>PITA01000123.1:28813-370241 GCA_004023965.1 Spilogale gracilis
TGGCTCAGTTGGTTAAGCCACTGCCTTCGGCTCAGGTCATGATCCTGGAGACCCGGGATCGAGTCCCACATCGGGCTGCCTGCTCGGCGGGAAGCCTGCTTCTCCCTCTCTCACTCCCCCTGCTTGTGTTCCCTCTCTGGCTGTGTTTCTCTCTGTCAAATAAATAAAATCTTTAAAAAAAAAAAAAAAAAAAAAAAGACCTACCAAACCGGAAACTCTGGAACTGTAATCTGTTTTGTTTTATTTTGTTTTTTAAAGATTTTTTTTATTTATTTATCTATTTGACAAGGGAGAGAGAGATCACAAGTAGGCAGAGAGGCAGGCAAAGAGAAGAGGAAGCAGGCTCCCCGCCGAGCAGAGAGCCCTGTACGGGCCTTGATCCCAGGACCCCGAGATCATGACCTGAGCCGAAGGCAGAGGCTTTAACCCACTGAGCCACCCAGGTGCCCATGTAATCTGTTTTAACAGTGCTCCTTGTGATTCTGATTTCCATTAAATGTTGAGAACCACAAGCTTTGGAACCCTTGGAAACCTGTGGTAAGGACTTTAGAGGCTCGCCCTTACCCTCTACTCTAAACAGCTCTTGAGACAAGTTCTCCTACAACTGGGCAGTGGCATCTGAGATTAGACATGAAGAAATTAAGAGTCACTCTTCTCTGCTTCCATTCCCTACTCTTCTGCTACCTACACTCCTATCCACAAGTACAACCAAACTGTCCTCAAGTGGCTACTCAATTCTTGCTTGCTGACCCCTAAAATTCCATCAGCTAGGAGAAGTGCCTTTGGATCCACAATTACATGATTATTTTTATGTATTAATATACTGGTAATATATTAACAATATACTAGCAATAGCATGTACTATAATAACAGATTAAAACAACTCCTGATCAAAGTAGTATCCTCTGTGAATGCTTTTTAGTCATGCATAACAAGTCATCTTCCAAGTATGATGACAGACAAGAGAATACCAGCTGAAGGAAGAAAGAGGGGTTCCAATGATGGGGTGATCAAGAGCTATAAGAAAAAAGAAGCTGTGAATTTCTGAGCCTACAACCTTGCCTTGAGGTACCTTCAACACACATATTTATTGAGAAGAACTTCATGAAAATGGTTTTTTTTTCCTGCAGCTACAAAATACAGCTGTTCTGTTTCATGTGATTCTTGAGGATTTTTAGTTTGTTTTGGTTGTTTTTGTTAATCCACAAAAGAGTACCCTTACCAAGAATTTGTTAATCAAAGTGTCGCTGTAGTCTATAGTTTATTCATCATGACAACTATAACAAATCAAAGAAAAATTGTAAGTGGCTGTCTCTCCTTTCCTTCCCACAAATGTTAGCCTAGAAATTTTAACCAGAACAATCTCTTAGAACAATTCCATTTCATTAGTATTCTGTTCATTTTAGGTTTCAAATACATATCATTTATTTGCACTTTAAATTATTTTTTAGTGTATAATCTTTTTAAGTTCAGAGTAAGGCTGCATCACACAATACCTAACATATAGTCATGGGCAATAAATATTTAATAACATTTGTGATAATACTTCAGGTTTTCTCTCTTCTAGTTTTTAAACAGATCAGATTCTTTTTTTACTTAATGATTCCCTGTAGCTATATTTTGTGAATCGTTTATCATCTGGATAAATGATAACACATGAAGGAAAAATATGATGAAAATATTAGCTACATGTCTATTTTTGTTTCACCTACAGATATTAAATTGTATTTTCTAGTGCTTGGTCCATGGAAAGAACACACTTAAGACGCTTTGAAATAACCATTACACAAGTAGGAATACTCTCTTCTATGAAGTGTGAAACTTTTAAGTTTGTAAGTGCTTTCAGGTACATAGTCTCTTGTGACACTCCCAACAGCCCTGTGAAATAGGCATGGGGGTTATTGCCTCTTATATACTGGACTGGGAAAAGCGGTCTTGGAAGATCTGATGACTTATCCAAGGTCACACAGTGAGCTGTGAATCCAGTTATTCATCCAGATGCTCCCATCACCCATACTCGGTTACATTTTCCATTATCTTCAAAAGCTGGGCTCCCTCTCTCCTCCCAGGGTTTGGTCAGTTCCGGATGCACTGACCAGGTCATATTTCAGTAGGTGACATATAGAAAACTCTGATGAATTCACACTTGGTTGGAAGGAGGTGGAGGCTACCCAGTATCTGACTCTAAAAGCAGACACTAAAGATCTAGTCTTATTTAACATCTCAGCCTGCCACAGTAGAGTCAAAAATATCAACTATATCATCTTTCAGAGGAGTGTATCTTCTTGCTCTGCAGCTCAGTGGTTTTCAATCTTGGCTAATCCTTACAATCACCTGGGAAGATTTTTTTTTAAAGCTCAGATGCTCCTGCCTCCTACTCCACCTCCCCATCTCCATGAATCTAGGGTGGGGCTTAAGTATTGATAGTTTTGAAAGTTCCCCAAGTGACTGTAATGTGTAGCCAGAATTGAGATCCACTGATATAGCTGAAATGGAAGCAAGGCTGTTACAAACTGTCACAGAAGCCGTCTTTTTTTTCCTCCTCAGTCTACGTAAAAAGAGCATGTCTGTTGACATTCCCAACCATTTCTATGTGGAGGCCTTGTATAATTTCCAAATAAGCCAGAAAGTTGTGTCTACTAGGGAATTCCTGTGGGCTATTATTGAAGGGCTTATGGTTAACTGATGGGCTGAATTAATAGTGAGCATTAAGGCAGATTGAACCTCAAAACTTGGGCAGATTAACAAAGTGACCAATGTGGAGGACCAGATTTCAACTTTAACTTTGAGTTTCCTATCTCTCACAAGACAAGCACTGGTGGTAATAAAAAGATTGCTTTCTTTCCTTTGTGGGTCAAGCATGCATGGACCAGGCCTTGTAAAAACTTGGATCTATCCAGATGGACATAGGAGGAGAGCTATAATTACCTTGAATAAGCAAAGTAATAAACAGCAGCCAGAAAAACAACTTCTAGAAATCTAAGAGAAACCTAGGGTCTGTCCTTAAACTACCCCTTCCTTTAATAATCTCCTGTATAAGGAAACCAGTAGAAATTATACCAATAACTAAAGATTCTTCTCCCTGTATTGGATCTGGTTTTGTGTGTAATGGGGGAGGGGGTCGTGGGGTGCCACTGAAGAAACACTTAAGAATAAATAAACACTTAAGAATAAATAAACTCGTTAAAGTGTATGAGTTAGTAAGAAAAAATGCATTTCATATAAAAATGAGATGAGTGTATCATACAAAGTTATATTACTAGAGGAAAAAATTTGATGGTGCTCTCTAATGGTATTAAATATATATACAAATTATAGGTGGCACCTGGGTGGCTCAGTTGGTTGAGCGACTGCCTTCGGCTCAGGTCATGATCCTGGAGACCCGGGATCGAGCTCCACATCGGGCCCCCTGCTCGGCGGGAAGCCTGCTTCTCCCACTCTCACTCCCCCTGTTTGTGTTCCCTCTCTGGCTGTGTTTCTCTCTGTCAAATAAAATCTTTTAAAACTATATATTTATATGTATACAAATTATATATAAAGTTTCTGCTTCACCAAAGATACATTTGACCCCATCCTACCTTCAGTAAAGGGAAATATATTTATTAATTAAACTTTTGCAGCTAAGCACATGAATAAGTGGATTTATAATCAGAAAATCATTAAGTGATTCAAAGCCAGCTGAAGTGTCTCTTCCATAGTTTATAGAAGTCAAGGGTACAAATGAACCCACAATGAACCAAAAAAAAAGGTAATCAAGATATTTTAAATTCAAGAACTTGCCTTTATTATTTTAGAATGGTTTTTAAAATATCTCATCTATCCATTTGTATTTAATAAGTACTTCTTAAGGATCTGTCATGGTTTTGGCATTGTTGAGAGTGAAAATAATACAGTACTTCCTCATAATAACTACAAAACACATATTAAATGACTACAGAATGCTAGTAAATATAACAGAATTATTACATGAAACAACATATAGTAAAGTTCTCACCTAAATTATATGTTGTTATCAGAAAAAGAAACATGGAATTGAAATGATAAGTACTATCAGCAGTTGGAAGGATAAAAAACTGCAGCTATTTTACTCCTCATTCTAGCATTCTTCATAAAACAGCATTTTCAGGCACCTGGATGGCTCAGTGGAGTGACCTCTGCCCTCAGCTCAGGTCATGATCTCAGGGCCCTGGGATCCAGGCCTGCATTGGGCTCTCTGCTCAGCAGGGAGCCTACTTCCTCCTCCTCTGTCTCCGCCTGCCTCTCTGCCTACTTGTGATCTCTCTCTGTGTCAAATAAATAAATAAAATCTTTAAAAAAAAAAAAACAACAGCGCTTTCATCACTAGAAACTGTTGGCTGCCATTCCCATCAAATCAGATCTACTTCTCTCCACAATCAAGGATTTTTCAGAACTGGACCCATCCATCCTGGTTTTTTGCATCCCCTCCCAACACTGCATTCTGTTGTTGTTCAGACCAAGCTGTTTGTAGCCCTTCTGCCCTGACTTTAATCACACTGGCCCTTCCTCAAGGTCCTCAGACCACCCCATTCCCCTTCTCAAACCTTAACCCTCCCCCCACCCCTTCCCTTCACAATGCGCCCTGTTCCCACTTGTCCATCAAAATCAAGCCAAAAGCATGAAACTTTCCCTGACAAATACAGGAAAAGGAAGCTGTTTATATCAATGGAAATGTGTCTGACTCCCAGTATCTTGAAAACATCAAAGATTCTGAAAGAGATTTTTTTTAAAGATTCACTTTTGAAATGGATACAAATAGTACTTTTTGTCAAAACTGATCTCTAATTCCTGCTTCATCAGCCAATAAGGACACTCCCTGTGAGCCAACTGAGAGGTGACAATGGGAAAGGAAAGCCATTGTGTACAAATGGAAATACTGTCTTTTTTGAACATAGAACAGTGTTCCCCACTGTTAGAAAAGAGAGCCATGGTGAAGTTCTTGATGATGCCTAATGTGCCTGTGATCACTGCTATGCACAAAACAGGGTGCCTTCTGTTCTGATAAGCTGATTGGCCTGAGAAAGACAATCTTACCAGCCCAGGGACACAAGTTGAAAGACTTGGCCATATCTATTACATGTAAAAGTGTTTTACTCTAAGACAGTCTGAGTGAGCCAAAAAGAAGTATTCTAATTAATACATTTGTCAGGGAAAAATTGGGAATACATGGAAATAAAAATGAGTGAAAAGAGAATTAAAATAATCCTAGAAGTTTGTCCTCTGTAAGAGCCTATTGTATTGAAATTGTTTCTTTTTTAAAAAAAGATTTTATTTATTTATTTGACAGAGAGAAATCACAAATAGTCAGAGAGGCAGGCAGAGAAAGAGGGGGAAGCAGGCTCCCCACCGAGCAGAGAGCCCAATGTGGGACTCGATCCCAAGACCCTGGGATCACGACCTGAGCCGAAGGCAGAGGCTTAACCCTCCGAGCCACCCAGGTGCCCTGAAATTGTTTCTCAACTGTAATTGTTAACACTAGCTTCCCAGTTTCCTTATACACAGAAATATTTTCTTAATGTTCCTTCAAGTTCATTAACTCTCATTTAAAGCTCACCCTTAACTAAGAAAAGCACTTCTACCTGATGGTGACTGACATATGCTTAGATACAGGAATCTTTCCAAGAGGACATGAATTCCTTAGTATCAAACATACAAACTTAGATAAATATGTGAGAATAAAATAGCATGGAATTTTCTAATTTGAAAATCTTGACTTTATAGTGTGGCATGATTATTGTCTCGCTTATAAACAAACATGCCTTTCAAATGAATTTTTCTCAATTTATTTATTCAAATAGATTAAGCAATGATGCTTGCTCTTATGTAGGTCATAAATATTTTTGAGCAAAAAAGTAACATCACTCAGAAGCCCACTGTTCTACCAAATGATCCAGCAACCAGCTCTTTTACACTGTATATTTAGATTTCCTTTTTAATTATATATTATACAGACTCCCCCAAATCCGAGAAGAAAGTAATAACATAGTTTTCTACCCCCACAAAGGGCAGGAAAATGACAAAGACAAAAGTGCAGATTTTTATCAATATAGGACAAGCAAGAGTGTTTTGTAACTTCGTTCTCTATCAATTTAACCCATTTAAACAATCTAGCTTTGTTGCAGAGAGGAGTGTCCTGTGTTCCCTTTAACTCATTCTTTGTCCCATTGTGGAATGTTAAAAAGCAGAAATATACCCATTTGACCCAAAATGTTGTCTTTTATCTTAGCCTGGTTTTTTTGATCCAATGCCGAGGAGAAAAACTCCATCTCGTTACCCTAATTCTTTTGCAGTATGCACAGCACTTGGGTGAGTCAATATGGGAAGGACCCAGGGAAGAATACAGTAAATATGTTCTTCAGTGTTTTCCCTCTCTGAGAAATAACAATCTTCCCTTAGAGCACAGGGGTGCTGTGAGGATTAATGACAGTAAATTCCAATTGCAGTTCCTTGGAAATATGGTAGTGTGGCCAAATATGAAGGCTGATAAGAAACAGCCCATTCCCCACTCTCTGACTGGCATTTGAACAACCAGGTCCAGAAGGAAGCTGGAAGTCATCATCCCCTTCAAGCTTGTGACTTTATTTCTGAGCTCCTCTGTGGTGGTGGTGGTGGTGGTGGTGCTTGTTTACTGACCGTGTGATAATTTCAAGAAGCAGAGGAATAGTTCATATGTAGAACATGTACATGTTGGTTTCTTGTCTGTAATTCTACTATGAATCTTTCCTAAGAAAATAATCTAAAATGCAGAGAAAAATCTTTTTGTACCGATGTTTCTACAACATTATTTATTTTTTCTACAGCATTATTTATGAAAAATAAAAATTCAATAATAATCTACATGCCTAAAAATCAGGGAGAGATGAATTTAATTGTCATGGAAGCATATGTTGAAACATCATACAGCCATTAAACACTGTGTTTGCAAAATGTTTTAGTGACAAGAACTCTTTTTCTACATCAAGTGAAAAAGAACACAAAATGATATAATGCCAGCTATTATATATCCATAATATATAAAATATGCAATATACATCTGGATAAGGTTATCCTAAATAGAAGGGTAACAGGAAATGTTAGCAATAGTCAGTAGGTGGGGGAATATACATGATTCTTTCCTTCTTAATATTGCCCTATTATTCTCTTCTTATTAAAAGGAGAATTTCTCACATTTTACAAAACACACACACACACACACACACACACATCCACACAACCACTGAAAATGGATCAGAAAATGTGTTTTCCAAGCCATCATACCATTGTCAACTGTGACATTAAGCAAATCATTAATCGTGCTTCATTCATAGACAATAGCAATTTTATCTCACAAGACTATGCCAGAACTAACTGATAAAATATATATTAAATCATTTTTTAAGAAGAAAAGTCCCACATAACAATATTTCTTGGAGGTAGAGAAAGAAGATCTTCCACAGTTTCTTCAGGTCAGCCTATACAGCAAGGACAGAATTTCACCATCATTTCTTCTGCCACTGGTGGGGATTTTGATCACCATGAAGGAATTTTGACCACCATGTGCCTGTGGTGAAACCTGGTTCCTGGAGACTAAGTAAAAAATATATAATGCAAGTTATTTATCATAATAAATGATATATTTTAATTTATTTATACAATGTGGTATGTATTTTGAATTATTTTTCAACCTTGCCTTAAAATTCAAGCCATAACTTTAAAATTCCAAAAAGTGATGCTAGAATATTATAATTCTCATTCTTATTCTGTTGCTGATCCAAATAGTGGAAGGAAGGAAGGAAGGAAGGAAGGAAGGAAGGAAGGAAGGAAGGAAGGAAGGAAAGGAGGGAAGGAGGGATGGATGGAATAAGGGAGAAAAGAGGAAAAAATAATAAGGAAAAACTCATAAATGCAGCTCCCAAATCTACTACAAGGGAGGTTTAAAATATAATTTTCCTAGGTGTTGAGGAAGAAGAAACTGAACAGTAAGCATATCACCTTTTCTCTGCCACAAACTCCTAGGTAAGAGAGAAATAAAGACTCCTCAGATCCAGAGGGTTCAGAAGACTTTAGCCAATAAGTTGTCTATAGGCTCAGTACGGTTTGGGAAAGGTGTAAATATTGTATAACCTGAGGGATACTTCTAGAAACTTTCACAATCAGGTGATATAAAAAAAGAAATCACAAGGTTCAAAAACTATGCAATCTTTGATTGCTTTTTGAAGTCAACCTCTATTCAGTCCACACCAAGAGTTTACAAACTTCTGACCCACAAAGACATGAGTAGGCATTGAACCTAATCCCATTCCTAGACTCTCCCTTTTTTCAGTTCACATTCTAGCTTTTCTCTTATCTCCTAGAAGACACATTCAGGCTTAGCAGATACTTTGACAAAGTTAATAAGATCTGAAGTCAGTTTCTAGTTTGTAAGCCAAATCAGAGAAAGCAAGAAGCTGCAAATAGAAAGTAAAGTCAGAAACACAGTGATAAAAATTGGATTCCATAACCAGGATCACAGAAACATAAAAGATCAGGGTCAAGAGTTGGAGGGAAAACCATCAAAGTCCTGGCGCTAGGACTAGAGCAAGATCAGTCCAGAGAAACAAGTCCAAATGTCCAGCTCCTGAAGCCCTGGTGAGGGCTTGCAGCCACTTCCCGGGCGAATGTTAACAGTACCAAAACCCTTTGCCTTGGAAATTCATACTTTACTCACATATCAGACCCAATCACAAACTAGGATATGTTTGTTTTACTTTCACAGATGCTTGATGGAGAAAGAGATTCATCCTAATAGTGATTTCACTAAGAGTGAAAATAGTGATTTTTCACTTCTAACAGCAAAAAAAAAAAAAGTTATTTTTAAAATTTTTCTTTTTCTTTCTTTACAGCACAAATATGTATAGAATCTGCCCTGGATTCTCAGGCTGCTCTGTTACACAGATAGCAATTCTCAATGACTCCCCATATGTAGTCACCTCCCTTTCTCAAAAGTGTACTAAATATACAGTATCTTTCTACTCAGAGTAAGACTTTCTTTAGGTCACCAAGTGCCCATTTGTCACTATTTATTTGAAAATATGACAGGATCTAAATCATATAGTCAAAGTAATGGCAGCTATAATTGCCATTTCATAATAGAAATACTTATTAATAGTTGCTAAGTTGGCCAACCTTGGAATCACTCTTTTGCATGATTGCTATATCCCTGTGTCCAAATGTGGATCTTGGTCTTTTGAGTATTCTTCTCTTTTACCCAAATTTCTCTGTTTTTGCTGTGAACTGATCAGGGAAGGTAAGCATTAGGGTTTATGTCTATATTTCTAAGACTGCGTTAAAATCGAGCAAGCAATACGGGTGTGGCTCACTTGATGGAACAGCCTCAGCTAGGTCCTCATTGCTGACATTATCCAGGGTGGTTGGTATGTGTAGATGTCTGTTGTCAGGTTTCTGTTTTTGTTTTTGTTTTTAAAAAGGAAGTTGAAGAGTGTAAATTTTATTGGATTGGGGGAATTGAAGTTCTTGGGAAATTATAATGATTTAGAATATGGTTTATGTATCTGCCCTGGATGTGAATTTAGGGCCTTTGTTTTGTGTATGCCTCTCTCATGAGGGAGAAAATCCAATTCCAAGCTAATAACACATTTGTGACAATTTAATAAAGGAAAACCAAACCAAAAAAAAAAAAAAAAAAAGACTTGAGCAATACCTTTAACTTCCCCAGTTTACCAACTTAGACTAAAAATATGCCACATCTCATGTCTCTCAACTCCTCTACTTCCACAAGATGCCCACTTCCTTCCCAGCCCATTGTCCACAATCACCTTCCCACCTTCTTGCTTAGGAGGCACCACTATTAGCAAAATGAGGCCTTCAGGACTCATATTTTCATGGGACTGTCTTTGTATGCTCTTGATCTGTGTCCATACACTGTGAATTGTAACTCCTTCTCTTCATCAGCACTGTCCAGAGAATGGGAGAGATCAAGATGCCTTCAGAGATTGACATGTAGACTTGGCCTTGAGTAATGGGACCGGACTGGTTGCAATAAGTCTCTATCTTCTCCCAACGTACTCATCTTATGAATGCCTAGTCACAAATAGTTTCAGAGTCGTAATATGGAAAAGTTAGGGAAAAAGCAGTGAATGTGTATTTAATGTCTTTTCCATTTTGGGGGGTGCTTATGGAGCCACCTTTCAACAATACATGTTTTTTCGCATTTCAGTCATTTTAGCCAGGAATTGAGAAAGGGATGTGTGAAAGTCTATACACAGAAAGACACAGTTAAATATACAAGAAAGAGAAGGATATAATTCCTTTGGTTAAAAGGAATACTCTGACAATAAACTATAATATGAAAGTAATTTTCTCCATTTTAATTAAAGCCAGGTAACATCTACATTCTAGCATTAACTTTTTCCCCACATTCTCTACACTGTGGAGAGTAAAATTAGCCCCATTCTACAGTCAGGAAAATGGAGACACATAAAACATTTTCAAGGGTCTCATAACAGTCTAACAGAAGAGCCAGGCAAAGCTAATGACTTACAGATGCAGGATATTTTTCAAAGAAGATGAGACAAATCATGTTATCTTTGATGTCACATGTGTGTAGAACACAAATGTTTGCCGTTGAAACTTAACAACAGTCAGAGGGGAAAAAAATCTTTTTCATCTTTTTTATTCTAAAATTCCTTTGTGTATGTAGTCACTTCTCTAAGACTAAGCCAAGCTATTTTTTTATGAAAAACTAAATTATGCAGCAAGTTAAATTAAAATTTCCTTGTAATAAATCTTAAAATTTTCTTCCTCTTTTTATCAATTCTTTCATGGGAGAAGAACTTAAGCATGATGAGACTGGCCAATACTAAGGTCTTCCTCTTTCTTGCCAAATTCAATAGACAGGAACAATTGTTGAACTGCGGAAGTCATGTCTGTCATTCTCTGGTGAGTCACACTCTCTGTGTGCCAGGCGCAAAGGTCTCTGCCTCCAAGTGGTTTTCAGACTAGAGGTGATAGATAAGACAAGTGTGCTCTTAGGACTGAACAGAGACAGCCACAGGAGCATATGGGAAGCCTTCTGATTTGGTCTGGAGACCAGGATGTGATTTGTGAAGAAGGTGAGAGCCAACCAAAATATGTGTTGGAATTAGCCTGGTGAAGAATTGTGGGTAATGTTTCAGAAAGGTGGAACAGCATGTGAGAAGACCCAGAAGGAAGAGAGCCTGCAATATTTTAGAAGAACCCAAAGAAATCCAGTGTGACAGGAGTGATGGTTAATGGGAATAATTCACTTATTGGAATGTCCCTTTTATACTTTTTGAATCTTTTTTTTTTAAAGGTGGTGATTTTTTTTTTTAAGATTTTATTTATTTGATAGAGAGAAACACAGCCAGAGAGGGAACACAAGCAGAGGGACTGAGAGAGGGAGAAGCAGGCTTCCCACCGAGCAGGGAGCCCGATGTGGGGCTCAATCCTGGATCTCCGGGATCATGACCTGAGCCGAAGGCAGTCACTTAACCAACTGAGCCACCCAGGCACCCGTACTTTTTGAATCTTTTAAACTTATGGACAGTCAGTAGTGTGCTAGGCTGAACAGACTAACTGGGTTGAACATCTAACTGTTGACATACCACAGAAACCTGGATAAATAGACTTTGGATATGGGCAAAGAATTTGACTATTTTCCTTTAATGATAGGCTTTCCTTGAGCTTTCTATGGTAAACTAGGTCCAAACCCAAGTACTATAATTTTTATAGTACTTTAAGTACTGTACAGTACTTTTATAGTGCTTTAAGAGTTCAATGGCATTTTTTTTCTTAAAAGCTCATTTGCATTCTGATAAATTTCCCACTTGTCCAGTTAATTTTTATAAAGATATTGAGATTATTTTCCTGACTTTGGAAGCACTACATATTCATTTTAGGGAACTTGGACTATGTAATAGGAAGGCTATATAAATAATATATGCGAGAAAATAAACTCACCCACAATACCACCAACACTGATAACTATTATCAATATTTACTTCTATAGAATATTCATTTATTATTTACTATAGTCCTATTCATAATACATTCTTTTCACAATTTGAGTGTATTCCTCCTTTTGGTGTATACATATACATATGATATATAGTGCATTCATTTTAAAATTAACTTTAATTACATAATTTACAAATATATTCTTATATATAGTGTGTAACTTTGGGCCCAGTTGAAATTAATTTGGATGCTATAAAGCTGTTGTATTTCAAAGAGCTTGAGACTCGTGCAGACCTCTATTCATTAGTTTTATTTTTTTTTATTTTTTACTTATTTATTTTTTTTAAAGATTTATTTATTTGACAGAGAGAAACACAGCCAGAGAGGGAACACAAGCAGGGGGAGTGAGAGAGGGAGAAGCAGGCTCCCTGACCTGAGCCGAAGGCAGTCGTTTAACCAACTGAGCCACCCAGGCTCCCCTATTTATTAGTTTTAAAACACCACAGTGAAATGACAGAGGTGGCCAGTATTATCACTATATTGCAGATGGGGCATCCAGAGCAGACAGTGGTTGCATAACCAAGACAGAGCTAGAAATAAACTGGGGTTATTTTGAAAGTAGGTAGAGTATAAATTATAAGTGAAGTTTTAAAATGATGATGTGTATTTCTATTGAAAAGTTCATGTCTTTGAAATGATAATGCATAAAACATATGAGCCCTCGTTTAGTTTTCCATGAATTAGGAATCAAACCTGACCTTGGGAAATCCACATGCATATTGATGGAAATTAAACCAATTGCATAGGAAGAGTTATTGCCAGAACCTTGCCTGAAAGCTTACAGTGTATTAGAGCTCCTAAAAGACAAAGTTGAATAGGGATGTTGAAGTTAAAATACACATAGTGTGTGCACATGCAAACAAACAGTCACACACATGCAGAATTTTAAGACCAAAAGTAGTCGCAGAACCGACTTCATGATATTTTTATTAGCAATTCTTACTTGGGCACAATTTCGCCTGAAGTTGGTGGGATTCTTCTTCCAGAGCCTGCAGAATCAAGCCTGTTGGGAAGTCAGCAAACCACAACAGACGTCATCAGATCTTTGCTGCTTCAGGATATACATACTGATCACTGCAGGAGTCCAGGAAGGACTCTCTTTTCTTTTCTTTCTCTCTCTCTGTCTTTTTTTTTTTTTTTTTTTTAGCTCATAAGCTTGCACAATTATCAGCGGATATAACCCTTGCCTTTCTTTGAAGTGTGAGCTATCAGAAACTAAATAAACCAGATGAAGCTGGTTTCTGATTCAAGGTAACAGAGCAGACCAATGCCTGAATGACATTTCTTTTTAAAGATGGAAACAGAATTACAAATTTACTACATCTAATTTGCACCTTCCTTTGAAAAGGTGGAGCCACAAAAGAAATTTTCTCGGGTGCCCTTCCTCCCTAAGAATAAGTAATAAAATTGAAAATAAGAGAAATGTAGGATGATTGATGATACAATACATGAAGTTAGCGAGGATGATGGGAATTGGCCACCCAGGAAAGACAGTGACAAACCTTGGGTGGGTGGCATTTAGATAACCCCTACTCTCCTAGTGACCAGATAAATATACATTCTTGATTCCTAGATTCCTTCCATTCTTGGTGCAATACTTGAAAAAAATTTGACCGGATTTTTGGAATTTTCATCTTTTCTGGGAATACTTCTAAATGACCTAGGGGGAATTTTCTAAACCAAAGAGCAGTTTTGGCAGCAAAAACAAGCCTCAGTATGTATTATGATTGAGACAAAGTAATTTAGCCTTTTCTTCATGCAAGGATCTATGAGAACATCTATGTTAAGAAGAATAAAGTGAATTTGATATTGTGGAAAATGTTTTACATTTTATTATTTTAACTCTATTAAGGAAAACGATGATTGATGACTTGCTAATAAACAAGAAGAAAGTAACTAGATTATTAATGTCAGTGTTATAATTTACTCTGATAGAATTAAGTTCCCAACTGTAGTCTATTTGTTCTGTTTATTGTGCTGCTTTCTTGGTTATCATGTAGACAAGTATTGAATTACTCCTCTAGCTTTAGTTTTCTCATCTGTACAATTGGGATGATAGGTCCTATTCCAAGGGTTGCTGAGATGATTAGATGACACAATATAAGTTAAATGTCTAACCCCATGGCTGTACATAGTAGTTTCTTTCTGATACATTTCTTTCTACCTCCCTGTTATTTTCTATAGCATTTGAAAAAAAGCGTGTGAGGACTTCAGTGGATTAATTGTATTAAGTCCAACTAGCAAGGGCACAGAGTCAAGTATGTCTAAAGGAGCTACCATTTATGAGTGCTAACTACACACCTGGCACATACTCAGTGCTCTATAAATATTAGTTATTATCATACCACACACCTCATTTTATCCTCACAATAACTCTGGGGAGTGTTTATTTTCCTTCTCACTTTCCAGTTGATGAAACTAAGGCTTGGGAGGTAGAGTAACTCGCCCAATGTCACACAGCAGGATTATGACCGAGCCAGAATTTCAGCTGAGATCTGCTGCAGGACTCTAGCCTCACCACGGCAGCCACGCCACAGCTACTGAAATATTGGGCAGGAAGGCCTTGGGCAGATTTAATCATCTGGAAAGGAACAGAGAAACCAGAAGCAAGCCAAAAGGACCTCGGGAAATAAAAGACAAAGTAGCTGAAAACTCATCTGTGCATTCTAAGAGAAATTCTCAGTAGCTAACTCTAAACCTATTTATTTACTAGCATAACGCACTTCGAGGACACTTAACCCGCTGGTTTTGCAGCCTCTAGAAGGTTCAAAGCAGTAGAACTGAGGGTAGGGACAGGTTACTATATCCAATTGTCTTGAAAACAATAAAAAATGACTTTCTGAAAACCTGTCAAATGTTGACCCAAAACTTTAAACAAAACCACAGCAGCCTGAGCCATTTAGCATAGGAGCAAATGACCTGAAAACACCCACATAGTTCTTGATGTGTAATTGATAATCATTATAAAGTCATTTAAGTTGTTAAATTGTTAAAGCAGAACAGTTTTTCATTTGAAAAACAAATTTCAGGGGTGCCTCGGTGGCTTCATTAGTTAAGCATCTGCCTTCAGCTCAGGTCATGATCTCAGGGTCTTGACATTGAGCCCTGAGCCAGGCTCCCTGCTTAGCAGGGAGCCTGCTTCCCCCTCTCCCGTCACCCCTCCCCCCGACTTGTGCTCTCTCTTTTTCTCTCACAAATAAAAAAAATAAAATCTTTAAAAAAAAACACAACAATTTCAGAGGCATCTCTGTGACTCAGTCATTAAGTGTCTGCCTTCGACTCAGGTCAAGCCCCTGCATCAGGCTCCCTGCTCGGTGGGAAGCCTGCTTCTCCCTCTCTCACTCCCCCTGTTCGTGTTCCCTCTCTTGCTGTGTTTCTTTCTGTCAAATAAATAAATTATATCTTAAGGAAAAAACACATTTCATCCAAATATATGTATGTATGTGTGTGTGTGTGTATGTATATATATATAAAGCTTAAATACACCTCCTCTGTTGATAGTATTAGCTTAGCTAAAGGGCTATGACAAAATTCATTTTTTCATCATTAACCCTGAAAACTTAACAACATAAATTTAATCTTTGTCTTTGCTGGATGTTCTTCCATCATATATAAATTTTTGAGTTGTGCAACCAAAGTTGTACCAATGGCAAGACTTACATCAGGCTGTTTTCAAACGTCACTATGATGGTAAATGGGCTCTCTCACGGTTTAAAAAAGAAGTGGCAGCTTCCAATCTTGCCATCAACATTTTAACATAAAGTGTGCTCAGAAAGAACATGAATACACTTTCTGGAAATGCAGAGACTCCTAAACGTTCTTACCGTAGGCATTTTTGACTGAACCTATTATATTTCAGCATCTTTCCCACATCACTCCACAGCACCAGGCAGTTCAGGATTGTGATGGAAGTGGATACAGTAGCCAGGGAAACTGTCAGTGGTATTAAACAGTGACTGGGAATTTTGAAAGGCACAGTTATCTTTTAACTTTTATCTCTAACTCTTCAGGCATCTTGGGACAAATAATTTGATCACCAGAGGAATCCCAATCTTAGCATAACTGCTGGGACAGAATACATCCAGCCCCAGATTTCATTTTGATGAATCCAGCATAAGTGAGGGAGATACACTCCCATCCCCCAAATCCTTGGGAAGCCCATAAATGAGGATCAGACAAAGCAGCTCCTGAGAGATGGATTGATTTTTCTTTCACCTGTTTCCTCATTTAGAGAATTACTTCACCATATTCCCTATTTAGTCTGACTCCTAGTATGTAGCCCGCCTTCACAATAGTTCCATACAGATGGGCTCAATAGGTGAGCATTCTGAAACCATATTCTTTACCCGAAGACTTTAGGTCCTTCTCCTAAGTGGTCTTGGATAGGCGTGGAGATATCATACAATGGACTTAGCACATAAGATTTTGGCCAACCTGACCAAATGCAATTAACTCTTCAGCATCACAAATAAACTTGAACCCTAGTCAAGAAAAAGAAGACCATCACTTTGCATGTATCTCGATTCTCATGCTATTTAGTCAAATGAAAATCTTTGAACACGCTAAGCAATGAAAAGAACACAGTGCCCTCAAAAGAAAACAATACAAAATCTTAACTTGCCTTGAGTAAGTCCAACAATGGTATGACATTTCTTAAGATATTTATTTCCATACTTTAAATGTGTGTGTATACACACATACACACACACACACACACACACACACACACACACACATTCTTATTATAAAAAAATTTTGGTGACCCTGTTTCACTGATTGTCCAAGTATGGACTTAGCTTAACTGTTCACTGATTTTTGGGACCAAGCATCTCTCACCTCCAATGGCATATGCCTGGGCTTCCCCCTTCTCCCCAGAGGCCCAGAAACGTCTGGTGACCACCTACCCATCTTAGTCTCTATTTTTACAGAAATGTAGTGTCTCCTTCTGTCCACTTCATGAAGTCTATATGCATATTACTAAGTGAAGTAAATACTAGAAAAATACAAAGTATTATTCTTAAAACTGACTTACTTCTGAAGTTAATAAATGATTCTCTGGGAATAAAGTGCCCAATCAAGTAAGAAGAATAAAGTTAAGGACACTCCAGGACTAGTTAGCCACTATTCTTCTAATATACAGGGTGCCTTGCAAGAATTTCATTGCTTCATACAATTAAGTTATTAATTCCCAGAAAACTAATTTTTTCATTATTATTAATTATTTTTTGTTTATGATCACATATAACCACTGAATATTTTCTTGTTAATGTATTTGCGTGCTTATGTATTTACTCTATGGCTCTTCTTACTGGAATGTAAAGTCTGACTTGTTCAAAGCTTTGCTTCATGCCTAGATGAGGGCCATTTTATGGGAGATGCTTAATAAACATTGTTTAGCACAGTCAAATTTATTTTCCTGTCTTGGCTATTGTCAAGTGCAAGAGGAATGAAGTCCCATGCCTCTGAGACCACCAGGAAAAGCTTTTTCACCTAGAGTCATACTCTTATAACAAATCTCTGAGTTCTTTCATTATGGGCACCATCCAGTGGCAAAAAAAAAATTAGCTAGAAGACTTTGAAGTTACTTTATTTTTTTTTCAGGCCAACGGGATAGCATTTTAAAAACTGAAACTTTAATGCCCTTAATGATGTTCCTAAGGCCTGAAGAGGTAAA
The DNA here is from genome assembly GCA_004023965.1 of Spilogale gracilis. Lineage (NCBI taxonomy): Eukaryota > Metazoa > Chordata > Mammalia > Carnivora > Mephitidae > Spilogale > Spilogale gracilis. Next base: position 46,521 of record PITA01000123.1, read on the forward strand.
GGAATTTCCCAGATTGTTTTATCTACTAGTCAGGAATGTGCTTCTTACAATGTCCTAAGGGATTAATTTATAGGTAACACTGCCCTGCCAAGAAAGCTTTTGATAATTCAATAAATACATCCTTTGAAGGAAAGAATGGCATTTGAAAAATTCTTCTCTATAGGGGATTTCAAGAGATTTAGGGAGAAACTAATTCAGCATTCGATGTATATGGCTATCTATTTAGATTAAACTAAAAAAAATTTTTTGAACCCGCTTTATAGAATTATATCTGAAGAATCTCCTAGATGAGCTGAAACACATGTTAGGAGTCAGTACATGAGGGAAAAAATGGCTCACACCAATATTAAAGTGAAGGGCCCAATGCTGATGACCTCCAGGATCTTGGTGTATCCTTTTAAGATCACTGTTAGTGAAAACCCATGCTTTTTTTTTCTTTTCCTTTTATTTTTTTTCTTTTTGTCTTTGTCTTCTTTTTCCCCCATCCCCTTGACCACTCCACAGTAAACACATGCCCTCTATGTTTCCTTACTTTTACCTCTTCTCTTTTCCCCCTCATATATCACTTTCTGCTTCTCTTGATGGCACCAGGTCTAAAGGGCTTGCTGGAGCCAGCTCCGTAGAGAAGGGAGCAGTTAATCTGAAGGGAATGATAACAGCTGGATTTTATGAAATACCTACTTTCTGCCTGGCCTTGTTCTATATACTTTCCATAAATATTTTCATTTAAGCCTCTTAATTGGCACAAAAACTCAGTCTAATTTTTCCAACATCCTAGTTCTATTGGAGAATAGAGGCTGTTTTGTTTTGCTTCTGAAAACTCTGTCTCCAAAAGTTCTAAAGGAAAACCCCCAAGAAATGACAACTTTAAGACCACAGATCTAGTGGCACATTTGACCAACAGGTTAGAGATAAGAAAGATGCAACAACTAGGGGAATCCCAAGTGAAATATCAAGCAATTTTCTATAACTTTCTCCTTCTTGTTTGTCTTTTTTTTTTTTTTTTAGAGAAAGAGAGAGAACATGAGTGGGGAGTTGGGGGCAGAGGGGAGAGAGAGAGGATCTTAAGAACGCTCCATGCCCAGCACAGAGCCCATGGTGGGGTTTGATCTCATAACTTGAGATCATGACCCAGGATGAAATCAAGAGTCAGATGCTTAACTGACTGAGCCACCCAGGAACCTCTATAACCCATTTCTTTAATTTGCACATGTGTGTTCTTGGAGGAAAACGTGACTTTACTAACAATGTTAATGGAGGAAAAGTTCTAACCGTGAAGAAATTTCAAGAAAACCAATATACGGTTTAGGTCAAAAAGAGTCCTTGATTTTGCAACAGCAAGTATCCCTTCTGAGGTTTCCCAAAAATGCTGTGGCTATCCCACAGAGAACTCTCTCCACATTTTTGCCACAGAAACAATAGTGCTATTTCAGCATTCATTGTAATCAAGACCACTTTGGGAGATATGCTAAGGAAGCTATCAAAGAAATAAATACCTGTACTGCTAAGATCTACTATCATAAAACATGAAATGCAAAATTTATGTGCAAAAGGGACATAGAGGCAAATGCTAAATAAAACGAGGTATCAATTATAATATGTAGAATATATATGGAGAGATGTGGAATAATTAGATTTAATGGGATTTATTCATATGAACATTTGCAGCATTTACTTTTTTTTTAAAGATTTTATTTTATTTATTTGACAGAGAGAGAGATCACAAGTAGGCAGAGAGGCAGGCAGAGAGAGAGGAGGAAACGGGCTCCCTGCTGAGCAGAGAGCCCGATGTGGGGCTCGATCCCAGGACCCTGAGATCATGACCTGAGCCGAAGGCAGAGGCTTAACCCACTGAGCCACCCAGGCGCCCCTACTTTTTTTTTAAATAAGAGAATGAATTTGTTCATTATGACTGGGTACAAGAAGAGGGGAGTACTGAAAGTAGTTGAGCATCCTAAAGGTCAGAATGATTTGCCCAGGGTTTGTACTTTCCTTTCCTGAATATTTCTGAAGAGCCAAGTCCTTCTGTCACTTTGCAATGCTTTTTTATCAAAGAAGGTGAAGATGATGTGTAATGTACAGGTTTGCATTTCCCTAGTAGAAGGACTGTGAATATAAATGACTAAATGACCACATTTACCATGTGGAAGTAAAGCCAAAGAAAGGAACTGAGGCAGAAAACGGAAGATCTCATGGGACACCTGGGTGGCTCAGTTGGTTAAGCCACTGCCTTCAGCTCAGGTCATGATACTGGAGTCCCTGGATTGGGTCCGGTATCAGGCTCCCAGTTCTGCAGGGAATCTGCTTCTTTGTCTCACCTTCTCCCCTCTCATGGTCTCTGTCACTCACTCTCTCTCTCTCAAATAAATAAATAAAATATTTTTTAAAAAAGAAATAGAACAGAAGATCCCTGGTCCCCTGGAAACACCAGCTTCATCCCTGATCTGGTACTCCAGGACAGAAATCAGCTGGGCCAGTTTGAATTTCCCGCATGCATTGTCATCCATGCAAAAAGTGACCCAAGTTATTTCCTTAACACTCAGAAACGCTTACGGCTCCTTTCGCCACCCCCCTTTTCTGGCCAAGCTATCTAGCAAACACAGATGCAGCTGGCAGGGTGAAACTATAAGCCGCCTTGCTAAATAGCTCACAAAGGGAAATAGCTCTCCAATTTCTTGGGTGGACCTAGAGGACTCCAGTAACCAATTCCACATCATCATTCTCGGGTTCTTCAGACCCAAGAATTCAGGTCTGGGACAGTGGAATTGATGCTGAAGTTCTGTTTAAACAACATAGAAACTACTCTGATGAGCTTTCATCACTACTCCCAGATAGTTCCAGGGCATGGCGATGGCAAGTACAAGTGCTGGTGTGGGTAAATCAAGTCACTTTTCATAAGGAATAGAGTTATTTTAGGAGTGTAGGGTCTGATTTGAAGAAGTCACCCCATTATTAGGGGGACATGCATCTAAATTTTTGAAATGTCCATGGGCACCCTGTTCTTTCTTTCTGGCCACACTGAGAAAGCAGGACTTTCTTCAGAACGCCTAGGGTGCAGGTGCGGCAAAGATCCAAAGCACAACCTGATATTGACAGTCATGACCACGTGGCCGTGAATTTGGCTTGAGGAACACAAGATGTAATCCTGGCATGAAGAACAGGTATAGAAATGGCTGTTGGGACATTATAATTATTCTTTCTTTCCTTCTGACTTTCCTCACTGAAGTGCTTATGATGGTAGAGCCAGATATAGTTACAATCTATGAATCAAACAGAGTTCCTTCTGCTTTCTCTAATACCTTAACCACACAGGTATTGTAGCACAGTGTTAAGAACGATGCTCTAGAATCAGCCTGTGATGGTTCAAATCACCCTTCTAAAGCTTGAGAGCAGATCTTGAGCAAATTACTTTCATGGTGGGGGGGGCAGGAGAATAGTTGGAGGGAAGTGGGTCATGATAGTATCTATCTCATCTGGGTTCTCCAAAGGATAAAATAAGCATTTCATTTAAATGCTTAGTACTGGGACACCTGGGTGTTTCAGGCAGTTAAGGGTCTGCCTTCAGCTCAGGTCATGATCCCAGGGTCCTGGGATCAAGTCCCACATCGGACTCCCTGCTCAACAGGGAGTCTGCTTCTCCCTCTGCCTGCCACTCCCCCACTTGTACTCTCTCTTGCTCTCCCTCTCTCTCTGGCAAATACATGCATACGTACACACACACATAAATGCTTAGCACTGTGACCAGGTACATAAGCACTCAGAGGAAATGCTTGTGCTCAGGTCTGTGGGAATCCAGGGCAAGGTGTCTGGATAATGCTTCATTGTTAGCAAAATTAGAAAATGATCTGCTATGGACTGAATGTTTGTGGTCTGACAAAATTCATATGTTAAAACCTTAATTCCAGCACGATGGTATTAGGATATGGGGCCTCTAGGAGATAAATATGTCATGAGAGTAGAACCCTCATGAATGGGATTGGTGTCCTTATATGAAAAGATGCGAGAAAGATGACATCTCTCTCTATTATATGAGGCTATAGTACATGGCAGCCCCAGGATGAGGACCTTCCCCGAACTTGGCTATGATTTCAGACTTCTAGACTCCAGAGCTATGAGAAATAAATTTATGTTGTTTAAGCCATCCAGTCTGTTGTATTTTACTATAGCAGCTGAAGCTTTCTAAGATATGCATTATCTAATTGAACTGGTTAATTTGTTTCTAAAGTCCCTTAAAACCCTAACACTGCATTTGTCTTTCTTTCCTCTCTTAGAGTAAGAACTTTCCCTAAGCTTCCAGTTTCTACTACGATATCAACTCACCCGAAAAAAAGTAGTCAGAATATTCTTGAGATTTTAAAATCATTACAGCTAAACTTCTGAAAATTCTATCAACAAATAAAAAATAATCAGCAAAAATATCACTAATCGCCCATGTTTTCCTGGCTAGATACAAACTCTATTTAATACAGCTCACAATTTTTTTAAGTTTTAAATAAATTTCTAGACCTTGCCCTCATTGTCAAGATATGGAAACAATATATGGAAAATAGTTGCTTCTCATCATTATTAATAACAAACCAAAGCTGAGACCTGTTATGTCCACATTAATATTTCAGTACTACAATTCACTGTGCTTTTGTGATATATGTGTCTGTTTCTCCATTAAATTTGTAATTAATTTTAAATATAAAGTCCAAGTTTGTATATATCAATCACTTAGAATAGGGCATTCAATAAATTGAGACCCACTCAGTAAATTTAGGATGAGTGAATTAAATGAAGGATATATTGCTAGGACTTTAGGTTGCAAAGCATGAAATTTTGGTCCCTTCTCTCTAAATTGGAACATGAAACAAAGCATCAGAGGCAAATAGTGATACAAATGAAGTTTTCTTAAGGATCAATAAAATGGATAAGAGGTATCTGTTTTGTTTAAACAGAAGAGGCAATTTGAACTGGAGAACAAAGATTTTGTAAAGAAAATGGGACTTTTTCTGAATTGAGGAATGGAAAATCTTTCCCAACAAAGTGAGTGACAATGTTTGTTTCCTAAGGCTCCTGTAACAAATTACCACACATTTAGTAGCTTAAAACAACACATGTTTATTATCTTATAGATTTGGAGATGAGAAGTTTGAAATGGATCTCACTGGGCCAAAATTAAGGTGTTCACAGGTCTTCATTCCTTTCTGGAGGCTCTATGAAGGAGCCTGATTTTTGCTGTTCTATCTTTTAAAAGCTGTGCTCCTTACTTGGCTGGAGGGCTCCTTTCTGTCTTCAAAGCCATCGATGGCCAGTGAGTCTCACATCTCACCACTCTGATGGATTCTCCTTCCATCAGTCTCACATCCCACCCTCCCACTTCTCCCACATTTAAGGACCCTTGTGTTTTCACTGGGACTGTGTGATAATTCAGGAGTGTTGCTCTATTTTAATATCAGCTCATAAGTAATTTTAATTGCATCAACTACCTTAATTCCCTTTTGCCATGTAATCTAACATATCCACAGATTCTAGGGATTAGGATGTAGACATCTTTGAGAGGCTAATATTCCGCCTACCATACAAAATATGACAGCACATCTGTCCTGTCTGGACAACAATATCATTTTCACAGAAATTTTGTGTGTCAAATGTAAGCTCCGTGAGTTTACAGAACTAGGTGAGTGGGGACCTATTTTTGAAAGTATTAAATGCCCAACAGGGATTTGGACTATATTTATAAGTAATAATTCTCTTTGTGTCAAATTAGTATTAATATTTTTATCACTTCTCATTTGTTACATATTTGAAAATGACATGGTCACAAAATAAGTCCAATTACAGTGCCACAGCCATTAGAGATAACTAAGACTTCACTGAAGTTTTTTTTAATGTTTAATGAGAGATTTGAAAAACATTTTAGTAGTTTAAATCAATTGATTCCTCAGAGCTTGAAAGCAGAAAAGAAAGTAATAATAGCAACAAAACATTAACATCAAAAGCAAAGGTGGCTCAGAGAACTAAGAATGCAAGGAGTCTCATTATCAGGCTGCAGAATGGATTCAGGAAGGTGGTCATGGAGAACAGAAAGTAAGAGAACTCAGAGGTTCAGATAAGAAAATAGAGAGAGACCAGTTAGGAGCCATAACTTATGGAAGAAGCAAATTTTAGTTAGCATTTGAATGTAGGCTGGAAAAGAAAGCTCCCAAAAGGAAGCTCTTAAAGAATCTTTTCATGATGAAGACCTTATACATACATCAATGTTTCAAATATTCTAGGGTGCTAGGCTTCCTTTTCTTGATAATACTACTGCTATTCTTCCAGCAACACTACATATCAAAAGGGGAGGGGGCTGGTGAGAATACCTGTATAATAATAATAATAATAATAATAATAATAATAATAATAATAATATCTATATAGAGAACGTGTTCTATATTGTCTATATGCTGTTTCGTAAGTGGTCTCACTTTACCTTGATTCTCCTTCCATCAGAAAGGAAAGCAAGGTCCAGAATTATCTAAAACAATAATCATGATATATATTAGTTTTAATCTAATATCTTCCAGCTTTCTCTTCCCTGTGTTTTGGTTACCCTGGGTAACAATAGGAAATATAGGTGTTTGTAATCATAGCAAAGCACTTAGCCTTAGAAAGAATCAGGAAAGACAATGGGAAAAAAAAATACACTAAACTGTTTCCAATTACCAGCAGATGCTTTCATTTATACTAAGCATTCTTATTTAGTTAACTGTACAAATTTTTAATTACGTAAATGTGGTGGTGTTCTAGCCTCATGCTCTTGATTACCCCTGTCTTCCCGTTGACTTCACAAGCCTCTTGCTTCTGGCATCACTTTCCCACGAATACTATGCCTGGAGCTGCGTAGATTCTGAGTGATACCGGATAAAGGGTGTGGCCTGTTGCAGAGTTTATCTTATTTATCTCTTATGTTTTGTGTTTTGCTGTGGCTGTGACATTGCCATCTGTTTCTCTGAGTCAGCAGCACCATTGGCTGCTAGCTGTGATGCCATGAATGCCTACTTTTTCCATCTTTGCTTAGTGGAATCATCTGGCCACCATTCACTCGCGCCTGGAATATCACAGTGGGAAAGATTGCCAGGCTTCATCCAAAGACCACTTTGTATAGACCTCCAATAAATCAAATGAAGGAATAGGTCTTGGTGAGAGGATCCCTATTGATGAAGATCAAAGACTCTGAGTCTTGTTTGTGTTCTGATTGTTCTGAACATAGCAATAGGAGCACAAAAAATACTGGCAAGAAGGAGGAATGGCAAAATTGGCATAAGCAGATTTTGTTTCACATTTGGTGAGAAAAGATTTTCAAAAATAGCCATTTGGTTTAAAGTTAAGACACCATATATATGATTCATTAAAGTGGCTTATATTGGACCTTCAACCATATTTTTATAGTTAATTCGTTGGGCAAAAGAAATGAATGAATGAATGAATGAAACAAACCTAAAAAGCCAACTAGTTGTTCAATGTCATGAATGTTGCCAGACACAGTTGTGTTCTTACACTGTGGTCCTGGTTGTTTATTTCCCATTGAGAGTGTTTGACCTAAGCCAGTATTGATTGTTTCTGGAGTCCCAATATGTGTATCTGTAAAGATTAGGATTCTAGCTGCATTTTCTTTCCATAAATAACTAATGTGGAAGAGCCAAAAAATATCTGCCACATGGAAGCCCCCTAGCCTTTGGACTGAGAGTGTGGTCCACCAGGAGCAGCCTTGCAAACCCAGGGAGCTTTATAGAAATGCAGAGTCTCAGGGCCCCACCCAGACCTGCCCAGACTCTGCACTTAATGGGATCTCCAGGTGATTTGTATGCATGCTAGCATTTAAGAAACATTGCTCTGGAATAGCACCTGAGAGATACCTTCAGGCAAATATATTTTCATAGATTAATTTATAGTCATCAGGAGGTAGTAAGTGATAGGGGAAAAAAATAAAGAATACTTTGAAGAGACAGTAAGATTATACTCCCTACACGTGTAACAGTTGAAATTTCCTTCTTCTGAATTGACTTTGAACTCCATAAACATAATCATAAATGAATGCCACGGGAATAGAGAGGTCCTGTTAGAAGATTTTTGTTTTTTATCATCTCACTTTCCTTTTATGTCATATTATTGACAATCTCTCCATATCTTATTAATGGTTTAGGTATTAATATTTTTATATTAACTGGGGGGGAAAACTCACTCAGGCATTCCTCAGCATTTTTTTAAGGGATGTCTAGATCATCTTCCCTTCAGCCTCCTTGAAGTCTACTAAGCCTGGCCTAATTCTTGAGAACTTCCAAAATTCATAGCCCCACCAGCAAAAAAAAAAAAAAAAAAAAAAAAAAGTAGAAATGTATTTTAGACCTGCTTAGGCTACTTTTTAAACATTATATTTGGTTTTACACACTTCATTTCTTTTTCTCTCTCTCAAATAAATACATAAAATATTTTTTAAAAAAATTATAGGGGTGCCTTGGGTGGCTCAGTTAGTTAACGATGTGCTTTCAGCTCAGTTCATGATCTTGAGGTTCTGGGATCGAGTTCCTCTTTGGTCTCCCTGCTGGAGAGAGGGAATTCTGCTTCTACCCCTCCCTCTGCCCCTTCCCCCCAACTCACGGTCTCTCTCTGCTCTCTCAAATAAATAAACAAAATCTTTCTTAAAAATATTATAAAAATACTTGAGGCATACAAATCCCCAAGCAAGAAACTTGAGGTCCACGTAAGTTAGTCTAGGGAAATAAGACCAGTTGGAAGTCCTGAACATACATGTTCACAACCACAGCCTATGACACAGAGCTGTACAGCTTGTGAACATCAAATACACCATTAGTCATTGTGGGCTGAAATTGAAATTCCCAAGCAAAAGAATCTATACTATATTAACCAGAGCAGTAAATAATAATTATGCTGCAGATCATACAGGCTGAGACCCTAAGTATGATTCATGGGCTGTTTTCACACTTCCAAAAGACAGTTACAATGAATATTCAGATGCTTTTCTTTAGCACATATTTTGTCCTTTTTCTATCTATTCTCACTCACACTTCAATCATTTTGCCTATTTCCCCCCATCTTTGTACATTAAAACCCTCACTACCTCTCCCACTGGGCCACTGTCCAGTACTCCAAGACTTCTGCCTTTGATTTCCTCTGCTCCTGCATCATCTTGAGGAACACAAATTTCCAAAGTAGGACCTACTTCAAGGGTTGGGTGGTAGACTTTTCAGCTTTCTAACAGATCCCAGGAAAGCATAGCCAAAATTTGTGTTTAGGTAAATGATCAGTTATAATTTCTTATAGCTTAAAAATGATCAATTAAAAATGTATAGTGCATTATGGTTTTGAAGTTAACTCACAAATTAATCTTATTTTATTTTTACAAGATCCCAGTGTGATGGGTAAGGTGGTTATTGACATCATACCCTTTTATGAAGAAGTCACTAAGTTTGAGGCAAAGCTCAGGGGTGAGTTGAGATTGAAACATACTTGTTGAAAACCTAAGTCTTAGAGGGCTGCTTTGGAGATTTCATTGCTGTAATTATTTATTCAGAAGTTGACATACCACAATATGAAATTATGAGAAGTGTACTCCAATTATAATCTTCCCCAATTGGAAATAAGTTCTGAAATTCTAGAAAGGTTTCAACCAGAGGATACCATTTTCACAGAGCAAAGCATCAGGTGTTCAGCAGTGGAGAGAATAGCAGGGATGTGGGGTATGTTTGTTTTGAAGGTTTTGTTGTTGTTGTTGCTACTGTTGTTGTTGCTGTTGTTGTTTTACCAGAAAACAATGGTTTTTTTTAATGTACGGTTTTCAACAGCCGGAGGAGGAGAAGAGTGGAGAAAATCAAGTCTTCCTGCCATTTTGTTCTCAATCCCTGTGTCATTAGACTCATTTGTTATGGGTTAACTGTTAGAGACAGCAAACTTAGCATTAGTTAAGATGTCTGAGAGCCAAGATAGAGATCTTATGGCAGCTAAAACTCTGGTGTCTCTCTTTAAATGTGTAAAGCAAAGAAATAAATGAAGGGATAACTCATAGTGAAAACCAGAGCCCCGGCTGGGGAGGCCAGGCAAGTCCTTGGTGCCTGAAAAGGGTTACACAGGAGTTTCTCCCTTCTGCTCTTGCTCTCATTATTAATACGCATCTGCAAAGTGAATAAGAGAAGACTTGGCTATAGTTTAAACACCTGTTGTGAAATCAAACTATGAATCTATTTTTACTACCTCATTTTTCCTCATCTTGACCCATCCACTCTCCTCTCTTTCCATATGACAGTGGAGATGTGTGCAGCTTTATGTGGTCGGTCTGCAGACCAAGTCTCTTTCCCTATTTGTTGGCATCATTCCTTGAGATTAGTTAAGGCCAAAGTTATTACATTTCTATTTCTTTTGAAGGACACTGTAAGTTATTTGAGCTTCTTCTATTTAGACTATATTAAACAAAGTTGGAAGACCTGTTTTTCCTTCCTCACTCATTTTGAATTTCATTTGAATTATATTTGTGTGTTTTTGTTGAACTACATTTGAATTTGTGTGTGTGTGTGTGTGTGTGTGTGTTTACACATCTGTATTTGAACTAATGAAGAGGAAAGGCCAAGACAAAATTAGTAAACTCCCTCAATGGTTTGAAATTTTCCTTTAAAGATAGAGGCAGAATGGGGTTTAATAAGTGTATAAAGTATTGCCAAAATAAGTGGGAAGATTTCCTTAGAATGAAAGTCTTGTAAGAATCTGTTAATAAATTCAAAATTATAAAAAAATCAAAGTGAATATATATTTCCAAGTTTCCATTAAAAAATACACTTCTTGGGGCACTTGGATGGCTCACTTGGTTAGACATCTGACTTGTGGTTTCCCCTCGAGTCACGGCAGGGAGTCTGCTTGAAGAGTCTCCCCCCACTTGCATGCACATATTCTCTTTCTCCAAATAAGTGAATCTTTTTTTTAAAAGATTTTATTTATTTGACAGAGAGAAACACAGCCAGAGAGGGAACACAAGCAGGGGGAGTGAGAGAGGGAGAAGCAGGCTTCCCTCCGAGCAGGGAGCCTGATGTGGGGCTCAATCCCGGGTCTCCGAGATCATGACATGAACCAAAGGCAGTCGCCCAACCAACTGAGCCACCCAGGCGTCCCCAAATAAGTGAATCTTTAAAAAATATATTTCATAAAATGCTTAGAAATATTTAATATTGTTAATATTTCTTTTTAAAATCACATATAATAAAGACTTACCTGCTTAATGAATGGAACACCCAGAAGTCTGGAAGATTTTTACATAGCCCCGGAACACTAGAAATTCTTCAAAATAATCCAGGTTCTAAATTATTATGTCTTTGAATCTTTGTTCTTGGCCATAAACTTTAGTATTGTGGTTACAAATTCTTTCCTTTATAGCTGCAAACACATAGCAAAGTATTGTAGGTAGAATTAGGTATCCATTGGAACAAGCTGTCTTTGACTTGGTTAGTTCTCCTTACATTTCTTTTACACCAGAAAAAAACTACCCTATTTTCCTTTTAATGGAAGGTTAGGTTGGCTCACAATGACTGAAATTTAAAATGAGGTTATTTTGAAAGTTTAAAATGTCCTATCTGTAGTAAATTAATTATAGACATTAAGATTTGTAAGAGCCCTTGCAAGTCACATAGATGAGACCTCTTTGCTCCATGGCTCCACTGGGTACAGAACTTTCTCACCAGTACCTTTTCCCCATCCTCAGTGATCCAACCTTATGGCTACAGGTACTATCTCAAGGTGAATGATACTCACTGAGAAAGGTTAAAATGATAGGTTTATGGGCATGCTCTTCCAAAGTAACTATATGAAGGATAAAAAAGATCACAGCTTATACTACCTATGAAATGTAACAAAACCACCTGTTAGAGAATGCGTGTGGCATAATAATTTTGGTCTGAGTACTAGCATCTTGTCAGTTTATCCCAATCTCTTGAGCCTGCAGTTGAGCCAAAAATCTCCTGAGCCAAGCTTTCCCGCAAGATTTCCTGTACTTCCTGTCTCTATGTGAGACAGAAATACCATGAGAATGACCTTTCGTGTGGTATTTTTGCACTTCTACCCTGGGATGAAGAAAATCCCATATTGGGGAGAAATTTTTTTTAACAATTCTGCAACCTTTTCCATTTTTAAACCTTCAAACAAAGTACATTCCTTCTTGGGAATGAAAATTTGAGATGGTGTTTTCTTGGCCCTAACTCATCTCCACTATTAGGTATTCATGTTCAATGATCCAACAGTGTGTAACTTCTCCAAGACAATTTTTTTACAAGAAAATATGCAAAACAATACAGAGAATACAGTGGAAATTTATATGCTTGGATTTCTTAAATTGTCATTCTTAAAGAAATGTTCCATGAAGGTTTGTATTCTTAATATATTAATGTCTATGACATATTATATCATATATTTGTTTTCTTTGTTCTTAACCCCTTTGTTCCAAGGGTCAGGATATCCTGATGCTAAGTAGTATTGCAAAATAACTGAACAAAAATAAAAATAGTTGAACACTTAGGAAACTCTTTAGTTGTTATGTCAAGGAAGTTTGTGACTGAGGAGTGAGTTTAAGACATTATTCAGGAAATATGCTAATAGAGTGCAGCAACCTACATGTGCTTGTTAAATAAAATCGTTTCAAATCTAGAGAGCCTTAACGCCCCAGTCTGATAGAAGTGTCAGATAAGTACTGGAAGAGCTGTCAGAAGTGGTGAAAGTGTCACTCTGATGCTTAAATCCCTTCATCCTTTAACAACAAGGGAAGTGAAAAATTAAATAAAATTTAAAAAGCATATCTTTCTAAGTGGATCACTGAATATTCTCTAATTGGGTTGAGTGAATATCTGGTAGTTACAAGAAAAGCTGTCTGATCAATATTTCAATAATGAAATTCACAAACAGTAGTGTCTTCAATGTCTTTTACTGTGGTTTTATAGCCTCAATGGTTGCTGATGCTTCTTTGCCTATTAGGAAAGAGAGTAGGCTTACCAGTATATTTTTCTATCCAGAAAAAGAGAAAAGCCATTTAACTCAAGGTGATAAACTAAGCTTATTAACCATTGGCTTAGAGGAATAATGATAACAACAAAATAACAGTAGTCTCCAGTGTTTCAACTTTAAAAAAAAAAAAAAAAGGAGATGAGGGCGAGGAAAACAGAACACACCATACAATGGTCTTTTTCCTTTCCTCGAGTCTCCTCTCAAGTCTCCTCTCCCCTAAAGAAGCATCATATGATTGTGTGATAAACCTGCCCGGCAAGGAATGTAGAGCAGGAACAACAGGCTGTACTTAAGCAAAACAAAATGCCAAGCAAAATAAAGCACTTTGCAGTGCAGGGATGTGAAGAAGAGAAAAAGTCTCGCTTGTTGCAATGGCCTCCAAGAAAACAGGAGCCACATGAATGTTCAAGTTCAAATTGTTCCTATAAACCCGATTTGCTGGCAAAAGTGCCAAACACAATACCACCCCACTTTCATTTATGTCTGGAGCTTTTCACACAATCTACAGGGGGCACCCCCTTTTGTTGAACGGGTTCTGACTTCCAGAGTTGGTGTCCCCACCTCGGAGCCCTGGGACCGAACAGCGTGGCGCGTGATTGTCCTCAACTGACCGCGCACAGGCGGCGGCACAGCAGTTAGTGGCCCAAATATGAAGCCCAGAGTGCTCTGGGTCTGGAAAGTGGATCGGCAACACTCCTTTCTTTTCTGTGCCATGTATGCACCCCCACCCCCTGGAATAGTCTTTAAAGTAATCATTGTTTTCCTTTGAAATGGGCTTCTGACAATCCAAAAGTACTTGTCCGGACTTCAGCACCCCACTGCACGTTCGCAGGAGGATCTTGGTGCTTCCCTAATTCACTTCTCTCGGAGTTAGCTTTGGAATGTGATTCAATGTTATTTCCCTTCTAGCTGAAGGGCAGCTGAGGTTAGAAAGGGATTTGACTAATAGGCCAAAACCCAGTTAGGTTTGCTGAGAACCAAATGACAGCAGAGGGGGAAGGGGGTGGAGGACGGGAGTATGTGAACCGTGGTGCTGAGGCTCCATCCCGGAGCCTTCTACAAAACCCCATCCCAGGGCAGACCTAGTGGACAGCAAGGTGGCCCCCCGCCAGACCTTCCAGAGAGCAGCAGCTGCAAATTGGTTCTGCCGTTGCTCAGCGGCCCGTTTTCTGAGAGCTCCTTGGGACTCGCGCGGCCCGGAGCGGGCGGGGGTGGGGGGAGCGTCTAGGCTTCCTGCACCACCGGAGTGACTCCTCACCTGACAGCTTCAGATAAGCGGCCTCCGGGGAACCCCGTGAGAGGCTGGCAAAGGGGAGCCCCGCTTCTTGCCTGGAGACCTTAGCGGCTGAACAAGCCACTTGACAAACTTTGACAAGCACTGAAGGGGAGTCGAGAACAAATGAATGCGGGGAGGAGAGGCGAACACTGAAGCCTCGATGGCTGTCCCCCCTGCCGCCGTCCCAGCTGCAGCCTGGGATTAATTAAGCGCGGAGCAGCGGGCGCCCTAGAGAGCAGGGGGAGAGAGCGCTCCATCTCCACGGAAGGCGCCCGGGAATACTTCTCACCCGCGAGAAACCTGGCCCAGCGAGTCGCCGCGCCGGCAGCGTTTGCGAGGGACGGGGCGACAGGAAGGCTGTGCCAGGCTGGAGGAGGCTTGCCTTTCCGGAGCCGGAGGAGATTTCCCGGGGCTTCGCCTTCCCCTGCCTGGGAAGACTGTCCCCTCTGGTAGCAGCGGCGGCCGCGGCGGCCCCGGCAGCAGCAGCCCCAGCTCCTCGGCGGCGGCCCGGGGCAGAATGCCCGTCCTCGAGCGCTACTTCCACTCGGCAGAGCTAGGCAGGAGGTGGACGGCCCCAGAAGGTGTGCTGCCCTCCTCCGCGGGCGGCCGGCCGGGGTGCCAGCAGGGGCCGCTGCCCTGGGACTTGACCGAGATGATCAGGATGGTAAAGCTGGTGTGGAAATCCAAAAGTGAGCTGCAGGCGACCAAACAGAGAGGCATTCTGGAGAACGAAGATGCTCTCCACAGCTTTGCAGGTAAATTGACTATAAGGTGCGAACGGTACGGGGGCCAAGGCTGGTGATGACTTGTTCCTCCCTTCCTTGTGAAGCGCAAGCCAGAAAACCGGGAGAAGGAAGCAAGACAAACTGCAGCCCAGGGTTCGAGGGCTGTCATTAACGAATGTTTGTTTTATTGTAGAAATACATCTTAAAATTAAGAAGGATGTGGTAGGAAGAGCATTAATAGACCGGGAATCAAGTAACCTGGGCTGTGGGCTCAGCTCACACTTGATTGCCCTGCGGCTTAAACAAGTGAAATTTCCTGAACTTCAGTCCTCAAAAAAAGAAGGTGGGGGTGGAATTGGACGCTCTTTAATGGCCATCTTATGTCTGCAATTCCTTATTGACAAGCCAGAGTTCCTGCCAAGACAGTATTCTCTCTGGGCATGCTTTTTATAAAGTAAAATACATTTTCCAGTTTTTAACTATGGAGCTGTGGTGTGCATAATGTTCCCAGGACCGAGTTGGCCTGGAAGCTTTATATGTCCTGGGAAAGCTGGCAAACTTCCTTGCCTTGGTTTTCCTTTTGGACACCACTGTCCATAATACAGATTCCCCCACTGATACCAGGAAAAATCAACTCCCTCACAAAGGTGGAAATGATGACTCATAGGGACTTTGTCATGTTATAAGAATGTACTGTGTTGAGGACAATCGTGGAGAACTTCACTGTGTTTCTGACAGTCACGGCCACAACTGCAAAGATACCTGGGGTCCCTGTGAAGGATCCCAAGAGGCTCTGATAAAACCCAAATCTAAGAAATTGTAACTGGCTACAGGGTGCTCTCTTGCTTCCCTCTCATGTAGGGAATGTGTCTGTAGATATTTTGGAAAGTGGTGGTTCACTTTAGAAGAACAAATATGAGTGTGTTTATGCATTTGAAGTCTTGGCTAGCCCTGTGCAGTGGAATCCTGACATACCATTGGTGGGGAGAGGTGAGAGCCTAGACAGGAAAGATAAACCAAATTACCTCTCTTCCTCATGGAAAGGGTTGAGGAAATCAAAATGCGACTCATTTTATTTTTAATAACTTAGGCCAAAACTTTTGTAAGTTGCTTAGTAATCTAAAAAAGAATATCATTATAAAATAGTGTTCTGAACAACAACAAAAAAGATTTGAAAGGAAGGAAAAAAATATTGCTGGTCCCTAGTAAGCAATGAGTACTTAGGAATGAGAAGGAAACCAATGAGATTGAGGTTTATGTGGCAAGTGGGAGATGGATGCCCAGGGAAATGGGTCTTGGTCAAAAGAGATGAGGTAATGCCAAAGCCATCCTGTGTTTCATGTGAGTAGTACAAGAAAAGTGGAAAAACTCACCTGGACAGAAAACTTAACTATGACACTTCAACTGTTACCACTCTTGGTTTGTTTCAGTAAATTAAATGTTTAAAATTCATATCTCAAATTATGCCTTTGATAAAACTACCTAATCCAAAAGATGTTGGCATGTGTTGGGGATAGATTTGTGTTATGACTTATAGGTCAGTGGGGGCCTAACTTTTGAAAAAGCAATAATACAGACAGAAAATAGAACTCCTGTAACTTTTTATCACTTGAAAGAAATGTTTTTCTGAGTGTTACAAAGTTGGAGTCTTAATTTTTCCCGGACTGGTGCCTCACTCTCTGTGACATCTCTCAACAGCCGCTTTGGTGCCCAGACAGGCTATTCCCTGGTCTGCTCTCCCTTTATCGTGCCTGCAAGGAGGCAGGCTCTACTTAAGCACCCCTCCAAGACAGTCAACCTCCTCCTCTTCCTGCCCTGCCTTCACATTCTCCAGGAGATGAGGGGCTCACACTTCTGGGCAGGTGCACGAAACCTTATCATCCATAGACGCAGTCACATGGGCCCCAGCATGCAGCCCCAAAGACAAGTTGCCTCACTTTCCAAATTGTCTCTTACTTCTTCTCATCTTGTCTCTGATGTTGCAGCTCCTACTCACATCAGGA
This sequence comes from Spilogale gracilis, assembly GCA_004023965.1. NCBI lineage: Eukaryota > Metazoa > Chordata > Mammalia > Carnivora > Mephitidae > Spilogale > Spilogale gracilis. The sequence continues at coordinate 63,548 of PITA01000123.1, forward strand.
GCTCTGTGCCATTCTACCCAGAACAGCACGATGGTAAGGGCCTCGGGAACACTTAGAGTAGAGTTCCAAGAATCTGCATGCTTTCGTTTTTGGAAAGAGGTGGTTTAGCTGTGTTCGGTTACTGTACAGGGTTTTTATGGTAGAAAGCTTGTCAAAAAAACACCAACACACATGGTGATCTTTCTCTCTTTCTCACACACACTCTTTCTCCTTCTCCCTTTCTCTCTCCCACCCACTCTCCCTCCCATGAATATGAAACAACTCATACATTGATAATGCTAGACAGCTTCTTATTCCTCAAAATGCATCAGGTGGTGCCCTATCTCTGAGCCTTGCCTGATGCTTGGAATGTCTCTCTTTGACTTAGCCAACTGAAAACTTATTTTTATTCAAACTACAAAGTCCAGCTCAAGCATCCCTTTCTTTGTCTTTATAATGCCTTTCCTGATCTCCACCCTCACATCCCTGAATCTTCACCCAAAGTCATTTATATCCTCCTCTCTGCTATCTTGACCTGTATAGATGTTACATTTATAGCACACAATATATTTGCCATGCTATAACTGCACAGGAAAACTAAAAATTATAGCATTCTATGCTTGTGATAACAGATAAATAGGTTTACCTTTTTTAAAACCATGAAATTGAAGAAATTCTGGATAGAACCAACAGTCTTGAAGACTTTCGAGATTGGTGTCACTGTTTCTTAATGAGTTGAATGTAACCTTAAATTTCTTTAATGAGGGATATGATTCTTTTCGCTCTTCTTAGACAAGCTCTGGAAGTTATCAGCATGCCCAAAGTTAGAGCATCAACTTGGTTCATTGGATTGTACCCAGTTATTTAATTTTCTTAATACATCATTTTCCCTTTATGAAACAAAGAAAAAATGGCCTAATTATCTAGCTAATCCAAAGAGATGAATAGTGGACCAGAGACTAAACAGTTTGTCTAGGGCCACACACAGATACTGTGCTAGAAGCAGATCAGGATCCCTAGCACCCAACTACAGTCCACAAAACTGACATAGTCAGACCACGTGCTGATAAATTAAATTTAAACTGAGACATCACTTTATTGATTATAAAGGAACTCATGATATACTATAAACCTTGGTCAAACCAGAAAAATTATACTACATGTGAAATAAGTCAGGTGATTGTGCCTTTACATTTTTCTACTTATTTGTGGACTTTAGTTTTAAATCCAAGCTTCCAATGCTAAGAAGACCCAGGGGAAGCTTCCGCATCTATTACTGAAAGAAAGTAAGCTTTAAAGCATGGTGGTGGGAGCATGCCCAGGAGTGAGGGCTGGCTGGGGAGGGGGAAGGAGGACAGGAAATAAATAGGCAGTTTCTCAAATGCTGTGAGTTCAAATATTAGTCTAATTATGATTCTAGGCAGCAACCTAAGGCTAACAAAACTCATTTGTAGTTGAATAAATAATTTTATTTTGGAATTCAGCCAAATGACTACAAACTCTATAACCACGAAACTTAACTTTCTTTTGGTGTCTCTGGTCTAAATCTTACATTATATTTTACTTATTTATTATACTTCTTCCCATTTCAATCGCCTTTGGTTTCAAGAAAATATAAAAACACATAACCCCCTAAAAAAATTCATTTTCCCCATAGCCATTATAACTTGTACAGCCTTTCCAGGAGAATAAAATATCGGAAATTTCCTTTATACTTAGCTCTAAAAATCAAACCACTTCAGAGAAGAAAATCTCCAAAAGGGTTCTTTGACCCCAGAGTACTACAATTTAAACTGACATTCAAAGTGCTGTTTTAAAATATCTCAAGTATCAAGCATAATATAAATTAAATCTATTGAAGATTGAATATTCCTATGATTATAATTCAAGGAACATTTATTAGATGCTTAGTGTATACTAGGGACTGTGCTAGGCACCAGGAACTCTAGGAGGAATCAAAGGCTTATGGAGAGAAAACCAATTATAAATTGGCAAATCAGAGTTCTAGCTCCCCTTCAGTGTGAAAACAAGCTTTTGGTTGTTTAAACCTTTCTCTCAACTCAAAGTATTGGCTATAAAACTGGTGAAATTCAGACACATTTGTAAAAATCCAAGCACAGTTTTAGTTTGGTTTTTTATTTTTTGTTTTTTTAAAGATTTTATTTATTTATTTGGCAGAGAGAGAGTACAACCAGGGGGAGCAGCAGGCAGAGGGAGAGGGAAAAGCAGACTCCCCATTGAGCAGGAAGCCCGATTCAGACACTCAATACTAGGACCCTGGGATTATGACCTGAGCCAAAGGCAACCACTTAACAGACTGAGCTACCCAAGGCGCCCTAAAAACTCAAAACACAGTTTCAAGCACTCATCAATATTAATGATTCATTCAAGCAGGACGAATTGCTTTGATCAAAGAATCAGTAAGTCTTAACATTAGACAATTTGACATTAATTCATAACATTCTTCTAAAACTACTTCTTGTAGACATTAACCTGCACTCAATCTGTAGCTATACTGGTTGATAATCATTGACACTTTAATCTGTTTTTAAATGTGAATGCAAAATTGAGTGAAAAGTGAAATCTATTATCTCACCTTCACTAAATCTAGTCCTTTACCTGACTTTCTTGTTTTCATAAATTATCTGACCCTTGCAGAAACCCAGGTTCAAAATTAGATAGTCTATCTAACTGTCTGGTTCAAATTGGTTTTAGTCAGTATAGATAGAGTACCAGAGCATGGTTGCACTGCTGAGATTTTCACATTCTTTTTTTTTTTTTTTTAAGATTTAATTTATTTGACAGAGAGAAACACAGCCAGAGAGGGAACACAAGCAGGGGGAGCGAGAGAGGGAGAAGCAGGCCTCCTGCCAAATAGGGAGCCCGATGTGGGACTCCATGTGGGACTCGATCCCAGGTCTTCAGGATCATGACCTGAGCCGAAGGCAGTTGCTTAACCAACTGAGCCACCCAGGCGCCCCTGAGATTTTCACATTCTTAAGGCCTACCTCTCTGTTACTGAACTGTGTGAACCGGGGCAAATGATTTTGCCTCTCTGTACCCCCATTTTTTTTTCTATAAAAAGAGAATGATGATAGCATCTTCACAAAAGGTGAAGATTAAATGAGATAACAACCTACTATAAACTGCCTCGAAAAGAGCCTAAGCCCTACCACATCCTCAGTAAATGTTGACTATTATAATTATTGGTCCTGTTGCCATGCCCTCAATAAGTACCTCACACTCATCACCTGCTTTCCCTTCAGTTCCATGGCCCTTGGCCAAACCATGTTTTGTCTATCATCTCACAATAGCTTCTAGCTCCAGTACTCTTTCTACCCCTCATCTTTCCATTCTGTGATTTAGATCAATAACATCAAAAGGAAAATCAGAATATGCCTTACCCCTCTTCAGACTCCTTCAGTGATTCTCCATTGTCTGCAGAGAAAATCCAATTTTTTTTATTCTGCATTCAAAGCTCTCCACATGCTGGAACTAGCTCACTTTTTTCCCGTCTTATTTGTCATTGTTGCCCCCATAAGCACTTACATTCGACCCAGACAGGACAAGCATCCCACAGCTACACCCTTGCTTTTTGTTCATTGTTCCCAATGCCTAAAATGACTTCCCTACATGTTCTTGACGTCTGCCATTCCTTAAGGCGCCACTCATATGCCACTTCCTGCACAAAACCTTCCTGAGGTTACTGAAGAAGAGTGTTTCTTTCTCTTCTGAAGTCTCACAGAACTTTCTCTGTATTTATTTTGCAAGCAAATCACTTTGTTATTAATGTACATTACATTTTCTTCCTTCCCTCCTGGATTTTTAAGAACCTAGAGAACATTCTATTTTCTTTGTGTTCTCTCTAGCGTCTTTCACACATCAGCCATTCAGTACACTTCGGCAAGTGAAAAAAGGGAAATTATCAGAAAGAACAAAATAACTGACAATTTGCCATTAAATGCATGAATGGACATTTTTTCTAGGCACAGATTACTCAGTAAAGAGGGATTTTAGTTATTCCTTTTAATGGAACCATTTTTAAATATATATTCTATTAGAGGATCAAGATTAATCATTATAGCTTTTAAGTAAAAGAAAAGAATACACAAGAGTAAATTTCAGAACTATTAAAAAGGTATAAAGTATGTGCAAAACTAATATGAGATAGTCTCTCTTCATACAGAGAAGTTGAAATGTATTGATAATCATAAAAATTTAGAGCAAATGGATATAAACTATGAATGCTTTTACATAGTTTTGAAAGAATTACTCTGTTCATGTATTTTGGAACATTTTATATCAATTAAAGTTTCAAAGTTGCTTATTTTTGTTTACAGATAACAGTCTGTATATTCCTCAACATAATTTCAAAAATAGAATATGGAAGGTGTGTGCTTACCCGGTCCTACAAATGAGTTTTTGAGGGGATGGAGCTGAATGGAGGATGTAACTCCTACGTCCTCTGCTCTTTGCCTGGAAACAGTTTCTTTTTTCTTTTTCTCTTTCTCTTTTTCTTTTTTTCAACAAGCCTGGTTAACAACAAATCACTGACTTCTACATCTAATTTCTAAAAGAAAAACATTAGAAGCTTTATTGCAAAAAGACCCAAAACTCCAAGTTATTTTTTCAACTCACAGAAGCAACATGAAGAAGTGTGTGCTCTTTTCTACTATCTGGTTTTTCTCACTCTTTAATTACCAGTACACTTCAGGGTACATAGTAGGTACATATTACCATATCAAAAAGAGTAAGCAAAGCTCAAAGTACTGGAGACTTAATACAATGCCCTAGCCTCGATCTGTAACACAGTGTACACAGTCTTTCTTTTTCTCTCTGCCTTTCTGCAAATTATTCTTCAGAATTGACTTCAATGTCTAAAATGCTAACAGACTAGCCAAGAGGAGAACTTTGTATTTTACACTTGTCTTAAATGTCCTCAAACTACATTATCAGAGATCCTTCCTTCAGCATACTTCTCACCTAAAAAATCCACATACATGATATGTTGCAGATTATTAACCAAGTCCCTGTTCTGAGCATTGTGCTATTTCCTCAGCTCTCACACGGTGCTGAGGGAGTACTAAAGAAGAGCTTGTGGGTCATGGTCCTTATCATTAGTAACATGATAAAACTTAAAAGTTGGCCTTGTATTCAATTGGAAGGCCTAGTTGACAAAGACAAAACAAGATTTAGTTGTGTATGTCCTTAAAATGAGTCCAAAGGTCCAGGCTTACTGCAGAAAAATAAAATCCTTAGAAAAGGACAAATTTCAAGACAGACTAAGTAACAGTTGTATGTACTTGGTAGGAGAAATCAAAAAGTAGAAAACCAGAAAATTGTAAAAATAAAATCAGGGTAAGAGATAAATATAAATAAATGTAAGTAAATGTGATATAATGTTAAATGTAATAATTGTGATGAAATAAATGTAAATCTTTAGTCAAGGTATTGAAAAGGAAAATTAAATAACCCTGGGTATTAAGACACATAAAATGCAATAATAAGAACTTTTCCCACTGCATCCTCAGATGTTCCTTACTTCTAGAATTAAAGCTGACTTACAAGACTCTTTCCTTGCTTCCTTCTGCATCTCTTTTTGGATGGCACCCAAATATCTCACACAAATCCTCTACAGCCTTGATAAGAACTTCTGAAAACTGAAAGGCATATTTGTTTAGAGTATCTGTGACAAAAATTCACTGAAAACAGTTGACAGATTTTGCTGAAGAAAATGATTTAGAAAGAGATGAGAAAAGGACAAGTAAGGAGCCAACCGTGCAATTCCAAAGGGAAGGAAGTAAGGTGAGGTCACTGCAAAGAAACTGAATTCAAGTATAAGAAGTATAATCAAAAACACATGTAGAAATGAAGAGGAAACAGTCACTGTTGAAGACAATTGTAACAGAGATCTGAAATGTTAGCCTGTAAAATATAGCCTGTTTCTCTTCTTCTACTAATCAGACTTCCTCTTTAGCCCACCCTAATGGGATAAGAAAATTTATTCTTGCTAACTATCATAGCAGAGATCAGTCTTTTCCAGATTAAATCAATTCTTTTGGGTAAATACTTACTCCTGCCCCCAACTCCCTGCTCCTCTCCAAGGTGGTCTTGGTGCATATGTGCCTTGGGTTCTTACATACCTACCTGAATGTGCTTATTGCACACAGTGCAAAATGCCAGCTTGAGACAGGAGTGCAGAGGCAAGTTCATCTGGCCACTGGGTTCTGCCTTTGATTCTCTTCTCACAACTCTCCAGGGTGTAAGGTGTAGGTGGCCTTACTTTGTGCCATATTCTCCTTCCCAGGAGAAAGTCTCAGTGTGGAAAGGGCAACAAACCAGACCAGCAGGTCTAACTCTCAATGTCAATGGGATCTAATGGAAGAATGTAGAGAGTCCTTTTACCTTTCCACAAAGACCAGTTTTCAACTGTATTATTCTACTGCAAACACACACAATGCCAAATAAACAAACCAAAACAACAACAAAGTAAAGCAAATGAATAAAAACCTCTCTCACTCTGAAGGTCAAATGATGAATATTGGCACCCTCTTCAAAAAATATTATCTCTATTACACACTGATTGAGCTACCTTTCTGGGCCCTGTACTTGAGTATTGTATGCTCAGTATTATTTGTTTTGGTACATACCTATGCATGTGCTGAACCCAATTATTCTATCTTGTCTATTACCTCTCTCTCTTTCTGCTAAAATATACACATGTATTTCAGCAACCATCTCAGGACTGATTGGGATGGGAGACACAAGAGAAGAAAGAGTGATGAACATTAAGGCTGCCAGCACAGTAACGGGGATCGCTGTTTGCTTCAGGCATTGTAACAGGGATCATTATTACATCTTCCATGGTAGCTGATATGAAGAAACTGCTGCCTCCCTTCCTGTCCTTCTCTCTGTAACTCATTCGAGGTTTAGGTATACCTATCTTTTTGCCCTTGTTTTCTCGTTTGAATATTAGCTGAGTTACATAGTGCTTTTCTCAGCTCAATCCCTAATTCTACAGTAAAAAAAGAAGAAAATATTTCCTTGTCAATTAAATTGATACATAAAATCAAGAATTATGAATTCACCAGATTTCATAAATTCTAAAATAATTTCTACCTTCTTTAGTCCTAAATGTCATATTGTTTGATTTGGTGATAAATGCATTGTTGAACGTGAATAGACAAAATTGAACTAAAAAAATTTTTTTTGAAGAAATTTTTTGACTGTCTCAACCCTCCAAAAATAATTAGAAATAGTCTAGGAGGCCACAGAATGGAAAATGTTTTAATATTACGTACAAATATTTAGCAACTTCTACTACACAATAAGTATCAGTTGAAAAGGACTTATTCCCAACTTAAAAATAGATGAAACTGAAACCTACATTTACTGGTTATTTATTCAAGATATTCAGAAAAGGAAATAATTCAAATTTCTAAGTTTTTCTTGCAAAGCATTTTAATTGAAGAATTATGTTTTGAGTGTTCACTCAGTGCATAGCATTGTGCTATGTGCCTAAGAGACAGATATATAAACAACTTACTGATATCAAGGCAGAAGGGCCTGTCTCAAGATACAGTAGAACTAATACTCTGTAAGAACATTGAGAAAAGACAAAGACCGCTTATTTAACCAAGTTTATTTATTGATTATCATGGGCCAGATACTGTCTTGATTTTTTAGAAAATAAATATTCATGAACCTGGAAAGTTGAGGTAGATGGATGGATAGATAGATGATAGATGGGTGGATGGATAGATGGATGGATGGGTGGATGAATAGATAGATAGATAGATAGATAGATAGATAGATAGATAGATAGATAAAGAATTTTGAAATGAATACTTTTTCCTTTAACTTACAAACCAACTTTCCCAAGTGCTGTAGTATTTTATACAGAACCACAAGAAATAATATATAAATCCAAGTCAAAATCCTTTAACATTTGATACCAACCTGTCCTGATGGATTTGTATTCCTAATGTTCTTCCATCGAAACCTCCCATTCCATCCATGCTCATCACTTCCCCAAATTCAGACCTGACATAACTTATCCTCACAGTTTCAAAACAGTCTATCCCTCCTACTTTGCCAAGTCATATTTCTTCCTGTCCTCGGGTTGCCATGTTTTTTAAGCAATTATTTCAAGGTTAGGTGCCACAGGATGGAAAAGAGAATGTCTAAGAAAACACAATTTTTTTAATAGTGACTCTATAGTTTATAATGTAGTGAATTAGATAAAACCACGTACTCAAATATAAACAAATGTGTGGAATGCCTGGGTGGCTCAGTCCATTAAGTGTCCAATCTTGGGTTTCAGTTCAGGTCATGATCTCAGTGTCATGAGATACAGCCCCACATTGGGCTCTGTGTTGGGCATGGAGCCTGCTTAAAATTATCTCTCTCCACCCTCTCCCTCTGCCCCTTCCCACCCAACTACCCCCACCACACCCTCTCCCTCTCTCTCTCTAAAAACAAACAAACAAACTCAAGTATGGTAGATACTCCATGAGGACTCATTGATTTTTTTTGTTTTGTTTTTGTTTTTTTTGTTTTTTGGTTTTTTTTTTTTTAAAGATTTTTTATTTATTTGACAGAGAGAAACACAGCCAGAGAGGGAACACAAGCAGAGGGACTGAGAGAGGGAGAAGCAGGCTTCCCGCCGAGCAGGAAGCCTGATGTGGGACTCGATCCCGGGTCTCCAGGATCATGACCTGAGCCGAAGGCAGTCGCTTAACCAACTGAGCCACCCAGGTGCCCCAAGACTCATTGTTAACTCACCCTTCTTTAGGGAAACCCAGGAAGTCTTGATGTGACTGGTCATGACAGCTACGTCTTTAAGATCATTAAGGTCTCAACAGGATGTGACAAAGTGACCTTCCTGGTGAAGGAATGAATATGAATGTAGGTACAAAAGCAGAAAAGCAAAAGAAATAATTGATAAATGGAGATTAGTCAAGTTAGCTTGGTATGATGTTTGAAATAAAGAGTAGTGGGAAACAAATAATTAGACTGGTTGCTTATGGACAAGAACCCTTAATTTTTGTAGAACCATTGAAAAATTTTAAGTTGGAGTGGAGAAGTTTTTACATTTTGTCATGGAAAGTGCCTTTAAGATCATATAGTTAAAATACTGCATTTTTTTAGATGAGAAAATTGAGGACCCCCCACACACACACACAGAGGTTACACAATATACTTGGAGCCAATTCTAGGCCTCTTGATGCTGCCATGCTGTTGATTCAGTCATGCTGCTTGTCATGGTCAAACTCCAAAAATGCCTCTCTACATGATAAACTCTCTAAATCTTATTTTCTGTCCTTTTCACTACCAAGCACTAACATCTCTGCGATTGCATTTTATGTGTGGTATCCATAGTGCACAAGCAAGAAGTTTATGTGTACTCCTAAATGTGTACATGTATGTGTTTATGTGTATTTCTTCTTGTTCCCAAGAAGATTATAGATTAGATTATAGATTTTTCTGGGAAAGTCCCCAAGCCATCTAGAGTGTCTGCAGTGTACTAAATTGGTATACGTTCACCAGAAAAGAATACCAGATGTAAGAATTTAAACAGGGTTGTGAGATTAAAGAGGGTTATGTGTGAGATAGAGATGGTAGCTGCCATAACCATTGTAAATGAAATGCAATGTTACCATCATCCTATGTAATAGTTCTGTTTCTTTCTGCATAGTTGTCTCAAGGGTGGGCCAGATGGGGCAAGTGCATGTGGCTGTTGAAAGCTTAGGTCTGTGGTATACTTGCCCATAAACCACTGAGGATGAACCCCTCAACCTCTCAGTCTCTCTTTGCAAATATAGTGCTGAGCTCAGAAAGCACATTGAAGATTTGGCAACATGGCAAGATTTTATAAAATCTTTACCCATTCCCCCGGCCACTTTTTTTTTTCCTGTTTCTGTAAGATATTTGTATTCCTAAAAGAAATGTGTAACCATTGGTGGCCAGTTTTCCTCCTTTTTGCTTTGAAACTATATCCCCTCCTCTCAAAAGCCTTCTTTGCTGCCAGCATTATTCCATTCACAGGCTGCCTGCTTATTAACCCCCAAATAAGGTAATAATGATAAATACCATTGAAGTGGCTTCTTCTTTTTAATGAACAATAGACCTGTTCCATTAAAAATAAGACCCTACCCTGAACCATTGCAGAAACGTTTTTTGATGTTGGAAAGAAACGTCAGCGACTGTGAAGGGGTGGGGCTGTTGGGGTCGCTGGAGCTTTCTGATGGTGTTCTTAATTATTTTTACTTCACGTCTCCCAGACCTCTGGCTCTAGCTGAGGCAGAAACGGTGAAATGCCATAAAATAACCCTGTCTCAAAGTATATTTGGCCTGACAGGAAACAGGAAATACCAGAAAAGATCACAAGAAAAGCTGTAATCATAAGATTTCTAGCCTAATTCTTTTGACGTCAGCAGTTTAGATAAGTCAGATAAGCAATCACAAGCATCCGTGAGCTCCAGAGTGCCAATCCAAATACCCGAAGTGCATCTTCAGCCCCTTTGAACTTGCACATTGTTGTTTTGCCCCTGCCCCTCTCTCTTCCCCATAAGAAGCATATCCTGAAATTGTGAATTATGAATTTAGTGTCAACATTAAGGTATTCGGGGACATTACACAGAGCTTCTATATTGGTCTTAGAGCAAATTCAGCTGGCTTCATGCATGATAAATTCTGGATGAAGCTGTCCGTTGATAAGATACAGGAGAACTAACTCTGGCTTGTCTCAAAAGGAGTTTGCTTCCTAGAGTTTAACTTAGCCAATCTTGACAACTAAGCGATAGCTATGATTTGTCTCTGAGAAAATGCAAAGAGCTACATTACTATCTCCAGAATATGCTAAAGTAGTACCTCCAACTGTCATTATTATCAACTTTCCTAGGCCACCACCATTGCCCAGCATAACAAAATATGTATGGGTTGGTTAAATATAAATGGCATGGGGCCTCCACTCCCCTCTGAGAAGTTTTCATAACTTCAGAATCAGAACTGTAGAATTTGACCATTAGATAATAAGCAGAGAGACACATGGATAGGCTGTTCAGAGGATGATGGAAGAGATAAATCAATATTACATTACATGTAAATTTAAAGAAACAAAACTTTAAAAGTAAGAACTTATTTATATAGCATCTACCTGTTTCCAAAAAGATTTGGAGGCCTATAAAAAAGTCACAATAAAACAAAGGAACACAAAGACAAAATCATTCTGTCAAGATGAAAGACAAAAACTACATAGTAAAGTAGGAGGGAAGGAGAGTAATTATCTAAAATAATTGAGCCAAACTGAGATCTTAATTTCCTAGCAGAGAGGGCAAAGGGTGGGATGGGGAGGAAATAATTCTAGCACTCATGATCTCCAGGAAATTTCCTAGGAAGAAAACCATTTTCCCTAGCTTTGGGTATGTAAATAAGGCTCTCATATCATGTCCATGATAATGATGATATGATGATCTGATATTTATAGTGCAGGATGATAATGGTTAGGTCATATGGTGTGATATGGATGACATGGTATAATGATGGAGGGTGTCCTTTCGAGGACTTTAAGCAGATATGAAGAGTGTGCCATCTATGGACAATTTTACAGATAGTCAAAGGTGGTTCCAAAGAGACCATCTTTGTGAGCCAAAGTTGAGGTGGCCCCAGGTTGTGGCTTTGGAGTGGTCTTACATAATGAAGAGTCAAGAACATGTACATAATTGCAGGGAGTGAGGATGGAAGAGTCTAGCCTCATGAGGGAAGAGCAAGCCTCAGCAGAGTTCAGCTCTTGTGAATGTAGAAATTTAGGTCACAGGCCCCTGGAACATGGACTTCACATAGTTCTACTAATTTTGTAATGGGCATATCTACTCATAATCTTTAAAATGGGAAGAGAAAAATTAAGAAACAAATATCTCCTCTTAGATGGTAGAAATATTTTTATATTTGCCCTGGATTGTGCCAGACATTTGGTTCTATAAATACACATTGACAAGTGTCCCAATTAGCTCATAGGGCTTTTCCTCGTTTGTGTTTGTTTGTTTTTACCTGCTCTTCTATCTTGAGTAATACAGCTAAGCCCTTTACTTCATCTCTGTTCCTCAATGTATAAACACATGTAGGCACTCAAAACGTACATGTCAATTAATTGTTCAGAATAAATAATATCTGAAAATATTTTTGTTTTATTTGAACCCATCTCCCACATTCCACCTAATAATCTGCTCAGTGAAAACCCTCTATAATATTTCCCAAGGGTTCAGAAAATTGAGAAGAATGTACATGTTTAGATTAAAAGATAAATATTATATTTAAGAAAATCCAGTAAAGTATGAAAATAAATAGATTTCTTCCTATTTAATACAAAAGCAATGAGAAGCTGGGTGTTAAGTATATTGAGAGCTGCAGTCAGACATCTTTTCGGAGACTGCTTCCAAATAAACTTACCAAGGACGATTGCCAGGGAGGGGTAGGCACTAAAGGAAAGCAGAATAATGTCAGGAAAAAAACAGACCCTGGATAGTCTTGCAAAATAGGTAAGGAAAAGAGTGGAAGATTAAAAGATGAGAGGAGGCACAATTGAGCAGAGTTGTGCTTTCTACACCTGTTTCCTACAAAGAACAGTGGAGTGTAGAAGGGAAAGAGGATGCGTGAGCCAGAAAATGCCAGTGATGGCCCAAAGAGTTGAAGGAGGAGGTGCCTGGACATACGAGGAAGACTTGTCACATACTGTATCTTCTAGCTTCTTAAGAGCCGAGCTGCTCATCCTGAGAGTTCACCAAGGTCAAGTGGAGTGTTAAATATCAAGATTTGCTATTGGTTTATATCATCAGTCTTGGTCACACCAACCAAGTTCAATGACCTTGTCCGTTCACTGGAAACCAAACATGAATTAAGATGCATGTGAACACAGGCATGCTGTGTACTGGCTACTGTAAAATTACTTTCAATCAGGTTCATGTGCTTTAAAGGCTTCCAGGATCACTCTAGAGGTTACTGAGTTCTTTCTAGGGTTGTTGTTACTTGTGGTTGCCCTGCAAAGCTGAAAAGTTCAAGGATACAAAGAACTGCTCTTCTCAGAAAGCCTTCAATTCTCAGCTCTTTTGGAAATATTGTATGCATTTTTATAAATTTTGTCGTTCTGATTTATGTTCTTTTTTCCAAGCTTATGAAAATTTAATAAACTCCGACTTTCCTACACACCTCCCCTTTTAGCTGTATCACTGGCAATACTTCTCTTTAATTCAGAATTATCATGGTTAAATGACGGGCTCTATAGTCAGACTTTGCCTCTTTACTAAACTCTGTCAACCTCAGTTTACTCATCTGTAATATGGAAATAATGATAGAAACTGCATTATGGTACTGCTTTGAGGATTAAGTCAGATAATCCACCTAGCTTGCTGCTAGTGCTAAACATTATTATCCTATACTTTTCCTATTTCTAATAATTACCAAAAATATTAAGTTGCCTTTTTAGCTTATTCTTGAATAGCAGGGAACACTTAATCAATTCGCATTCCCTCATCCAAGGTTCATTACTCTGAGTCATAAATAAAGTGAGAAAAAAAAGTCATAGAACAGAATTTTTTTTAACTTTTTTTTTAAAGATTTTATTTATTTAACAGAAACAGAGATCACAAGTAGGCAGAGAGGCAGGCAGAGAGAGCAGAGGGAACAGGCTCCCTGCTGAGCTGAGAGCCTGCCGCGGGCCTCAATCTCAGGACCCTGACATCATGACCTGAGCTGAACGCAGAGGCTTTAACCCACTGAGCCATCCAGGCGCCCCATAGAACAGAATTTTGACTTATTTGTATTTGCAGTTCTAGAGATACAATTTTGAAAGTACTCTTTACTTCTAATTTATAATCCAGGCTTCGCCTGTTATACATCAGTACATACAGTGAAAGCCTAATACCCTTAATCATACAATTGCCAAAATGTTCAAATTGGTTTGGGCTGGAGATACAGAGTTGAAGATTTGGTTGAATCAAAGTACATGCAAAAGTAATTTCTAAAAGGATGTTGAATTTGCCAGCATCGGTTATCAACTAAATCCTTTGTTAAAATAAGTTAAAATATGAGGGGTTCGTATTCTCATTTTTGAGAAATCAATTGTTTGTTGTATGAATGGCCACCTAATGTCAAAAACCTTGTTAATCACCAAGAGTTTTGTGATTTGAATCCAGTCTCTAGATTTCCATTTTGTTGGAATGACATCTGCTTAGATTTCTTAATACAGAAAGCCAATTCATAGCACGTTGCCATTGGAATTCCAGCCATAGCTTTTTAGGAATCATGATTGATCACTCTTGACAAGCGGCAGACTTTTCCAAAGCACCACAGGGAGAGAAACTTCTCAGAAACTAGGGGTTTTGTAAGGAGATCAACATAAGAGCTTATTTCCTAATGAAACTGGCAGGAGCTGATGTCTTTTAGTTATGTTTAAGAAAACCATTAGAGTTCCTCATGAGATTTCAAAGTTTGGATGGCCTTTGATTGGAGGACAACCTGAAAACATGTAACATCTGTTCATCTCAAAATGTCCAAAGAAATCTGAAATTATTCAGAACTACCAGCCTCTGTTCATTGAACAAAGACCATCTCACCTCCAAGGTCTATTTCCTGAGAACTCAGCAGCAAGGTGGAAAAAAGAGTCAAAGGGAATTAAGAAAAAGACTGTCTGGTTAATTGCTTTTAAAGGAATAGAACTAACCAAAACGATCCCACTTTGGAATGTACTACCCATTAGCAGTCCTAATATATGGCATTCCAGTGTTATAAGCAATGGAAGATTCAGGAGACTTACAAGTCCCTCACTTCTTATTAGTTCAGATGCTGGTTGGTAACCTCTTACGCTAAACAACATGTAGATGTAGGAAAGAAGAAAGTAAAGGATTGTGGGTGGGGGATAGGCGGCATTTTATAGAATTCAGGAAAAGATATACCATTCCATGTCCATTTACTTGATATCTTATTATACCTCAAAGGAATTCCTTTGATGACACTGACTTGAAAGAAAAGAAGTGATTTATATAAGAAATAGCCTAATAGAACATAAGGCTTTTAGGTTCTGCCATGAAAATATCAGACATAGGATTGGAAATCATTAACCTAAATGCACACAATCCGCTTTTCAAATGCATGAATTATGAGCGAGTTACTCCACGCAGTTGTTGAGCATGTGCAGTGTTGACATGTCAAGCTGACCTGTGCTTTGCACCAAGGGTGGTCTAATAGCAACATTATAGGGTGTGCGTTCAAAGTGACTCATTTCTGAGGCAGAGAGAAGGCCGAAGAATGAATGCAGACTCCATCCGTGGCTCCGTTCTCTCAGTAGTTCTTCAATGCAATGCAACAGAATTAGCAATTCCTGGACATAGAATCAAAAGACACCTTCCTGCTCGCCATGCAGATGTAAACTTTCCTCTCTGCAGCAGAGCCACTCAAAGTGCGAGCCATGAAGATGTGAGCTGTGACAGAGACATGCGGGGGGGGCGCACTCACTTGAAACAGAGCCCACGTTTGATTTAAGCTCAGAACGACAACTTTGGCAGGAGCGATGATCGCTTTGCTGCATTTGCACAGGAAAAGCCTAGATGCTGGGCGTAAAAATCCCAGTTTTAATTATGCAAACTCTAAGAACATAGTGACTGTTTGAATACTATCCTCAAGTCCACTTGATTAATCTTCCCCAAATCATGCCATTCAGTTTTCAAAACTATTTCACATTCCAGATTTTAGCTCTCACCTCCTCACAGCTGAAATAAATGAAGGGCTTCCATACACAGAAGGCTAATAATCAGGGCCTGAGTGGTTAGGCATCTGCCTTCGGCTTGGGTCATGATCCCCAGGGTCCTGGGATCAAGCCCCGCGTCAGACTCCCTGCTCAGGGGAGCACCTTCTTCTCCCTCTCCCTCTATTTGCTACTCCACCTGCTTGTGATCTGTGTGTGTGTGTATGTCTATATAAATAAATAAATAAAAATCCTTTAAAAAAAGCTAATAATCTTACATTTTAATTAAGAATATAGTGATGCTGATAATAGGAACTTCAGCCATCACTCTCCAGAAAGTGTTTGCCACAAACTGACCATTCCATCCGCCAGAACTCAGACCTCTGCCAAACTAAGAGAGGTTTATGAAGAAATACAAACTACAACCTCCTCCTCTTCAAAATTTACAATCCAGTTTGGAATCAAAGAATCAAGCAGGAAAAATGAATAGTCCAAAACCGTGTATTCCAATGTCGAATATTTAGCTGAAAAGTTAGAATACTTCTGAATCAAAAATAGATGATTATTTTAAATCCAATTGATAGAAGTAAATATCTAAAATACCCCTCTTTGTTTAAGCTAATCACTGTTAGCAGAGCTTTTTTCCTGAGCAAGGATTATTTCTAAATCAGGGTCATAATCCCAGACTTTCACCTTTTGTCCCTGACTTCGATGGAGAAAGGGACTAATTCTTTGGCTTCCATTTGATTTATGTCATTTTTTCTGTGTTTTCTTCCTTGCTCTGTCTCCTTTGCCCTCTCCTCTTTACTGCTCAATTTTAGAAAGCTTAATATATTAAAATTCATATTTACAAATAAATAGCCAAATGAAAATAGATATTTAGATATTAGCTTTATAGAAGAAACATGTAAACAAGAACCTAAAATACTAGCAGAATAAGAATTGGAAGAAATCAGGAAAAAAATATAAATTATAATAATCTAAGTTGTGGTAATAAAAACAAGTTTATTTTATAAATTTAGAGTACGTAAGGAGCTTTCACATTCATATTACCCTTTAATCCTCTTAACAGTTCAATGGAATAGATAGATACAGAATTATTACTCCACTTAACAAATGGGAAACTGAGACTCAGGTTATGTAAGAGACCTGTCCCAGATTAGAGCTAAAAAAAAATATTAGATAAGAAGCACATCCTGGATATGAAAAAAGGAAAAAACTAAAATGTCATTGATGATGACATTGATGATGAATGGATAAAGAAAATGAAATGTATAGGTAGATGATGGATAGAGAGAAAAAATGAGAACATATGTATAATGTAAATCATATGTATGTGATATATATATATAAAACAGAATATATATAAAACATAAATTATTCAGCCCTTAAAAAAGAAAGAAAGAAAGAATGCCTGACATTTGCAACATGGATCAATCAACTGGGAGGACATTTATGCCAAACAAAATAAGGAAGACACAAAAAGGAAATACTGCCTGATCTCACTTATATGTGAAATCTAAAACAGTCAGATTCATAGAAGCATGGAGTAAGATGTTGGTTGCCAAGGGCAAAGGGAAGAGGAAAATAGTGTGATGTTGTCAAAGGGTGCAAAGTGTCATTTGTGCAAGATAAATAGTGAAGATCTCATGTTCCATGTGGTGACAACAGTTGTATTGTATATTTGAAATATGTTGAGAGGATAGGTCTTAAATTAAATCTTAACCCACACGCACACCCTGTGGTAACTGCATAGAGATAATGGCTATGTTATTTATCCTGACTGTGATAATCATTTCACATTGTATATGTACATATATCCAAACATCAGTTGTATATCTTAAATTTAGATGGGATTTTTATATGTCAATGAAAGCTCAATAAAGCTCTTTTAAAAGTTAAAAATGATAAAAATAAATGAGAAGGATTTGCACAATTCCTGCCACTGAGTATGTGCTCAGTAAAGTCTGAGTTGTATTACTATGAAACAGAGCTGGGATTGAAATCCTCTGCTTCTGATGACAAGTCTAGGGTTCTTTTCACTTTCTATATATCCCTTGACACAAACCACTTTCTAAAAAAAAGAAGTCCCTTGAATTATTTTGGTTGCCCTTTTATGTTGGCCCTGGGCCCTTAAACTCCCTGCACCTAGACCCAAGGCTTATTTCAGCCAATACCTGCAACTCTGCCTCCCTAGCGGGAGGATTTTTATCCTATTTCCTAGAACAATGTGCTATGCCTGGTAGCTGCCATGTACTAAATGCACAGTAATGATTTCTTAAATGAACGGATATCCATGAATGAGAAAAATGCTATGAAGCTGACTGCCACCCTCTGTTTCATTTTACTCTAAAATAAATTCAGTTATTAACTAGTAGCATAATAAACGGCTTCATTTTTGAATGAATCAATATTTGTGTTAATAGCATTGTTTATAGGAGAGCCTATGCAGAGATTTAAAAAAATTCTATACTAATTTAAGGGTAGTTGTTCTGGGTAGAAAGCCTGAGACTAGTCTGGGATCCAGAATTCTTGAGCAATTAGCCTAACTTTAATGAGTCATTAAGTCTTCTCTCCCTTCCTCCTGTAAGAAAAAAGGATAGCATTACCTACCAAATTTGAAAGTCAGAGAGAGATGAACTTGGGAGGACAGCACATCAGTGCTTTCAGTTACTTAGCACTACCCCACAGTGGTCATGTGAAATGTGTTCAAACTCAACCACCCATAGCGTAAAATGCACCAGAACCATTCATCAAGCATTAAATGAGTGTCTAATCCAGGCTGGGCAATGTACCAGCACCAGGAGGGTGCAAAGATGACTACAATTACGATACTACAGTACTGTGATTGAGAGAGCAATTCAATATACCCGGCTTTGAAACCTGGTCTGTTGCTTTGTAGGTATGGGATTCTTGGCAAACTAACCTCTCAGACCTCAGTCTTCTCATTTGTAAGTGAACACTGTTCCTGCTAACCTGTTCAGACCTCAAACATGTGATATTAGCATTACCGTACTGTCCCTCAAGATACTCATGGTCCAGTCAAAAGACAAAAATGGAAACAATGAAATACAGTTTGGTGCTTGCTATGATAGAGTAGGGAAGAGCTCTTTGAGAGCACTGGGAGGACTGGAGACCTAACCCCTCATTGCTAAGGATATATAGTGGTTAGGAACTGAGCAGTGTTCTAATGCTTTCTTGGTGATTTTCACAACATTCTCATGAAGTAAATCCTATTACAGTTGTCCCCCTCCTTGCCCATGGAGGATGCATTCCAAGAGCCCCAGTGGATGCCTGAGATCACAGATGGTACTGAACCCTATATACACTATGCTTTTGCCTGTAAATACATACCTAGAGATTAACAACAGTAATAAAATAATTATAACAATATACTGTAATAAAAGTTATGTGGATGTGATCTATCTCAAAATATCTTATCGTACTGTACACCCTTCTTGTGATGTGAAATGATACGATGTCTATAGGATGCGATGAAGTGAGCTGAATGGTATAGGCACGTGTGACATCGGGTACTATGGACCTTCTGACAGTGCATCAGAAGGAAGATTGTCTTCTTTCTAACCGTAGGTAACTGAAATCATAGAAAGCAAAACAATAAAGGGGGACTATTGTACTCTATTTTGTAGATACAAGAACTAAGGCTCTGAGAGTTCAGGGTAGTTGTCTAAATCCACACAGCTAGAAAGGCAGAATTTGAACTCACATGGGGGAATCTCCAGACCATACACTATTAGTCAAGTTGGCACGCAACCTCTTTTCATGGAGGTTTTTCAGATCAAAGAATCGCCAAGTAAACAAAATAGAAGAAGTCCATTTCAGGCCTAAGAACAGCAGCTCTGGGGATCTCCTGAGATATTCCCTTCCCTTCTGCCATCCATTCCTCTCCACCTCCAATGCCCATTTAGGCTCTGACCCAACCTAACATCCAGATCCCTCTCTAGAATGGATCTGAAGTTGTCTTCAGGGTCTCAGGTTAACCTGAAGGCTGAGTTTTCTTAGGAATGCATCTTGGATCTACTGTTGATTCTAAGCCATCTCAAATTCTTGATGGGGAGGAGAAATGGCAAAGGAGCAGAGACTGATCACACTGACCTGACTTTGGATTAAATTTCCTACTGTTGTTCTAGGGGATTTAATAGGGTCAAAATTGAGGCAACTTGAGAGATAATTTTAAAAAGAGCAAAAAGAACATTTAATAGGGTCTTTGTTATGGCCTTGGGCAGGTTTTCTGTAAAAATAACACTAATCCTAATTACCGTGACTACAAAAAGAAGGTTCTAGAAGGGATGGGATGATTTTAAGTGAATATAGGGAAATAGTAATGCAAAGACTTACAGGGCATCACCAGTGGCCTAAAGAGTGGGCAGAGTTGAGGTAACATCATATGATCCACATGGGGGCACATAAAGAATTTGACTCCCTAACTGATAAAGCTCATAGATGCCACTTTAAAAGCACAATTGGATAGTTCAAGATTAAAAAATAAACCAGAAAAATCTCACAAAATCAAGGCAGTCATATTCACCCATCACTATTTCCCATCCATATCCTCCTGCCATTTTTCTCCACCACCGTGGAAAGTCATGACCTCCCTATTTCAGACCTAAGCCACAGCAATAGTCTCCTGAGTTCCCTGTCGCCAACATTTCCTAAAGGTGAATCTGTCCTAAAAATAGGTTACTCTTTCCAAAGCCTACCTCTACTTAATGCCATTCGCCTTAGTGCCATTCGCCTTAGTGGCTCCAAGACAAGCCATGAGCTGACCCCACTTCCACTTCTCTGCCTCATTTTCTACATGCCAACAAGACAGGACAGCATGTGTTTCTCTTACTCACTGTTATTTCCCTCCTCTGAACATTTACTCAGAGTTGTCCCCTCTGGACATTCATGCCTCATCCCCAGCCCTCTAATTTCCAAATTCCCATATTCTTCAAAAATTAGCCCAATTACCACCCTCACGTAGCCTTCCCTGATACCTCAGTAATAAACATTCCCACACCTATAACCCATAGCATCTCTTTTCCCCTTCTAGCTAATGCTGTAGTTAGTCTTGTATATTTCATATCTCCTGGATACATAATACATTTCCCCCCAACATGCATTTGCCCAGGGCAAGGCAGGTACTTACTAAAGTGTATTTAATTAATTAATAATATTTAATACAATATGTGAAGTAGCATCTGGTTTAGGATTCTATTAACTGTGAGAATACTATGAAAATATGCATAACTCCTTAATTGAACATCTTTTTACTCTGGGATTCTTTTTAGTGTACAGTGGAAGACTGTTAGTAGCTAAATTTGTTCTGAAAGTGCAGCTGTATTAACACTGCAGCTGTAAAGAAAAGCACAAACAGTTCAAACATATGCTTTGAAAGAAGAAAAGTCAACTTATAATTACTTTCTGTCTGTGCATGAGGAGCCAAAGTTCACTGACAATAGGAAAAAAAAACAAAACATGTCAACTTTCTATCTCATAAATGCAAACTGCTTCTTTGTTGGTGGGAGTTCATTGAATAAGAGACTGGGTACAAAGGATTCAAAAAGGAGGAATCAACAACAGGCCACCTTTTCACTTAAATGTCAGTCCTTAATGGAGACAATTCTTCTCCTGAAGCTATGAGGTTCTCAGGCTAAGTCCTGTCTGGTTTGCTTGCCTGGTCCCAACTCATTTCTCAACTATCTCATATAATTATCTCCACTTTCATATCTGGAACCTTCACCAAGAACTTTATGATGCAGATAAGACAATCAGCTCTATTCATCTCCTTTTCTTCAAAAAAGAGTCAATTCACATGGCCCATAAAGCATTGTTTTCATGATCTTTAGATGAATTATCACTTTTTTCATCCTATTCTGATGCCTCTAATAGATTAGGTCCTAAGTACATGCTCATAGTGTACCCGCCTTTGTTCTTCATGACACTCGCCATTATGTATGTTTAATTTCTACCTTTTCCCCAACACTATAAGCCCCTTCCAAGCAGAAATAGTACTGTCACTTACTATCGCCGACATATGGTAGGCGCTCAACAAATGTTTGTTATGAATGAATGGATAAACAAATGCAAGTAACAGAGAATCCAATGGCCTATAAATTTACGAGAATGGCCTGGTTTTGTGTGTGTGTGAGGATATTTATACCTCATCCTTACAGGCAACCCATAGCCCAAGCACCCCAGAGCACACTTTCACACATGCCTAGAAGTGAGTGAAGGAGACACCTACTTGGACTCATCTGGGGACCGGAGAACTTGACAGCAGCTACCTGGGAATACTGCCCAAACGTGGGCTTGTAAGGTTTTCCTCGTTTACTCTGAGGACCTCATATCTTCATGCAATGAACCATTTCTCTGACACAATTATTTATAAATAAACATCAAATTAAACATTAACTTCACAAAACTACCGTTGAGGCGGTCACAGGAGGACGATGGTTTGAAAATCTGAAATTGTCATTCCTTTTCTCTCATATGAGAATTTATGTTGATGGTTATGAGTGTTGGCTAATTTAAGAAGAGACCATGGGCTTGATCTGATTATTTTGTGAGCCCATTGCATCTACTGTACCTAACAGTGGCGATCTTCAACAAGCATCCAATTTATCTCCAGTTTAGGGGACGTTGCAGAAACCTGTTCCGAATTTCCCGCACCTTCCACACATCCCTGAGGCCTTACTGGTTGCCTTCCAGAAGGACCAAACTGAACCCAAAGAGCAAACATGGTATCCTGTATACACAAATGTGTGCTAAATAACATTATTAAGTTATACAATACAGTATAACTGGTTTGGATGAATGTATGCAATGTTTTTATCTAAGTTTTTTGTTCTGGATTTTAAAAAGTCTGATTAGCCATAACTTTCAGAAACATCAGTTTTCTAGAGTAGCAGCTGTCATCGAATAGTTAATATTTCTGATTCAAAAGCTGAGTTATACTCTTTTTTTTTTATCACTTCTTAGTAATAATATGAAAATAGTGTTTCCCCTGTGGTTTTTCAGAGTTCTAACTAGTGGTTTACAATCAGGTCATCGATTTCACACATCACTGCCACAGGGCTTACTCAAAGCTTCTCACATTCCAACGTCCCCATAGAAGTTTCTCTTTCCCTTTTATTTTTTTAAGTCTGGCCCAAGCATGTTCACATGTCACTCTTACCTTACTTTCAGTCAGTCTGACTTGGCCACAATACAGAAGGAAGTGCCTACAGGGCCACACAGACATCCTCTATCCCCACAGCACCATGAGTACCATGAGTACCGTGAGTACCATGAGTACGAGGCCCCAGATTTTAGCCTGGCTCCCCTAGGATGACTCAATGAGCTCAAAGAGCAAAAGTACACCCTGGATTCCTTTTTGCTGTTCAGGTTTGATGGTCCTTCCAGAAGACACCTGTATGGTCAGAGTGTGGGGGATGATTTTGAACTCAATCCATATCAGAAATGAAACCTTGTAAAAACTCATTTGCAAAGCCACAGTTTTCTTATTGGAGTATCCATAAATTGTTAGAAATGCAAAGCCCTCAGATAGTGTAACACTTTGGATGAATCTGTGGAATAATCATGGCCTGGCTGCAGAAAAAGAATTCAGCTCTCTCATTGTGCAGGTGCAAACCAATTATAGGAACAGATATCTAATGTAAAAGGAATTTTTTTTAAATTGTCAGGTAGGCAGTATGTTCTGTTATATAAAGTACCATGATAAATATTCTTTAAAAAGGAAAAAAAAAAAAAGAAGTGACACAGCATCACTTAGCAACCAAAGCAGAGATGGCGAGATAGAGCATGAATTGAAGACAGAAATATGAAGTCAGGTTGCATCTTTGTTCATGATTTCCTGAAAACTCCTCTGGGACAACCACTTCTGATCTCTGTAGGAATTCCTTTAAATGATGGAAATAATATATCTGTCTCCTTTATGCACAGAAACATTCTAGATCATATAGATGAGGTATACATATAAAATTTTTCAGCTTAAAACATCTTCAGTAGCAAGTTTACCTCTTTTCCTCCAGACTAAATTATCCCAGTGCTAAGTGAGACCATTCATTTCTATTTCTAAATGCTAGTCATAGACCTCTGTTGTTTTCCACCCCCTCCAACTAGGCTACACGCTCCATGAGGAGCTGCACACCCAACAATAAGCATTAATATTTGTGATTGAAATGAATGAATGAAAACTGAACAGTACTTAAATTATAAAACCTAACACTCTAATGTTAGGGACATACTAATTAAGACTTGAATAACTATATGTAAGGATTTCTATACACCAAACACAGCTAGAATTAAGGTGTTTTGCTTCTTTGGTTGTTTGTTTTCCATTTCAACTATTGTCGATGTGACTTTGAGCAAGATTTCATATTGATATCGATGTGGCTTCATATCTAAGCAAGGAAGGTGTTTTTCAAGTTGCTGCGAGTGAGCTGCCCAGTATTTTCCACACACTGGGCCCTGTTTTTTCAACACCTTGTGGATCACTAATTGGAGTTTGTATAATCTACCACCAAATTGCAAGCATTCCTTTGAAATGAGTGCAGCACACACTTCCCTTTCAGAGTCAATGAAAAGAGAAGGTCAGGAAGAGGAAAAGCAGCAAACAATGATCTCTTAATTAATTTAGAGCTGAATTTCTGGTTCTTGATTCCCTTCAGGAGAAGAAAAAAGGGAAATGTAATCTGAAAAGAAAGTTTGTGGACTATGTTTTAATCCTAAAAACAGTTCAATGGTTAGCTGCCCACATCCCATTACTCCACATAGCAAAGGAAAAACAATTTTGAAATGACTTGAAAATGTACTCTCTATGAAACTTTAAAGGCAGGGAAGCTGGAAACCGTAAGCAGGCAGGAATAAATCATGAAGGAGTGCATGCAGGAAATAACCTGTAAACCATTTGATAGACTGTGTGTGACTGCACATGTGTGTGTAAATGTGGACATGTGAGGTCATGTTAGATTGCACTCATGGAAGAATTAGAAAATAATCATCAGCAAATGTATTCTCAGACAGAAAGTCATGATTTTTCCCCTAACTTCAGTTCTTGAAATAGTACAGTTTAAAACTATCTCAGAAATACAAGACTGTTATTTAAAAAGCTATATAAATGTGCAAAATTTTAAAGGCATTCAAGAAAACAACTATTTATATACTCTTAAATGGTTTAAATGAATATCTAACCAATTAAAATAAACTGAGTCTTTTGAATTAATCATTTCCAGCATTTTTGAGAACTTAGTTTTTAAATATGCAATTATAAAATATGAAAAATGATCTTAAATTTGTGTTTGTTTCTTTGTTTTTATTGCTGTGTTACAAGATCATGAAATCTTCGTCAGGAAATAACTCAGAGATGAAGTGCCTTGGTGAAAATATCACAAAAATAAATGTTAAAAAATAAATTCAAGATAGTAAATATAATGCTAGAAGATTCCATTGAAGAGGTAGCTTATCTTTTTCTCTGCCTATCTGTCTGGCTACCGATTAATTGATCGATCGTCTCTCTCTACTCCGAATCGACATTAAAGAAAAAGTGTTATTCCAACAGCAAATTTGCTAAAATGAACATAAAAGACCTCAAAACAGCAAAAATTAGAAATCCCCCCAGTGATCAACTCTTTCCAAGCACACACATTACGTTACAGACAAGAGAGCTGTCAGTTGAATACACTGCACTGTATTTTAAAGGACCAAAGCCTAAAAAAGCAAAAGCAAGATTTAAAACCAACCTTAAGAAACAGCTACCTTAACTCAAGAACAGTTGATATGTCATTTTGATGTGACACACAGAAGAGTTCAATCAGAAGTAGATTGAGTCTTTAATATCTTTTTTAAATTAATGTATAATGTATTATTTGTTTCAGGGGTACAGGTCTGCAATTCATCAGTCTTACACAATTCACAGCACTCACCATAGCACATACCCTCCCCAGTGTCCATCACCCAGCCACCCAGCCCTCCTGCCCTTCCCCCAGGAACCTTCAGTTGTTTCCCAGAGATTAAGAGTCTCTTATGGTTTGTCTCCCTCCCTGTTCCCATCTTGTTTCATTTTTTTCCTCCCTTC
The DNA here is from genome assembly GCA_004023965.1 of Spilogale gracilis. NCBI lineage: Eukaryota > Metazoa > Chordata > Mammalia > Carnivora > Mephitidae > Spilogale > Spilogale gracilis. The sequence continues at coordinate 89,347 of PITA01000123.1, forward strand.
CCCCCTCTGCCTCTCAAAATCTTCATATCAGAGAAATTGTATGATAATTGTCTTTCTCCGATTGACTTATTTCACTTAGCATAATACCCTCTAGTTCCATCCACGTTGTTGCAAAAGGCAAGATTTCAGGTTTTTTGATGATGAGTCTTTAAATTCTATTTGAATAGGAGAAAAAGTCCATCACATTTGAATTTATTTGGATTATAATCAGTAAATTAAGGTAAATTATTTATCTCACAATGATATCCAGGTAGAATATTTATTAAACTCTACAAACATTCCCTCAATTTGTGGTCAGACCTGTATTTTTCAAGTTTAGATGATTTTATTAATATGACATTTTCAAGTGATTAATATTGGCATAATCAAGTGTCATGAATGAAAATATTCAAAGAAAAAAATTTAAGTGTTTTATTTTTAATTTTTTAACTTCAATAAAACTACTCTTTTATTTTTCAACTTCAGTAATTGATCCAGATGGGATAGCATTTTAGACATTTCATTTATGCCATAAATCATTTCATTAAAAAAACCTGTAATTTTTATATACTTTAAAATACTAACACATATACCGTCTCTCCCTCTCTTTCTCTCTCTGATTATTTAGAATGTCATTTTTTTGGTCTTTTCTAAAAATTTGTAAAACCTCGACACTTTATTATCATCAAACTAAAATACTATGATGGATTGATTTTCCTATGTGATCATATTACTCGAACACTTACAATTTGAATCCAAAAATCTAGTCAGTAGAAAACAAGTTATTTGGGCTTACATAGGACTCAAACCCAAACTCTTGCCCAAATGAACAATTGAAATTCCTGTTGAGGTTTGAAAAAGTCTCCACAACCCCCTCAAGTGCCCTACTTTTCATGCAGCTCAGCACTTCCCAACCAAGCCAGAATGGGGAGCCTTGAGATCCCTGTGGTCGGCTGTTTCCCAAGTATTCCAAACCCACGCCTGGACCAAGAAGCTCCAGGAATCTCATCAGAAGTTTTGACCCCAGGAGGTTTCTAACTATATTTCCAAACCAGAGAGGTTTGGAAAAGGTCTCATTGAACCTTCGACCCACTCATGACTTGCCCATCAGGATTTCGGTTTCAGGAGCTCACCTAGGAGTACTAACTTCTTTCACTCTAGCTGCATAGTTAATGTGCCATTTGCACTGGAGAAAACTTGGCCGGAGACATTCAACATGGTTCCATTTAACAACCTAATAAATATATTGAAAATAACCAATGAAAACAAAATTACAGAGACTGTCTTGTAACTAAGCTGCCGTAGTCTCTGCAGCCAACCTCAGCCTCCACCTCAGCACTGCTCAGAGTTTAAAATCACTAAAGCATCAGAAAGGTTAGACAAGAGAAAAAATAAACCGGGGGAAGAAAGCCATACATAATACATAAAAGCTGAATTTAAAAATATTGGGAATTTTATTTTTGTGCTAAAGAGGAGAACAGAGAGAGAGTTCATTCTACAATAAATACAGAAACACCGAGATATGGTACTTTTTTGGGCCTCGGCTTTCTCAGCAGAAAAATGGTATTCTGAATACTTCATTCTAATATTTTGGGGATTAAATGAGATGAGCCTATGACAGTGCCTTTTAAGGGGCACACACGATAAAAACTAAATAAATGTTAGCTTGTTTCTTGGGTTTCCATTGACATTTTTTATTAATGAAGTCATTCAAAAAATATTTATTGAGTATCTATTATGTGACAAGCATTAAAATTGGTCCTAAACATACATTGGTGAATATTACAAATATCATTTCCACCTTCACAAAGGCTACATCTAATGGGGGAAAACAGCAAATAAATAGTGAAGGAGAAGGTGAGGGAAGACAGGCAGGTAAAAATTATCATTAGTGTTATGAAAGAACTGACAAATTTCAGTGATAGGAAATACTAGGGAGAGGCAGCTGGTAAGATGGAGGTCTGAATTTTGTTTCTTTATTTTTCTATTGATCTTAAAGAGAAAATTCCTTCTAATAATCATATTTTACCTTCATCATTTTAGCATAAGTTTTTCAGTGTCACATTACCCTTTAAAAAGACTGCCTTCTAGGACAGAGTATTTCAGATGGAAACTGTATCACTGAAGACTTTTCTGGACATGGATGGTCAGGCTAACTTTCATTTTGTCATTACTTTTCTTTTCTGAGAAAGGTCATAGGAGAGGTTCTGACAGAGTGATGCTGTTGATATTTGGAATCCTGACTTTCTGGCTCCTTGTCAGTTGAGCGGTAGACCAGCACAAGTGATGGAAACTGGCCTGGTTGCTATGGTGGATAATGTCTTGACAACAGACATGGGTCAGGTATCCGTTTTGGATCTTTCAGGCTTGTCAGCAGCTCTTGAGAAAGTCAGTCGTGTGGTTTTTATTGGCTCACCTATATATCCTGGTAGGAAGGGTGAAGTGTCATTCGGTGCACCCTTCTCTTTTTGGAGAAGCCCCAGGGAGTAGTGTTGCTGATGACGGGTCTGTTCTGAGAACGGGGTTGCTTCTTGCGTTGTTTTGGCCTCCTCTCCTGGTTGAAGTGTGTTGATGGAATATCTGAGTTAGCTTTGTCAACAGAGGTGGCCACACTTGAATCCTCCTTCTACTTCCAACCCACTGCAGCCCTGCTTCTGTAAGGCAGTATCACTCAACTAGGGCTCCAACCAAGGACCTCCTGAGTGACGTTAAGGAGAGTGTACATAACTCAACATGTATTGCTGGGCTGTCTATGTGCCAGCTACTGTGACAGGTCTTGGGGCAACAGATATTAAAAACACCCCACCCTTTTTATGTAAAGACTGTGATTGGGTTAAATAAAGGTGAAATCTTTCTAATCATCTGTATTAGTTTGTTAGGGCTGCCATAACAAAGTATCACAGACAACCTGGCTTAAACCACAGAAATTTATTTTCTTGCAGTTCTGGAGGGTAAAAGTCCAAAATCAAAGTATCAGTAGCTTTGCCCTCTTCTGAGGCCTCTCTTCTTGGCTTATAAATAGCCATCTTCTCCCTGTGTAGTCACATGGTTTTCCTTCTATGGCTGTATCCAAATTTCCTCTCCTTAGAAAGACATCAGTCATACTGGATTAAAGTCCACCCTAATGCCCTCACTGTAACTTAATTATCTTTTCAAAGACCCTCTCTCTGCAAATGCAGTCCGTCATATTCTGAGATACTAGGGGCTGGGATTTTAACATGAATTTCAGCAGTAGGGACACAATTCAGTTCATAGCAATATCTCTCTAACCACATATAAGTCTAGAAATATATCATAACAGTGTAGCAGAGTATAAGTAGCCATGGATGATGATAATTTGTATCTGAGAATCTCAATATACTTTATAAAAACCTGTCATGAAAGTAAAATGCAAATCAAAAAATGACATTTCGGGTGCCTGAGTGGCTCAGTGGGTTAGAGCCTCTGCCTTCGGCTCAGGTCATGATCTCAGCGTCCTGAAATCGAGGCCCGCATCTGGCTCTCTGTTCAGCAGGGATCCTGCTTCCTCCTCTCTGCCTGCCTCTCTGCCTGCCTGTGATACCTCTCTCTCTCTCTCTCTCTCTCTCTCTCTCTCTCTCTCTCTCCCTCTCTTTCTCTGTGTGTGTCAAATAAATAAATAAAATCTTTTTTAAAAAATGACTTTTCACCAAAAGTCTTATATCTCAATCAAAAATCAAATAAACATTTTGGCTCCCACATGCTACCCAATAGACCTAATTTCTTGGTGGAGAATTCATTCCTACCCCCACTCCTAATGCAAAAAGAAATTAGGAAACAAGATAGTAGGAAGAGCTAAAATCCACTCAGCAATCTAAGTTTAGAACCATTAAGTCTTCAGAAAGGTTGGACAAGAGGAAAAGTAAACTAAAAAAAAAAATCCATATATAATATACAGAAGTTGAGTTTTAAAATATTGAGAATTTTATTTTCAAAATGCTAAAGAAGGGAACAGAGAGATCATTCACTCCACAATAACGACACAAGATCATTCAGTTGTTTACTCTAATGAGGAAAATGGTCTAAAATAACCTCACTAAATCAAAGATTTTGTTTGACACTTGTTAACGAATAAAATGTTTTCAAGCCACAGTCACTTTCTCTGTCTGTTTCTCCTGTCTGAGTGCTTTTCTTAGGCACAGCAAAAGCATATTTTAGACTCTTTTAAACTGGAATTGTTCAAAGCATTAAAGGAGAAGAGGAATCATAAAACTATCTGAACATTCTCTGGCAGCTGTACTATCACATAAATTATAACTGACACACCAGGATTACCAAGTGTTAGGCACAAGTCTCCTGCCCCCTCCAAATTCTCATAAAAAGGAAAGCATTTTGAACTATGCTGCTTAGAGAACAGCTGATGACTTCCTTTCTTGGTACTTAGTAAATGAGATGTCACAGAGTTGACGCAACAACTAGGACACACTCACGATCATAATGCTCCTCACTTTCCTGCCCATTAAAACAAGGATGAGTACTGTGTTTTCCCTCCCCCAGCCATATGGGGTTTTGTGTGTGTTCTAATGTGCAACGGCACCACTCCATCATTTAAAGACCTAACTCTGGGTGAAGTGAACGGTGATTATATATTGCAATTCATAGTGCTTATTACTTGATGGCCTTTTTTTCTCCCTAATTGCCCCCTTCCTTTTCTTTTTCTTTTTTTTAAGATTTTACTTTTTATTTGACAGAGAGAAACACATCTAGAGAGGGAACACAAGCAGGGGGAGTGAGAGGGGGAGAAGCAGGGAGTCCAATGCAGGGCTTGAACCCAGGACTCCAGGATCATGGCCTGACCGGAAGGCAGACGCCTAACGACTGAGCCACCCAGGCGCCCCAACACCTTCCCTTTCATACTTTCCCTCTTCTTGGAGCACCTCCTGTTAGAGTGATCCCCGTGAATGGTATTCACCATTGAGAATTACAGGGGTTGCATAACAAACCCTCACAGACAATGCCTCAAGGAGAAGCGCACTTGTCCGAGGTAGGAAAGCAAACTCTAGCCTTAAGTACATGACTCATTTATCTAGAACTTTGATTATGTATCTTATTTTCTGCATCTCAATTTCTGCATCTATGCAGTGATAACATATTTCATCTTTATTTTTTATAAGGCAGATTAATATGGTAGGTTGAACATGCCTGTTCCCAAAGACCTATGATATGGCATCAATTAAAAAATGAATAAACCCACAAGGGCAGAGTAGAAAAGAAAACATCAGTAAACAAGTGATACACTCAGCGGACAAAAAGTGGATGAGTGGGTAGTGACTGAGCTGTGTTTACCTCTTTGCACCACTAAGAGCCTGCAGAACGGGGAAACGTGGACAAAATAAGTGACATGTGCCTCAAACCTTTAAAAGACTCAGGAATTGAAGGCACCAGGGAATTGTAAAAACCGGCAGCAAGGAAGAAAGGAGAGAACTAAAAACAAGAGAATTTGTTTAAGATCCATATAAGTTGCACTTAGACCCTCAGGTCTCTTCCCCTACCCCACACACCCAAGTTAATACTCCCCTTTGACCCTAGCAGAAGACTAGGGTCTATTCTCTGAGGATATTAGGCCAAAAATGTTCTGAACAACAGAACATAGCAACACCTGGGGAAGGAGGAGGTCACTGTTGTAAGATCATGAGAATGAAGTCAAAGCATGTCTACTACATGGCAGCACCAGATTCTTTCACCGTAGAAGGTGGACCAGGCAGGAAAAGACCTAAAACTATTCACATTTGGTGGGGGGAGGAATCCTCTGGAAAAAAAGTCAAGTCCCTCTTGATCCTTGACCATTAATGAAGATAGAATAAACTATATGCAGATACACAAGATGTCGACTTTTCTCTTCTTATGTACCCTTTGTCAGAGATCTTCAGGGTGATGTGTTCCATCAAAGTGAGGACATAAACAGAGGGAAGCAAGCAAAAAGTTGAGAATCCAACACAGGAAAGAAGGAAAGAATAACCAGGGGGACAATGACAAATAAGTACACAAAGGAGGCCTACAAGCAGAACCAATAAGATAAGTCTCGTATCTGTTCTGCTACACAATATTAATGTGTTTTACCATAATTTCAAATACACAGAAGAATAATTAATCTTTTGAAAAGGAAAATGTACAATAAAAACATAAACATAATATTCAATACAGCTATATATACTATAATAATGGATATGATTTAGTCTAAATTGGAGTGATTAGAGAACAGAAAGTATGTGGGGTTGTGGAAGGAGATGAAAGAAGAATGTGTAAGAGCATGAATCCCTAATTGTCTCTGGATGCCTAAACCTGAAAAATCAAGTTATACTGCTATAAGTATATTATTCAGAAATACAGAAATACATAATTCAATCTCTGAAACTGTTGAAAATAACTGCCTGTGGGGTGTGTGACTAGGACTGAGAGGTGGTGAGAAAGAGGAGGGTCCTTTGGTTCTTGTAGGCTTCATAGTAATGACTTTTTAAACTATGTACAGCATTACTTATATTAAAGTTAAAATTAAATTTAAAATATTAAATTAGTCTGTATGAAGTACATATTTCAACCCGTATTATAAATTAATAAGCATTTTAATGAATATTAACCTTAAAGGCTTTTACACGGTCTTCCGAAAAGCAGAATTTTATAAATGTAAATTTCTTTCAGTTATTACATTATGTAATATTCCTGCAGCTATGCTTATGAAAGAGATTTCATCCACCTTGGATTTTTATTTTTCAAATATAGGGTATATTTTCTTTATTGCTTATTCAAAAGCTGATCTACTTGATAATGAGCACAAATGTGTTGTGTGTTCCAGTATGGTGCCCATAGATGCACACAGGTTTCCATGATTATTTTAAATCAGATGGAGTCATCCATTGCTAATTCAAATCTGGCCAGAATTCCTGATTCTAATCTCATCTCAGGGTGAATTGAGTTAGCTGCTGGGTGAAATGCTCAGTTCAGCTGAATATAGAGCCTAGTGCCAGGCTACATGTGAGCTAAGTGCTTCAGGGTACCAGGTGATAAATGGAGAAAAGAGAGATCACATAAGGCTGATGTTTCAGCACATGCACATGGTCCTCTTCTGTGTGAATATGGTGCAGGGTTGTAGTTCAAGGTACAGAAGATATGGCTTTGGACTGTAAAACGCAGTCCTCAAAGGACTGATTAATCTGGGGGGAAAATGCCAGTGAGAGCAGAATGTTAGTTATGCTCATCTTCGGATAGGTGTCTGATGAATAACTGTATCCTTAGAGTGCCTTTCCAACATTCAGCTAAGGCTACTCATCCTTCACAACACATTTAATTTAAGGAAAATGGGTGAGTGCCCACCTGACAACTTTGATGACCAGACATGGCTCCCTTCCCCACATTTTCCTTGCAAGATTCATTCTAGGGCACGCCCAATTGATTCTCTAAAAAAGTTCACTGTTAAGATAGATTTGAATATCTGAGCATCCTGGATTCACATGAATGAAATACCACAAGGATGTCTCAGGATGCCCATGGTGATGAAAAACTTTAAATATCCTGAAAAAAAATAATGGATATCTGAAGGAGAGAAAAGAAAAAGTCTCTGATTAGCAAGAGTTATACACAACTTCCTGCACAAAATCCCACCCAAACTCCCAAATATTCTTCTTTTGAGTAGTAGCTGGTAGCTGAATTTATGTTTAAAAAATACATATACAGCTTAGGGTAAATAATGTTGAAAGATGTACATTATACATTCTTATAAAATAACCTTATAATTAAAAAAACTATACATGCATATTGCAAATGTTAAAAACAAACAAAAGAGAAAAATACAAAGTAAAAAGTGGCCCAAATCCTATCACCCAAGAAAAATCTATTTTGTTAATACCTTTCAGCCATCTCTATGTGGACAGACATGCAATTTTATATAAATGGGGGGGTCGTGCCCCTCATACTATTGTCTAACATGGAGAAACTATATATTCTTAATGAATAGATAAACTTCCATGGCAGTACCCTGACTTTTTTCTTCTCTTTAAAGACCATCACTTTTAATGTTCAGTGTATTTGTTTACACATTAAGACCATATCTTGAAACTATGCTGTCCAATATAGTATAATCATTTGCCATGTATGACTATTTAAATTTAAGTTCATGAAAATTTAATAAAATTAAAAATTCAGTTCTTCAGTTATACTAAGGACATTTCAAGGGCTCAATAGCCACAGATAGTGAATGGCTACACTATTGGATAGCACAGAATAGTTTCATCACTGCAGAAAGTTCTATTGAACAGCACTATTAGAACCAGATAGACCGCTTACAGGTTGGGGTCTTATTTATACACTTGAACTTTCCAAGCACTTTGACTTTTGACTCTTACCAATATAATATAGGGGTAAATCCCAACTTTAGCAGTCACAAGTCACAACTCAAAGACCAAACATTTGGATGAAGAAGACAAATAGACTTTCCTATTGTTTCCAATGGTTTCTCAAAGATCATGGCTTACAATTGTTCTGGTGACCAGACAGCACTCTTCATAAGAATCTGATCCATTGAAACATCATGGCACATGCTCAGTCAGAATGAGTGTGACAATTTGAGGGTAGGTGTCCTGGGTGGATTAGGATCCATCCTACTTAAGCATGGGAAAATCACTCTAAATATCAGAATATACTAAAACAAGGATAATTAATGAGCTGCAGGGTCTGGGAACTGGATCCAAACCAACCATCTACCTGCAGTTTTTCTAGATCGTATGTTACAGTGATGAGAAAAAAAAAAAAAAAAACTGGGAAAAAAAAAGAACACATTCAGTATCTTGTTCTCAAGCTGAGCAAATAACTCCTCCCCTTTGGGGGTCCCTATATCTCTAGAGAACACAGCACAAAATTAAATTCCAAGCTTGTTCCAATAATTCAAGGTCTTAGGCTTTCAAATTTTTATAACATATTTTCAATTTAATAAGCACCTAAATTTACATGCTCTCTAATCTTATCCAAACTCCTCCTCCCATACACAAATCTCTGGAGACTGAAAGTTTGGCAGTGAGAACAAACATTCTCACAGATTTCTTATCCTTCCTTTTTCCACTTCAATTTTAACTTCCTTGAAATGACCTTTGGGGTTTCATTTCAACACATTTCCCCCAAGTCCTAGGAGTGTGGAAATATGAGGAGAAATAACAGCATGAAAAGAGATTTACAATTTCTGTAGGTTCCCAGTATGGTTCAGTTTGAGGTCTGTGGGAAAACTTGGAGTCAGTTTGATGTGAATTGTCTTGTCTGTACTTGTGAGCCATGAATTTGGCTCCAGTTTTTTCATTAAACATGAAGATCTTTCTCAACTCTATCCTCAGGAGCAGCTTTTGGAAGGACTACTTTCTATATGTATTGATTCATTCTTCCCTTTGCTGATTCAACATTTATTGAGCAGCTGCTGTATACCCAAGGAAAGAGCCAAGTGTCATGTTTACATACATTAAGAAATGACTCCTGTCCTTGAGAATCTCTAAGGAGAAAGAGCAGCCAGATGTGATGGATGTTAGGAGGGGTGCTACACAGAGACGGGGCACCGCTGCAAATGGCGAAGGGGGTATGTGGTCTGAGCAAGTTTTCTCCAGGAGGGGAAATTTGAACTGAGTCTTAAAGTATAGCTCTGAGTGTAATCCCAGCACAGTGAAAGAGGAGAATAGCATGCTATTTGCAGAAGACAAGTTGGTAAGGTAGGTACAGTAAACCAGGCAAACAATAAGGCCAGAGAATTAGGCAGAGTCAGATAATGAGAGACCCTCTGTTTCATTTTAAGGATGATATAAAACCATTGATGAATCTTAAATGTGACAATGACCACAGAGTCATAATTTCAGGGAAATTACTGTAGCCTGATTACAAGGGATAGACTCACACATGGGAAGAGAGAGAGCTGCCAAATAGATGTGACCTCAGACAAGAATGGATGCCAATGAAATATATCCAATAAAGGGAAAGAGGTAATATTTTCAGGATCTAATAAACAGTTGGACAAATGGAAGAGAGCCAGAATGTCTCAAGGACAAATGAGTGATTAAAAAATAAACTAGTCTTGCAAGCTTTGTTTCAAGGAAGAGTTGGTTATTGTCAGAACATCTACTAACATTCTGAAAACGGAGGAAAGAAGAGCATTTTGGGGCTTTTCTCTGTATATCACAACTGATTCTCTTTATCCCAGGAAGCTTTGCCTCTCAAATCAGTTTCCTATTTTCTGGACTTCAATGACTCTCTCAAAAACAAACAAGGGAAAAAAACCAAGACATTTGCTTATTGGAATATTTTGAATTTTGTCATCAACCTATATAAGACCCTTTCAGTTATTTAAGCAACGTTTACCATGATTGATTCTGTGCCATACATTGCAAGTATAAAAAGAGTTTAGACCCTCTACTCAAATTGCCCTTTATCCCATTTTTATTTGCATATTTGTATGTCTGGGTTTTTTTTTACTTATGTCTAAGCATCATCCTCATACAGTAGAGCAATGGGCCTCAAACTGTAGCATGGATAAGAATCATGTGGAAAGGGGTGCCTGGGTGGCTCAGTTGGTTGGGCGACTGCCTTCGGCTCAGGTCATGATCCTGGAGACCCAGGATCGAGCCCCACATCGGGCTCCCTGCTCGGCGGGAAGCTTGCTTCTCCCTCTCTCACTCCCCCTGCTTGTGTTCCCTCTCTGGCTGTGTTTCTCTCTGTCAAATAAATAAATAAAATCTTTAAAAAAAAAGAGTCATGTGGAGAGCTTGTTAAACTAGTTTACTGGGCTTTAATCTCAGAGACTATAATTCTGTAGTAGGTCAGAGTAGGCCCATGAATCTATGTTTCTAACAATTTTATAGTTGCTGCCAATATTGTTGGTCCAAGGATCACACTCTGAGACCCACTAATTTACAGTTTTCAGAGAGTAACTCTGATTTGTGGAGCAATGTAAGGTTCTTTTCTGTGTCCTAAAGTATCCATAACATGGAATTGACGTCAATGGGAATTACACAGGCCACAAAGGTGTCACACTGAGCTCTTAAGTGTTTATGACCAACCCCTCACCACTAGCTCTCGCCTCCTGTTTTTCAGCTGCATTTCCCACTGGGCAATGCTGTTGCTCTTGGTCTGTAAGTTGCTGCAGTTACGGCTCTTGATGATGTCAAACAGTCCCAGCTGGAGAGACTTGAGAAATGGGAGCAAACTTCCCTCTGTCTGAACTTCTTTTATCCTATCTGAACTTAAAAGTCAACGATCAATAACCTGATCACCCAATAAACTGGAAAAGGTGGCAAGATTTCCAAATATTACCAAACACTGGAAAGGCTGTGATGGTCAGCTCAGGGACAGTCATGCAGTTAGCCTGGATCACAAAAAAGATAAATGGGTAAGAACCTGTCTCACAATAGAATTGTGAATTTAATGGCTTGCTAGTTGCCTTCGCTATGAATTAGTTTTCTTGTGAATGGTTTCAGATTGCATTTATCTCCTAGATAGAGTTGAGCCTCTTCTATTTATGATATTTGGGAGTTTGTCTTGTCTTTGTCTTCAGGTATATATTTTTCAGTTTCACATACAGAAAAATCTAGAAAGAAATTATTGGATAATTCAGGTATCAAGTGAAGAGAGAATAATGGGAGTTGGAATAAGGGACAAATGTAAAAAATATTGTAAAGCAAATAGTAAAAGACTTGTTTTCTCCAACTGGGATGATAGGAGATGAGAAGAGGTAGATGAAGTTAACTACCAACTCTTTTGACCAGAAGAAGGATGGCATCAATTACATAAATATGAAGATTAAGGAGTGATTTGTTTAGGCAAAAAAATTGAGTTCTGTTTTGGACATCCAGGTGACGTGGGGCAGCCAAGTGGAAGTGTTTTGAAAATGTTGGAAATCTAGGACTGGAGTTCATATGAGAACAGTATCTTGGGGAATAACATTGGGACACCTCTACTTAGAAGTGAAAACTGAAACCCTATCAATAATGAGTTCAGTAAGAGTTCTTACTGTTTGAAAAAGTTAGAAATCTGGGACTGGAGTTCATATGAGAACAGTAGCTTGGGGAATAACATTGGGACACCCCTACTTAGAAGTGAAAACTGAAACCCTATCAATAATGAGTTCAGTAATGAGTTCTTTCATAAAGAAACAGCAGATTGAGTCTAAAAGTCCCTCCAGAAAGGTTCCACATAAGTGCTTCTTGAATTTGGTACCTTTGTGTATTTTCAGTTAGTGTTTTGGTTAAAAGGTAAGTAGTATTTCTGGAACACAGTATAGGGTTACCAGTGGAGAGATACATTTTATTACTGGTGGAGAGACACGCATGTCCACTTGTATATGTCTACCTGTATAAGAAGTATGGCTTAATTGGCATGATTTAGAGGTTGAATTGGAGGGCATAATAGACTTAATAAAAGGCATAATAAAATAATCTGAAATGGCATGCTAACTATGAAAATGTCTCTAATTTTTCTCCTTTTTTTCCCTATCGTTCATACCACAAGATACTAATGTGGGGATACTTTCCAGCCACATTTGAAAAGCCTCCCCTGAAGTTGCAAACTCAATGGTTTGGAAAGGCGATTTCAAATAACTCAAAATATACAGTGTAAACAAACTGGCCTTTTAGTATGAAGTGTACTAAATTAAAGAAACCAGATGCTTTGGTTGGCTTGGAACAGCTGGATTATGATTGGCTCTCCTTCACTAACCATTTTCTTTGGAGTCTCTTCACCTCCTGGTCCTTCCCCCCTCCTCACCCTCTTCCTCTCACTTTCTTCCTCCTCTCCAAACCCTCCTGCTCTGTCTGATTTTTCTTTTCAGACAGTTATAAACTCATCAAATATAGGTGACATATCTCCCAGATATCAATTGATTTCTGAAAATAGAGTTGTTAATTTAAATTGTTTGCTTGTACTCATAAAAACTTTCTTACTGGAAACCTGGTGTGAACCTCTGAATTACACCGTCAATCATAGCTCTTAATGTGAAGGACTCTTTTATGTAACAATTTTATTTGACTTGAAAATTAAATGTTAAAATATGCCTCTATATTATTAACTGGGAAATTTTATAGGGTCTTTAGGAAATCACCTAGATCCATAAATCTCCAAGTTATTTGTCCATATAATATCATGACGCCTCACAATCCTCTGAGAAAGGGGTTCAGACCCAAATATCCCAAGTCATTAAAAGTTAAATGTACCTCGATGAAATTGAGTGAGTTTCCCTGACACACACAATCTTATTTTTACTGGCCAAATCTACACTATCTCAAATCATTGATACCACAGGAAATTATTTAGCTCATGTGGATTGAAATCCACGTTCACATAAAGTATCTAGAGAACTGTGCCTCAAATATATTTTAAGTTTGAACCATAGGAATAAGATCCCAAGAAAGGGAAGGAAAGAAAGGAAAGTACAGGGAAGAAAACTTCCACACAGCATGAAAGACAGACACTATTCTCTCATTAAGTTTTTTGTTGTTATTTTTTTAAAAATAGACTTTATTTGGAGGGCACCTAGGTGGCTCAGTCAGTGAAGCATCTAAGTCTTGATTTCAGCTCGGGTCATGATCTCAGGGTCCTGAGATTGGGCTCCATATGGGGCTCTGTCCTGGGTATGGAGCCTGCTTGGGATTCTTTTTCTCTCTCCCTCTACCTCTACCTCTCCCCCTCTCCCTCCCCCACTCTCTCCCTCTTTCTCTCTCTGAGATAAATAAAATGTTTAATAAATAATCAATGTTTTAAAATAAAATAAATAAAAACAGACTTCACTTTTTAGAGAAGTTTTAAGTTCACAGCAAAATTGATCACAAAGCAGAGTAAGGTCCCATATACCCTACCCCCCAGCCCTTAGACTTACCCACTATTGACATCTTGCACAAAGGTAGTTACATTTGTTGCAATGAATAATCTTATATTCATAAATCATTATCATGGAAAGTCTATAGTTTACGTTGGAGTTTACTCTTGGTGGTATCCATTCTATGGGTTTTGACAAATGTAGAGAGACATGTATTCATCATTCTAAGCCTCGTAATTAATAGACCATATAGTTGGGGGTAATTCCACATTTCTGTGATTTAAGATAAATATCAATGTTCTCTCTCAGAAGGCTTAATTATGGCTTAGCTTATAAAGGTGGTCATGAAAGACTGTCAGTAAAACTGTTCTATTAAGTATTAAGTATAAAAAGCAATTGCCAAACACCGCTTCACAGCTGTGAATTGTGTTGTATTTCAACTGAATAAAGGAATCTTACAGGGCTAGCGCATCTAAAATGCACAGGTATCTGTGTTCTCCCTTTAGGTGGAAATTTTTGCCATGCTTTAGCAAATCAAAGCCTGGTTCCAGACAATGGAGGGGAGGGGTGGTAATTTTATTTCATCTCAAGGAGATGGAAAAAAACACTCCAGAAACTCCCCATGTTTTTTTCTTTTCTCCAAAATACCCATCACCAGCACCCTTTCTCTTCATCCTTCTCTCTGCTGGGATTCAGCTCCTGACTGATGGCTGGCCACTCTGGCTTCATTCTAGCACTTGCAAGAGAGCGGGGTCGAATGAGCAGGGCACACTCTGGAGATGATAAACTTCCAGTGCTCTTCCCACTCCAGTTGAGCTCGGCAATAAATCTTCTCAAAAATGCACTATTGTATTAGGCACTTTTTAGGGGGCCTTAAAGCAGTAGCTAATGCCTCGAAGACATGGGACCTTTTTGTTGGCTAGCCTTTCATTTCACAGTCCGACTTAGCTTCCCAGTTCTGAAACAGGAGAAGGAAAATGGGCTTACTTCTCTCCCCTGCTGTACCACCCTTTCCTCAGAAACAAGAGAAAGAAGAATTTTCTTTTCGTAGAAACTGCACATACAGAGAATGAGTGAGGAAATTCATTTTTGTGCCTGGACCTTGCATACTTCTGATAACAGTGCAGTCCTCATACTAATCTGTTTTGATATCTAGGGGGATTTGCAAAATCAAAGACAAAACCTTCCGAGCTGGTAGCTCAGCTCCGCTTGCCTTTTTTTTTTTTTCATTCTTCACAAAAAATGAAAAACATTCCTTTTTATGCCTTTTTTTAAAGATTTTATTTATTTATTTGACAGAGAGAAACACAGGGAGAGAGGGAACACAAGCAGAGGGACTGAGAGAGGGAGAAGCAGGCTTCCTGCCAAGCAGGAAGCCTGATGTGGGGCTCGATCCTGGGTCTCCGGGATCATGACCTGAGCCGAAGGCAGTTGCTTAACCAACTGAGCCACCCAGGTGTCCCTTTTTATGCCTTTTTAAAAAGATTTTATTTATTTATTTGAGAGAGAGAGAGAGCATGTGGAGCAGCAGAAGAGGAAGAGGCAGGCTCTCCCCTGAGCAGGGAGCCTCATGTGGGGCTTGATCCCAAGACTCCGAGATCATGACCTGAGCCAAAGCAGATGCTAAGAACAGAGCCACCCAGGCACTTGCTTCTGGAAGACGCTGGGATGCTGGGTGTGGAGACAAACAGCTCCGTGCATGACTCACTTTGGGCTGGTGGCATCAACTGATATCCCCAGGCACATCAGGAACTCTTGATTTCCATTCAGTAGGATGCTGGCTCTCCAGCGGATGCAGGACTGAAGGCAAAGAGTTGAGGCAAAAGAGCAAACACGAAAGTCGGCCCTGAAGAGGAAAAGGGATTTCCGAAGCTCTCACCCTTTTCCCAGGACAGCTCCACTCGTAGCAAAGCAGTGGCTGTTGGGTGTCTTTGCTCCACATGAATCGCCAGCCTCTCTGCCCTCCACCTCCCTGGGTGACACTGAGATGACAGTGTGACCGAGCCGCAGACGCCACGCTACACACTCAGCGTATTTTATAACTCATGCCACCTTCATGTGATTATCATGCTCTGAACTATGTGAGTTTTTTTGGATTACCCATCCTCAGAATGCTTGCCCATAATACCCCTGGTCTTGCTTTCTTGGCTGGGTCTGGCACCTCCTGCCAGGCTGTGATTGTTTCTTTCTGGTGTGGGTAGTTTTTAGCATTTGCCCAACAGTTACTCTGCAGCACCAACTTTGTCAAAAGAGAACTTTTCCCATTATTTGGTTTTCTGTGTTGGGACTGTGGTTCTGGGTAACTGAAGTTATGACCTCTGTGTGTGGGGAATAAATCTCGCTCTCCGCTCCATTCTGAACATTCTGTACCTTTCTTTTGCATCTACTCCTTCAGGAGTATTCCTTTCCATGTCTACTGTGAGGCTACTCACACTTTCATACTCGAGTGCTTTCTTTTTTTTTTTTTTAAGAATTTTATTTATTTGAGAGAGAGAGAGAGAAAGCACAAGAAGGGGGAGGGTCAAAGGGAGAAGCAGACTCCCCACTGAGAAGGGAGCTGGATTCGGGACTCAATCCCAGGTTCCTCGGATCATGACCTGAGCCAAAGGCAGACGCCTAACCGACTGAGACACTCAGGCGCCCCTCTAATTTTTTTTAATGACTTTTAAACATTCCCATATGCTATCTCCTTTTTTCCTTTGCTCACTCCCCTTCTTTTATTCCACTTTGATCCTGTCTTGAAGCCTTTCCAAAAAGGACATATCGTAATATTGGTATATGCGGGAATCCAGTGCCTCTTTTCCCAACCAACACATCCATAATAATTTGCAAAAACATTCACACCAAGTTGACTAAGAGCGCATTTCATCCTAAACTGAATTTTTGTTGCACCTCCTTTGACCAAGGATTAAAGATGCAGATATTTTGCTTAGAATAAAAAGGGTAAAAAAGGGAAGTACTGTTATGGGAGACACTCGGCAAGAGTTTGAGAATGTCAGCAATGAAGCTGTGTGCAAACCAGTGCCAAGGTGGATGGAGCAGCTGCTTCGGAAGAATATTGAGAAGCAGCTGTTATTCTCATTGGCACAGAAATGTGCCAATCACCACCCAAACTGCAGGAAGCCTTGGCCAGATTCTGGGGGAAAGAGCACCTTTGCATGCCAACTAGAAAAGGGACTTGTTGTTTCTAAGTGTCAAAATTCCATCTGAGGTGACTTATGTACTTTTCTGTCTTTATCCACCCATTCTCCTGTCATAGGTTGGAATGAGAAAGAAAGCATACTGAGGATGGAAACATTTTTCTCTTCCATCTTTCATCGTCTTAACAAATAATTTTATGATTTAAATGTTGATGGTGGCCTGGCTGGGCATCTTATGTCGATCAATGGTACAGGCATAAAGAAATGCAAGTGAATTTCAGAGAGTGACTAAACTACCATCCCGTATGGATCAGTCCATTTTCCCAAGCTCGCTAACCAGAAATTTGGGCTCACACAAACCAGTACTTCAAAATTTCCCTAAGAAACTTTTTTATCTCTAAGCAGAAAGAGGAAAAAAAAAAAAAAAGTGTTTCCCTCTAAGTTTGTTTACCACAATGTATGAAGAACAAGATAGGTTTTCCCCTGAAATTTATTCTGACTTAGAATTTAAGTCAATTCCATAAAAGTGAAGCATAGTTAACTTTCACTTCCCCTGTGTGTAAACAGTTTTTTGAGATCTGAAGTATTAAGTTAGATAAGCAATCAGAAAGCAATAACTTGGTTGCCAAATTTAGGTTTGGGGTGGCTGGGTGATGGATACTGGGGAGAGTATTGCTGTGGTGAGTGCTGCGAATCACAGACCTGTACCCCTGAAACAAATAATATATTCTACATTAATTTTAAAAAGTAAGCAATAACTTCACATCCTTACTTTTCTATATGTGTGAGGCATGCGAAATTTCCTATCAGACAGCAGTCTTCTCCAAAAGGGAGGCAAAAAATAAATAATCTTTGCTGTGTGTGTGTGTATCTATAGATATAGATATATCTCCATACTTTGAAGAATATGTACATATATATATCTCTAGTTTGAGAGCAATTTGTACTCATATGCTAATTTAGAGGTTGTAATGTAATATAGATATATAGCAAACAGAGTTATAGTCCACCACTGAAACTGGCAAATCTTTGGCTCTTGGAACTCTCCCAGAAATTTAAGTAAATAAATAAGCAAGCAATTTGATTTTCCAGTGTCAAAAAGTCAATCATGGTGGGAGAATGTCTTTTCTGTAAGTCATACAAGGAAGAGTAGACAATCAGTGGGAATTCTGTGGGGGGATCCAGCCCATTGCCAGTACATCAGTGCCTCAGTGTCACTCTCAAATCGAAGTTCAGTGTTACTCTCAAACTGAACAGGTAGGCTACCACAGCAGATTTCTGAAAAATGGACAGGAGACTGGACAGGTGGAGATGGGGGTAGTAAGACTCAGGACAGGAAACGTGCCAAGCATGAACCACATGTGTTGAGCAGGTTATGTCAGAGGGGAGAAAGAAGAGTCTACTCCGTAACGTGGGAGCAAAGCAGTGTAACCTTCTTTAGAGAGACACTGCGAACAACTTCTCTTGGCATTAGGAGAGAAAATAAGAGAAATGATTCAAAATTCACAAACATTAATTGAGGGTATGCTGTATATATCATACTCTAACGGGTGTCTCTGACTCAAGGAGAGCATAAGCTATGTGAGGAGAAAGGGCAGGGGCACCTTAAAAGTTTTCAAAGCACAATGCAAGATGTCACAACCACAAATATCGTAAGGCAAAGTGGATCAAAAGCCAAGTGCACAAAAGACCACAGATTGTATGATTGCATGTATATGAAATGTCCAGAATAGGGAAATCTAAGACATAGAAAGTAAACTAGCAGCTCCACCCATGGAGGGTAGAATGGGGACTTAGGAAGGTGAGAACTAAAAGGTATGGGGTTTCTTTTTGAGGTGATGAAAATGTTCTGAAGTTGACTTATGGTGACGGTTGCACAAATCTGTGAATATACTAGAAATCATGGATTATATACTTTAAATGGGTAAATTATATGGTATGTAAATTATATTTCAATAAAGCCATTATTTTAAAACTGTAAGATCATATAAAACATGGAAAAAGAAAAGCTAAGTAAACGGAAGGAGCAATAAATACTCCTAGGAGCAGGGTCTTCTTCAGTCCTCCCCACCCCCAGCCTGCACTCCTTTATCAACTACTTACAGGGAACGAAACAGTGGGATCACTGTTTCTTGCTCATCTAGAAATAGTGAGCCACAGGTAAAACTCATCAGAAAACATGGGTGCCTCATTTTCTACCACACTTGAAGCCCCTTAAATGCAAGGCTTGGTGGGGTCCCAATTCAGTCCTAGGAGACCCATGAGTTTGTGGTTATTGTCCAGCTTCTAGACAAAAGGACTTTAGCTTGCAACAACACAAACCCTTGGATTTTTAAAAAAAAAGAAAGAAAAGTAGGCATTCAAACTCTCTGGGGCCTCTCATAAATAACAAAAAAGATTGGCACCAGGTAGGTCTTACCAGAGACTACAGCCTTTACAAAGTTCTTCTATTTGAATTTATTTCAAGCAGTCAATAAATAAATGGTTCCATGCTATTAAATATGGAGAAAAGAGAAGACTACAAACATGTGCTTCTACCTCCTGCAATTTGGTCCATTTCCCCAGCTCCCTTCACAGAGAAAGATGCAATTGTCCACTTGATGACCCTGGTACCTAGCATATTTTCTTTGGGGCCATCTTTTGAATATTATTTTTGTTTAAAGCCAAGGAAACGAATGGGAAAGTTGAAAAACATAATCAGAATGTTATATTGACACTGTTGTAGATTTTCCGAATACCGAAAAACAAGAAACGAATGGAAATGAGTTTGCCAAAGTGAACATTTTATGCATCTTTATAGGGCATATTCCCAAGCGGGGAAAAAGTACACTTGGATAAAATAGAATAACAAAATATTTATGGAATATTTTAAATTTATAACATATATTTGTCACATTGAGGCAGAACACTTACCCTTGCATGTGTATTTTCTCTCTTTCTGATTTTTATCTCTAGTGCTCAGAAGGCACTTTTGGCTATTTGGTAGGAGCTACAAATATTCTGCCCAACCAGAGGCATATAATTCCCCCTCGGAACCATCTGTCTTTCCAAAATGTCTGTCTTGGTGATATATACAATGATTGCTAGTGATTGTATAGGCCCCCTGAGATAGTCCAAGACACTAAATGAAACTTTTAAACTAACTCAAAGTCCTGTATTACCATTAGCCCTGAATGACCCAGAAATGACTATTCTTTTTGTACAATAGCAATACCATCAAGGAAAACATCCTTCCATTGGCAGGGTAGCATAGGACCTAGCATAGGACCCTTTACATAGACATGAGAAAGACTAATAATGTATAGGGCATTAAATTTGGGAGGAAAAAGCAATGCTGAAAATTTTAGAAAAGACCCAGAAATAAATCCTCAATAAAATTGATAGTGAGTTATTACTAAAGGCATATTACAAACCTAATTTCCTCATTTAGGAATCTGGAGAATTTGTGCTTCTAGTTGAAGAGATTATAAGGATATAATATGGCTTCACAGATGTTATATAATGGGTTTCATATCATTATTTGTATTTTTCTTCAAAACTTGAATTGCAACTTCCATATACTAAACAATATATCAACAAGATGTAAGTATACCTATATACATATATATATATACACAGATATATATTTTTTTTAATTTTATTTTATTTTTTTGGCCCCACAACCACCGCAGGAGGTGGTCCTGGGCTCTGCCCTTGAACTCGGTAGGCCAACAACCAGTCAGCTCTGTTGGCCCCCTGCCTCCTTGGAGTCCTCAAGCTGGTGCCATGGCCCATAGTGTAAAGGACACAGGAAGTAGCTGAAAAATACCTATATCTTACTATGCTTTTAATCTTGTCAGTAAATAAATTCAAAGGTAATCCACTGTATTATTTTTGTTATACTTTTGCTCTGAGTGTGAGTACAGATTGTTGTTGACAAAGTCCTTCCTCAGTTCTGATTGCCCAATTGAAGAAAAATTTACCAGTTACTCTTCTGGGTCTGAACCAGGCCATACAGAGAGTGCTTCTAATTTTTGCTCAATAGCCAAGCTTCTCATTTCAGGGCCAAGAGTCTTTATGTCCCATTCCTCCAGCCCAGCCCCAGCCCCAAGTTCTCTCTCACCAAACAACCGACTCCACCACTATTTCTCCATTTGCTGCTCTGACCCTTCTTTTGGCCAATCTATGAATTCATACTCTATGTTTTCAGTATCTTTGCCTTTTCAAGATGTTCTACAAGTCAATCTGCTCCTTAAAGTCTCTTCTAACTCAACAGAGCAGTGATAATACATTTCTCCAACTGAAGTGCCAAATGCCAAAAAGACAATTCAGAAATACCCAAAGATGTTGCATATTATAAATATTTGCTTTCTGTATGATTTGCTTTTGCCTCGTGCCTCATCTCTGTTTTACTAAACAACTGTGCTTTGTGGTATATCCTTTCACATGTGTGTTCAGTTACAGAGCAGGATATTCATCAGTGGTTTTCAACAACGTCTCCCCATTAAAGTCTCTGGGAATCTTTGTAAAAACACCTATGCCCAGACTCACTCCAGACCAACCAAATTAAAATATCTGATTGAGAACAGCTGCTCTTAGATGGTTGTAAAACAGGACAATGTTAGTCTTTTCCCCTCACATCCTGCGGTAGAGGGAAAATCCTGACCAGTTTGAAACTATAATGGAAAAAAAAGAGAGAAAGAGAGAAACTGTTCTGTTGAATCATCTTATGAGAAGACTAAAGGTGAGCACGAGCTTATGTTTTTCCTGATCACTCCCACGTCAGACCAGAAAAATAACAACATTTGGTTTAAATGGTGGTCTCCTTCTACTTTAAATTTCCATGGACTATATCCCCTCTACCCAACTTCTGATAATGAGTGGTACGGTTCTCTAAATTCTATGAAGTATGCTGACCTCAAGAAATGTGTATTCTAATCTATCAAACCTATGGTGAGCCATGCTTGAGGGTTCTTTCCAGGTACTGTTGTCTTAGATTGGAGTATAAATTGGAGTATAGATGGAATATAGATAGTATATATCGTATACTATATAGATTGGAGTTCCCCAACTAATGTGCTGTGAATAGGTTTCTAATGTTCCGAGATGTTCAGTCTCAGGGTGGCCAGGCAAGCTCTCCAAAAGAGTGAGTCTGGACTAACACAACCAAATACATTTAACCCAGTGGGAATCTAATGTTATTTTCTGTGTTTTATGGACTGAAAAAGCAGGGAAGTCCTGGAGAAATACAGGTATTAGAATCTTGAGTGGCTGAAATAACAAGCAATACAAAACACCAAGTTTGTACTCAGTATAAAAAAAATTCCATATCATGGGTACCTGGGTGGCTCAGTAGGTTAAGCAGCTGGCTTTGGCTCAGGCCATGATCTCAAGGTCCTGGAATCAAGTCCCACATCGGGCTCCCTGCTCAGTAGAGAGCCTGCTTCTCCCTCTCCCTCTGCCTGCTGCTGTGCCTAATGTACTCTCTAGCTCTTGTCAAATAAATAAATAAAATCTTCTAAAAAAAATTCTATACCATGCAAAAATCCATCTATCAGTTACAATTACACTTGTAAGAGTAAAGCCATAAACAGCAAAATATCAGATATGGAAAACTAAGTAACTCATACTAAAAGAAACTGTCCCCTGGTATCACCTGGCAACATAAAAAAGTCACTGTCATTAGATTCTATTGCTCATAGTCATAGTCATCTCCTATAATAAAACATGAATACAGTAGACTCACAATGGGTATTCAAGTGATAGAACTTGATAGAGAATGAATTTATTTATCCATTTATTTATTTATCATTACCAAAAAACTTATTTCAATATATTTGGGTATATTTGGATAAGTTTTTCAATTCCAGTTCCCATATTCAACTACATTAAAATCATGTAATTCGGTTTGGACATGAGAGAACTACTTCTCTTGGGTTTAATTATCACAAGACGAAAACAATGGAGTGCAAGTCACAGAAAATGGAATGTTGAACATTGTTAGACTTTAATTTCAAGAAGTGAGGTAGATATGTTTCCATCAAAATCAGATATATGACGATAAGGATAGAAAACTCTAAAAGACAAATTTATTACAGTGTGTATCCATTCCATTAATTCAGACACCATTTACCTAATAATGGCTGAGACAAGCTCTCAAACTTTGGTGTTTATAGGTAAGAAGCATAGAAATCATTTTATATTGAGATCACAAAATATCCAAGAGTAGGGTAAGAGTAAAGAGTAAAGCATAGACATCATTTTATATTGAGATCACAAAATATCCAAGAGTAGGGTAAGAATAAAGAGGTTTACCTAAAGAATCCAAGGAAGGTGCACAGAGAATTCTCTGATGAATTCAAATATTTTATCTTTTTTTAAGAACTTTTTAAAAATTTTAGGTAATGTCTACACCCAACGTGGGGTGCTTACAACCCTGAGATCAGGAGCCTCACATCCACTGACTGAGCTAGGCAGGTGCCCCGAATTCTAACATTTTTAAAATATTAATAACATGCCTAAAAGACAGAGGAAGTTTTATCTAACCAAAAGCAAACACCAATGTGTGACACAAAGCACTAAGAAAAAGGATTTTTAAAAGATTTATAAAAATTCTTTTTAAACAACAAAAGTGAAAAAGGACCAGTCCATGGCCTAGGACATGGCAAGACATTAAAAGCAGAAGTCTTGTAAGAGTATAGTAATAAAGAGAACATAGTAAAGCTCAGGGCCCCTTTTTAAAATGTCTTCTTCTCAGAATTCAAACTAAAAAAGGTACAGCTTCATTTTTAAAAGTGGTCAGTGTGAAATGGAAGCTCAAGAAAGTAAAAACAAACAAGCAAAAATGATGGCCATTTTGCAAAATTTCAAGTTTCTGAGTCTAGTGAATTATAATTCCACCTATTTCAGATATATTTGCTAAACTCTTGTCAATAATCTTCATGGAATTATGGAGAATGAAAAGAGTGTTGGGAAACTAGGAAAAGGCAAACTTTGTATGAATTTTATTCAGTTAAAAGAAAAAACATCAAATGATCTTTGTTTGTAAGGTAACTCCACTTAGCTTGGTCTCCAAGCTGAGTTATCACGGCCATGTAACCAGCGCAGGGGCAGCGTGCCCAGAGCAGAGCAGCATTCGTACTGGGCAGATCAGCAGAGGGACCGATCCCTGTCATGAGTTAGTAAATTCAAGTCACACAAGTGTGGCTTTCTGGGACTGTTCCTACAGTAGCGGATGTTTCTTGATTTTTATAGTTTATCTGCTTCCTGAATACTCCTTATTTCAAGTAAATATGCTGCAAGGACTTCCAAGTGAGTAGCCTGCAAGGATCAATTCCATTAATTTTACAGATAAAATACTCTCAATTATACTTCTCCCTAGAATGTATGTATTTGTATTTTATATGCTTATAAATTTGCTAGACAACGTGTGTAAATAAAATAGCCACGTGGCCGTGTGCCATGATCCATTTTCTGTGAAGCCAAGAGAATATTTATTGTGGTTTAGCACTCTTATATAGAGGCCCTGCACACTCAGGCCCTAAGAGAGCACTTATCCCCCTACTGAGTTAAAACTACCCATGGGAACCAGGGAGACAGGAAATACGCAGAGTGACAGGGCCATGGTAACTGACTGGATTTGCCATGACTAGAACACCTGGGTTATAGAAGATAGCACATTCACTTTGGGATCTCTTAAATGTATAAATCTCTCCCTCAGAGCAGCAAGTGTGATCCTTTAAAAAACATTAGATCATATCGCTCTATCATTCAAAACCTTCTGTGTCTCCCTGTTTCTGAGTTCCTAAACTGTCTAATCTGTCTACCACTCCTCCCCTAGCCCAGCTTCTCCTGGCATGTTGTCTCTCAGCCTTTCTCTCCTCCTACTCTCCCTTCACTCCCTCTGCTCCAGGATGCCGGCCTCCTGGCTGTTTCTAGAACATGCCACGCATGTTCCTTGCAGTCTTGTGCTTGCTGTTCCCTGAGCCTGAAATGTTTCTCCCAGATGGCCTCATGGCTCCTCCCACATTTCATTCAAGCCTTTACTTCAAGTCACCTCAGAGCAGTCTTCTTAGACCCTCCTCTACTTACTTATTATTGTCCTCAAATTTATTTTTTTCACTCTAATGTATATATATATTTTTAAAGATTTTATTTATTTATTTGACAGAGAGAGAGAGATCACAAGCAGGCAGAGAGGCAGGCAGGGAGAGAGGAGGAAGCAGGCTCCCTGCTGAGCCTGATGCAGGCCTCAATCCCAGGACCCTGAGATCATGACCTGAGCTGAAGGCAGAGGCTTTAACCCACTGAGCCACCCAGGCGCCCTAATGTATATATTTTTTAATGTATAATGTATTATTGGTTTCAGAGGTAGAGGTCAGTGATTCAACAGTCTTATATAATACCCAATGGTCATTACATCACATGCCGCCCTTAATGTCCATCACCCGGTTACTCCATCCTCCTGCTCTCCTCCCCTCCAGCAGCACTCAGTTTGTTTTCTATGATTAAGAGTCTCTTAGGGTTTGTCTCCCTCTCTGATTTTTGTCTTGTTTTATTTTTTCCTCTCTTACCCATTATTCTCTGTTTTGTTTCTTAAATTCCACACATGAGTGAGATGATATGATAATTGGGTTTCTGTGATTGACTTATTTTGGTTAGCATAATACTCTCTAGTTCTATCCAAGTTGTTGCAAATGGTAAGGTTTCTTTTTGTCTTTTCTTTTCTTTTTTTTTTTAATGTCTGAGTGGTAGTCCATTGTGTGTGTGTGTGTGTGTGTGTGTCTATATATATACACACCACATCTTTACCCATTCATCTGTCTATGGATATCTGGGCTCCGTCCAGTTTGACTATAGTGGACATTACTGCTATAAACATTGGGGTGCAGGTGCCCCTTCGAATCACAGTTGTATCTTTGGGATAAATACCCAGTAGTGCAATTGCTGGGTCATAGGGTAGCTCTATTTTCAACTTTTTGTGGAACCTCCATACTGTTTTCCAGAATGGCTACAGCAGCTTGCATTCCCATCAACAATGTAGGAAGGTTCCCCTTTCTCTGCATCCTCACTAACATCTGTCCTTTCCTGACTTGTTAATTTTAGCCATTCTGACTGGTGTGAGGTAGTATCTCATTGTAGTTTTTTGATTTGCATTTCCCGGTTGCTAAATGATGTTGAGCATTTTCTTATTTGTCTGTTGGCCATTTGTATGTCTTCTTTGGAGAAATGTCTGTTCATGTCTTCTGCCCATATCTTGATTGGATTATTTGTTCTTTGAATGTTGAGTTCTTCATTTGTTTTAGATACTAGTATTTTATCTGATATGTCATTTGCAAATATCTTCTCCCATTCGGTTGTCTTTTGGTTTTGTAGACTGTTTCCTTTGCTGTGCAAAAGTTTTTATCTTGGTGAAGTCTCAATAGTTCTTTTTTGCCTTTGTTTCCCTTGCCTTTGGAGACATGTCTAGCAAGAAGTTGCTGCAGCCCAGGTCACAGAGTTTGCTGTCTGTGCTCTCCTCTAAGATTTTTTTAAAGATTTTATTTATTTTTTGACAGAGAGAAAAACAGCTAGAGAGAGAATACAAGCAGGGGGAGTGAGAGGGAGAAGCAGTTTTCCCACCGAGCAGGGAGACTGATGCCGGGCTCAATCCCAGGACTCCAGAATCATGACCTGAGCCAAAGGCAAACACCTAACAACTAAGCCACCCACGCACCCCTCCTCTAAGATTTTGATGGATTCCTGTCTCACATTTAGATCTATCACCCATTTTGAGTCTATTTTTCTGTATGGCCTAAGGAAATGGTCCAGTTTCATTCTTCTTTTTTCCTTTCCTGCTATTTTCCTTTCTCAGATTGACTTACTTCACTTAGCGTATAATACTCTCTAAGTCCATCCACATTGTCTCAAATGGTAAGATCTCATCTTTTTTTTTTGAGGCTGAGTAATATTTCTCAAAAACATTTTTGAGGAATAAATGAATAATTATCCAGCTGATTTATAGCCTAAAAAATAAATTAGAACCAGAGGTGTAGATTTAGTCATACAAGACAAGAATTAAAGAGGTGATGGTACTTACAAAGGAAGTCAGAGGACTTCTAAGAAACTTAGTTTCTTACGGTGCTAAGATTTTGACCTAAGTAATACACACACACACACACACACACACACACACACACACACACACAAGCTCTACGTAGAGTGATATATAGCCAATTGTTTTCCTCAGTCATCTTAGAAGACACTTGAAAACTTGAAAAACATGTTTTGTAGACAAGTATGTTTGGGAAATGCTGTGTGATCTCACCTTCTTGGATATTCACAGTAAACATCAATATATTGAAGGATCTGAAAAATCTTTCATGTATTAGAGTTCTCCAGAGAAACAGAACCCTAATACAGATTAAGGTACTATGACTGGTTCCAGAGGAACAGAATCTTGAGGATGAGTTTTCTGAATTGGTTCTCAGTTTTCTAGAATTGGATCTCTAATTTGATTAGATTTAAAGACACTGATTAATCTCTTCCCAGTAATAAAGCAAGCACTGATAATGTATGTTGTGATGTGGCAATAGCGTTAGGGGAAAAAAGCCAACCTTGGATATCCCTAATCAAATACTTACAAGAGACAAGTTTCTGGGTAACCATATATATAAGATTCCTTTTGTTCAGTTTTTCATCATGAATAGAACGGAAACCGTGAAGGCAAACAGGGTCCAAAGAGTGAGCTTTATTGCAAGCACGCTTGGGCAAGGTTCCGCAACTCTGGAGAGGAGAGTTGGGGAAGTTGCGCCTGGGTTGGGGAGTGCAGGGGTTTTTAAGCCTTATTGGTTCCAGGTCTGGATTCGGGTAGGTTTTTTTCCATATTAGGCAAGGGAACATTGTGTCCCTAGGTGATTGGCTGGGGGTGGGGAAAGTCCAGACAATGGTGGGTGGTCCCTGGCTGGAAAGTCACGTATGGGAGGTTTCGGTTTCCCGGCTAGGTTTTGATGTCCTGGAGATGATGTGGTGGCCATAGCTACTTTGGCGGGAAGATCAGCCATCTTGACCCAGTCTGTGATGTCCGCCATTTTGGGTGCCCCTGTCTCTCAGCCAGCCCAACACCTTTGAGCATTTTTGTCAAACTAATGAATATCATAAGATTGACTGCTCCTAATGATTGTTCCTCCTAATGTGCTGGATAAAGTGGGAAAAGGAAAAGATGAGCCTAGGGATTAAAATTTCCAACTCAGGCACCACATAAATGACCTATAAGCTTCTACATCTGCTCTGAAAGAGACTTATTCCTATAGCCATGGAACTGAGATTCCTGAAAACAAAGCCCAGAATCTCACCATGCTTGAATCCTCAACATAGCAGCATGTCTACTATTAAAGTGAGGGCTTTGATCAAGAAGGAATGGGATCCTGGAAATCAGAATATGGGAAGTCCCCGATGAAGCTGGGGACACTAAACCCCTAAATTCTGAGGAGTTTTCTTTGCCAGTAGAGGCAGACTCTTCACCCTGTCATTACAAAATACTATAGACTAGGCATCTTAAACAGCAAAGATTTGTTTTCTCTCAGTTCTGAAGGTTAGAAGTCCAAGATCAAAGTGTCAGAATGTTTGGTTTCTTCTGAGGCCTCTCTCCTTGGCCACCTACTTGCTGCATCTTGCATGGTCTTTCCTCTGTACTCATCAGATTAGATTAGGTCCTACTCTAACACTCTCTTCTTAAATCAATTAGTGCTTTAAAGACCCTATCTCCAAAGAGTCACATTCTGAGGTACTAAGGGTTAGGGCTTCAACCTATGCATGGTAGGGAGGCACAATGTAGTCCATAACACTGCAATTTTTTTTACGATTTTTTTTTTAATTTATTTGAGAGAGAGAGAGAAGCAGACTCCCACTGAGCAGAAAGCCCAACACAGGGCTTGAACCCAGCACCCTGAAATCATGACCTGAGCCAAAGGCCGACACTTAACTGAATGAACCACCCAGGTGCCCCTATAGCACTATAATTTTTTAAAAGTTTAATTTTGTTGGGGCGCCTGGGTGGCTCAGTTGGTTGAGTAACTGCCTTCAGCTCAGGTCATGATCCCGGAGACCTGGGATCAAGCACCACATCGGGCTCCCTGCTCAGCGGGAAGCCTGCTTCTCCCTCTCACAATTCCCCCTGCTTGTGTTCCCTCTCTGGCCGTGTTTCTCTCTGTCAAATAAATAAAATCTTTGAAAAAAAAAGTTTAATTTTGTTAAAACTCTATGCTTCCCAAGAACATTTGACTATAATACTCTTAATACATATGTTAATTACATACCAAACAATAATGTTCCAAAAAAATTTTTTTAAATAAAAGAATGATGTTCCTCACTTTGAATGTGCATTAACACTGACCCAAAGTTATAGAACCATATCAGTAACACTACCATGTAAACAATAAAAGTATAAGACAATACAGAATTTATATAATATGTTTTTTGTATGTTTAATATTTATATAGTAACAACAATAATATTCTTAATAATAAAAATTCATTACAAAGTAATTGACAGAGTACTTTTATTCATATGATTTCATTTGATTAGATATACAGGACAGATGTTATTATCTTTACTTAATGAAACAAAAATCTAATAAAACCTAGAATGCTTAAGACTTACCAAGGTCATACAGGTAGTAAAGAGCTTCTCACACTATTGATTTCTTTCCTTTGTGATACAGTTTTTAAATACTATATAATACCCATCCTACCTTAACAATATACCATGGCTCCCACTTCCGGTCAAGACCTGGCTGAACAGGTATGGTATCATATTAGTAAAAAAACCTTGGTTTCAAATCTGCCTTCACACTCATTGGGCCATGTCATCACGGAAAAGTAATTTAACACCTCTATCCCTCAGGTATGATATTGATAAAAATATTTATCTAAGGGAATTATTAAAAGCATTAGTTCCTGAAAAGTATTTCAAACATTACCTAACACATACTAAATGCTTGATAAATGTTAGTTTTTACTATGGAGATAAAAGTTACTGGCTTGAGGCGCTTTGGTGGCTCAGTCAGTTAAGCTTCTACCTTCAGCTCAGGTCATGATTGCAGGGTCCTGGGATCGAGCTCCGCATCAGTCTCCCTGCTCAGCGGGAAGCCTGCTTCTCCTTCTCCCACTCCCCTGCTTGTGTTTCCTCTCTCGCTGGGTTTCTCTGTCAAATAAATAAATAAAATATTTTTATTTTAAAAAAATTACTGCCTTTAGTAACAAAATAATATCCTATAACATGGATATAATATAATCAAATCAATTATTTTCTACTAAGTCCATTTTTGTCCTGTTTCCCTTCTTAAAAATAAAAAATGAACAATACTTGAAGATTAAAAGATTTTTAAGTATGATGTTGAAACAGAAGTGAATGAAAAACTCCTAAATACCTCCTAGCCCCGAGCAGACTTCAGCAGGGATTGTCACAGCCTGATGGTCCTTCTGAGATCAGCAGAGTTGGTGTGGAAGTCTCTTAAGAACATGCTATCTCATGGGACTTTGAGTATTTCCTCCCCATCATCAGCAACATCTTTTCTTGCAGTATTTTGGCAGGTTTGTCCTTGTTCCCGGCCAGATTCAGGAAGTTCAGGAGCACATGAAAACAAACAATACATTAAAACACTTCTCTCAAATTATTCAATGGTCAAAAAAAAACAAGAAATATTCAGCAATATTGGGACTTGGCCAATATTTTATCATATTAATTATATCTATTCATTCTCAATTGATGTGACCATCATTTTCTTCCCAAAAAATACTTTTCTTGGCAGTGATTTCCATTAAACTTTTTTCTTGACGTATATTTAAGTATAGGAAGTGATTAGACAGGGTATCAATGTATTTTGCAAAATTTACAGACATTTTCATGACTTAGACTGTTTTGTTCTTTGTACAATTTTCAAATTATGCTTTGTTATTAAGATCATCCTTAGTGATTTAATTATTGTTCTTAAGATCATCATGATTTTTTTCCTAAAATCCCTTCCCTTGATTTCAATGATCATAGTTGGATGAATTGCAAGCCAATAATATAACATGCTACTTTTCCAGATTTTGCTTATCAGTTAGGAAGGGGATGGGGGGATGGGAGAGCCTGGTGGTGGGTTCTGAGCTATTGCATGGAGCACTGGGTGTGGGGAAGGGGTAATGAATCTTGGAACACTGAAAAAAAAATTTAAGTAACAATAAAAAAAAAAAAGATCCACCTAAATATCTGCTCCTTAATTAAAAAAAAAAAACCTTCCCAATTTCCCAACTCCATGTGATATCCAAACTAATTGGCTTCTATTTCCCATTATAGTGACTTGACTAAATTCAAAGAGCTTTTGCCAATCATCATTTCACTTACCTTTTCAGCAAGACTTATCTGAAAACCATTCCCTCCCTCTTGAATTACTATCTTCTATGATACGACAAGCTTCTGGATTTCCTCTTACCTCCATGACTTTCCCTTCTCCCTCATAGACTCCTCTTTCTTTTTTTTTTCTTTTTAAAGGTTTTATTTATTTATTTGACAGAGAGAAACACAGCTAGCGAGGAAACACAAACAGTGGGAGTGAGAGAGGGAGAAGCAGGCTTCCGGCCGAGCAGGAAGCCCGATGCAGGGCTCGAACCCAAGTCTCCAGAATCATGACCTGAGCTGAAGGCAGTTGCTTAACCAACTGAGCCACCCAGGCACCCCATAGACTCCTCTTTCAACAAGACATTAAATGTTATAGTTGCTCAAGCCTGGATGAGAGGCTCTATTCACTTCTCACTTCCCCTCCTGGGCAACTTCATACATGCCCATAGTTTTATTTGACTTATAAATTTATATCTCAATCCCAGACATTCCCTCTCGGTGTCAGAGCCATGTGTCTAGCTGCCTACTTGACATTTTTGCTTTGAAATCTCAGAACAGTTACACTCAATGTAACCAAAGTTGAGCACATGAATTTCTCCCAAATCTGGTCCTTCTGGAATTTTCTTTTTCTGTATAAACATAGTCATCCAGTTATGCAAGCCTGAAATCTAGGAATTATCCTTTCTATTTCCCTCCCCCTTAATCCTTATATGCTATTCCTCACCATGTGTCAATTCTATCTACTAAATTCCTCAAAAATCTATTGATCTCTCTACTCCAAGCTCCCACCTTTTCTCACCTAGACTATTACGATTATCTCTAACTTTCCATTCTTTTCCCTCCCAATCCATACTGTATACTGCACGGGAAAGTTGTTTTCTCAATATGCAAACCTGATAACATCATTTTCCCCTTAAACTCATCCCTGGCTTCCTAATTCTCTTAGAATAAAGTTAAACTCCTCAGCCTCTTTTGTCCTACAAAGCCCTGACATCCACCCAGCCTCATTTTACACCATGCCCCATCACATCCACTTTGGTCTTCTTGCTGTGATGCACTTGGTCTTGTTAGGGAACCTCAGATATGTCATCCTGCTGCCACAGGACCTTTGGAAATGCATTTCTACCTGCCTAGATTGCTGCACTCAGAGTGATCATGTAAGATTTAACCAGAATACATCTGGGTGTGAAAGGGACACTATTACTAATTCCATCAGGCAAAACAAAAGATGTAAACTAAGCTTTTCCAGGGAAAATTGGGATATATGTTCAATTGAAATTAACTCGCATTCATTCAACAGATCTCAAATCAAATGTCACCTCCTCGGGGAAGCTTAAAACAACCTCCCTGGCAAGGTAAAGTCCATTATAAGTTTCTTAACGCAATATATATCTCTTTTGTTCTACTCTCCCAAGTTACAACTTTACATTTATGAACATAATTTTTCTTTGATGTCCCCTCCAGTAGACTAAGCCCCATGAGACCAAGACTTCTTCACTATATATATCCCAAGGTTCTTCACTATTATATTATCTGCCAAAATTACCATGTGTCATAAATATCTTGTATATTAAATATCATTTCTCAAATGAAGAACATAAAATAATGCCTCTTTTAGAATTTCCTTTTTTCTGTAATTAGCATAACCAATCATCCAGTGATGCAATGCAGAAACCTAGGAGCTATCCTTGACACCTTCCTCTCCCTCAACCCCAGGGTTCAATTCCTCCTCATGCCCAGGTTCTCTGTAGCCTCCTTCCTCTGCTCTTTGTCTTCTGCCTCTCTCTCTCCTTCCCACCTCTCCTGCTGTGTGTGTATCCATATTTTTTTTTCCAGAAAGCTCACACACTTCAGATACAAAGGACATCTCTTCTGATAAGAAGTGGTTTCTGAAACTAGCACTGTTCATTTAAGTCTCTTGTCTGTAAGAAACTTGGCTTGCTGAAAGACCTGGTACAAGAATCTAAATCACTCTTTCAACCATAGTTCTAAAATGTGAAGGGCTTTCAATGTCAAAATTGTATCTAATTTAAGTACACTTATCATAATGCGAGCTGAATAACGTATAAAATTGTTGAATCACTGTATTGTAAACCTGAAACTAATATAAAGCTGTGTGTTAACTATACTGAAATTAAAATTTTTAAAGATTTAAAAATGATATTTAATTTAAAAATTAAACATTGAATAATTACCTTTTAATTTTACCAACTGAAACATTTTACAAGATTGCTAAGGAGCCATTCGAGGCAGAGAAATTTTCAAGTTACTTATCCATATAAAATCATAAAGCTTACAATGCTTCTGAAAGAGGGATTCAAAGCCAAATATTCCCATACCATTAAGCATTAGACTTCTTCTAGCATGTATCATATTTGCTCATTTCAATGGCTCACCTCTAGATAATTAATTATCTGAATGCCAAGATGACATCCGATGGATCTTTGTATTTTTCTTGTCCACACCTGCTTTTTAATACTTTGTATAATGTTGTGAATGTGCATTTGTTGAAATGAACGGAATTAACCTGAGGTCCCCTCAGAGCCTGCCCTAGAATTGGCCCCTTTGCTGACTCACTTACTCAAAAGTTCTATTGATCTGCAGATGCCTAGATCCCCAATGGGCTCCAGACTCCCTGTGGTCTAACCTGCACAAATAGGTACTCATGGGTTTCCATGTCATGGGCCCCAGCATTCCTGTCGTACTGGGCTTGCAATGCTCCCATGGAAAAGCACCAGGATAAACATTTGTCTTTCCTCGGGACATAACTTTGGTACTTGCTTTTATAACTCTAAACTACCCAGCAGACAGAGGAGAAACAGCCTGAGGGATCAAAAGAAACCCTGAATAATATTGTGGGTGATCTCGTTGGTCACTGCTACAGGGATCTTGTTGGTCACTGTAGAGACTCATTGTTGTAGAGAATGGGGATAGTGGCGCCGTGTATCAGTGGTTAGAGACCAAGTGCTCCCAAGGCCACTTGGCTTCTGATCCCAATTCAGTCACTTGCAAGCAAGCTGTTTGTGTTCCTTGGTACAAGGGGGATGATTCACACATCTCCAGGTGGACTGTCATAAGGACTAGAGAAGCTCATACCTGTATAGTCCTTAAAACAGTTCCTGACTTAGACATCCTCCTAAATAATACCAACTATAATGGGAGGAAGAGGGAGGGCAGGAACCTCAGAAGAACAGTAAGTAAATAAGAATAATAGTTACTATTTTTTTTTAAGATTTTATTTATTTATTTGACAGAAATACAGCCAGAGAGGGAACACAAGCAAGGGGAATGAGAGAGGGAGAAGCAGGCCTCCTGCCGAGCAGGGAGCCCGATGTGGGGCTCGATCCCCGGTCTCCAGGATCATGACCTGAGCCGAAAGCGGTCGCTTAACCAACTGAGCCACCCAGGCGCCCCGCAATAGTTACTATTTTTTGAGTGCCTACCATGCTTCAGGCATCATGAAGGGGGAGGGTGAGCAAGCATGGATCTAGCTACATCTACATCCATAGCTATAACATTTATTTAAAAACAATAAACTTTGCTGAGATTCTAGAATCAAAAAGCATTATCCCAGAAATAAGTGAATAATGTGCAAGCTTACTCCGATGTTTTCATTACTAAAGGTAAACCCAGATCACGTACTCCCTAAAATGACTCTGCAGATTATTCCCCTCATTCTTAATCTTTATAAGAAGATATGTTCTTTGGGTTCTTTTAAGTTCTTTTATAGCTTCTTGGAATTCTCTTCAGGCATTTCTGCTACTTCTTGCTCAATATCTTTTTTTTATTAGACTCCCGTGTTCCTGGTGACTGTAATTTCTCTTCCCTCAACTTTTTTTTTCTCATTTTCCCTCTGTAAAACCATCAAGCTAAATAATGTTTAATATGAGTTGAAACCTACCTCACCTGCTTTAGAAAATAAAGGCAATGTTATTTATTTATCCGCCTTTGTAATATGCAGGTTCCCAAACCACGTCATCATACAGTAGTTAAAGGTTCTCAGCCAAAGTTGCAAGGTGGTAGACATGCTATGCTTTGGGCACTCCGACTTGGTGGCATTTCTCTTTTCTCTGATTTTCATATAAAGATCAGGTTTTTAAAAAGAAAAGAAAGAGGGCGCCTGGGTGGTTCAGTGGATTGGAGCCCCTGCCTATGGCTCAGGTCATGATCTCAGGGTCAGGGTCTTGGGATCGCGTGCTCTGCTCAGCAGGGAGCCTGCTTCCTCCTCTCTCTCTGCCTGCCTCTCTGCCTACTTGTGATCCCTCTCTGTGTCAAATAAATAAATAAAATCTTTTTTAAAAAAAGAAAGAAAGCTTTTTCTCACATGCAGGGAAAACGGTATTTTTTTTTCCTTTTGCCAAAGGTGTGGTTTTGGACAACCAGCTGCTGGTTTGTCTCTTTCTTACATGAAGCCCTCTCAGCAACAGCCCAGGGATGCACAATCAGTGCAATAGATCAGTAGAAGGAAGCCACTTACTCAGTTCAACACACAGTCCTTAGTGACCAGAGAGGCCCACCCTCACTCAAAAGAAGTAAAGCAGAAGGCTGAAGCCCTGAATGGGAAACCTGGTCTAATCAAGCACCTTGGATCTCAGGCAAGCTCATAGCCCTCAGAACAGTCATCTCCGCCTAAGTTATGTAAACCGGCTGCCTGTACTGTCCCATAAATCTACAGAGCGATCAAATTGCACAACGTTTCTCTTCTTTGTTTGGCTAGATAAACATCTCAGGAGAAATAATTCACTTTGCTAATTGGGAGTAGTCATCTGAAATATTCAAAGCCGCCCACTGAGGCAGTGCAGCTCGGTGAAATCTCCTGGCTGTGATCTGGGGGTCTGGGTTCTCTCTGCCTTCAGTTGGCAAGTTTACAGCAGTACTGTGCATGAGTACTGTCTAAGGAAGCTCAAAGAAATACCTTTCCTGAGAGCCTGTGCTCTCCCACCATATCTGTGCGGCACCACGGTGGCAGCTTCTGACGCGACCATCAGCTAATCCTCCTTGCTCGGAGCAGCACACCTGCTAGGACTCTCTCCCCATGTTTCCTGCAGCTGTTGTCATTGCCTTCCTTATCATCTAAGATGCAATAGGAGCACGGTAGCCACTGCTCTGTTCATTTCCAACCCGCCTTCCCACCCTGAAACGACCGTGAGCCCACAACTGGAGCCAGACTCTGTTTCTTGTCATGTGGCCCGGGTTCCAGCCACTGTAAGTTGTCATCGCTGCCAGAGTCTCCACCATCTTTGCCAGTTACATAAGAGGCCACCGAACGTCCGCCTGCTCCCTAGCACAACTTTTATGAAGCAAGACAGCCCAAGAGGCCAAGTGGGCAAAAGGTCCATCCCGGAACCACGTCCCCTGGGAGGGTGAGTGGCTCTCTCCGGCTCTTGGCTCCCGGCGTCACTCAGCTCCATTCTCCGCCTGTGTTTGCAGCCTGAAATACCCGAGGACGACATGTTATGTTTTCAGCCTGAAGGGGCAAAAGAGAAGCAGGCCTTTCAAAATAAGAATTTCCCTGCTGTTTGTTTCCTTCTGGAACACAATAAGGACAGGCTGAGGACACGACTCTGCGCTGTCAACACTTCCGACCCAGCTCCCATAGCACCTTTCGCTTGCCAGAAAAAAAGTTGCTTAAGTTAAACGAGGGCCTAATGAATAGTCAAAATAATTGTTTAGCTTGGATATAAGGCCTTAGGCAAATAGATGAGTGCCTGAGACCAGAGGCCAGAAAAAGCAGTCCAGCAGGCGTTCACTTGTTCTTTTTCTCAGACATCAGCCCAATGGCCTCTGCTTCTCCAGGGACGGGAGTTACTGAAGTACTTCCCTCTTCCCACGAGCACACTGAAGCAATTTAGCATCAGAAGGGGCTCATAAAAGCAGGGAGAAAGGGAAAGAACTTTCTACATTAGAAATATATACTTAAGATATGAAGATCAACTCAGCGGAGCCTCCAATAAATAGAATGCTCAACATATGGAATGTTTGGCTTGTTTGTATTTAACTGCTCATGTGGAAAAATTTCTAAAATTCTTTGTTAGCCCACTTAGGATTGTCCTGCCTCCTGCCTTACTAGTATTTTTACCATGATTTCATTCTTTTTAAACACTATTATTTACTACACCTAAAGACCATCATTAGGTTTATGAGTAATCCACTTCCAAGACTGTAATTGTAGTTATAGACAGAATAAGCATGGAAAAGGAAGCTTTCAGGTATGGGTTTTGTAGGTTCTTTTTGTTGCTGTTGATTTGTTTTGTTCTGTTTGTTTATTTAGGTTTCCGTGCTATCAACTTGCTTCACTCTTTCTTTTTCCCCAAAATGGTGTTACATCATGAAAATTCTATTTAATTAAGAGCTTGATTAAATTAGTTGCTAGGCATTTTCAGTTCTACTGAATAATATTTTTAATAATTGCCTTCTATCTCTTACTTGAATATAATAGATGCCTTGTTGATCCAGAACAGGATTTGGTTGTCTTACTCGTTCAGCCCATTTCCGCAGGACTGTTATTCAAATAAACAACATCTATCTGATTGAATCTCGAATTCATCAAGGGGGTGGATTCCCCTTGCATTCAGTTTCCAGGAATCATGATGAATATGGCTTTGGTTTATTGGCAAATAGCAATATCATACATTAGGCAATAAAAAGTGAATGTTTGACTATTTGTACAATTTTTTACCCTGATAATATAAGAGAGGGGTTAAGAACATGAGGTCTAAGAGCCAATTTTGGTTTTGACAATAAGCTCCACACCTATTAGTTCTGTGAGTTCAAATTATCAGATTTCCACTGGCTTCAGTTTCCTCATCTGCAAAATGGTATAATAACACCTACTTCGCTGTGTTTTTGGGCAGATGGTGGTCAATAATGCATGTAAAATGCTCAGTCCGGTGTAAGGATCCAATCACTGTTACCCATCACGCGATTTTCATGCGCCTTATAATTTCCTCACAACTCTATGAGGTAGGCAAAGCGACTGTGATTATGCTAATTAAATTAAATATTAGAAAACCAGACCTCCCAGTGGTTATTAATTTGCCCACAACCATCCAAGATGGTAAAATATTGATCCTTTCAGTAACAGGAGTCTCTGAATTACTCACACATTGCCTTCCCTTTACCCACTTTATCGTGTGGTGCTGCCTTCTCAACATTTCCCTAAACTTAAAGTTTTACAAGATAATGGGCGTCCTCAGCTTTAGACTCTGAGATGGACAAATGGAATACTTTTTGGCAAAGGCTTTAAAACCTCTATTGAGGGGCACCTGGGTGGTTCAGTTGGTTAAGCGACTGCCTTCGGCTCAGGTCATGATCCCAGAGACCCCGGATCGAGCCCCGCATTGGGCTCCCAGCTCAGCGGGAAGCTTGCTTCTCCCTCTCTCACTCCCCCTGCTTGTGTTCCCTCTCTGACTGTGTTTCTCTCTGTCAAATAAATAAAATCTTTAAAAATAAATAAATAAATAAATAAATAAATAAATAAATAAATAAGACCTCTATTGATATGATACAGACATTTTCTGGGAAAATGGTACTGTCTGAACTGCAAAGTCAGGAAGAATGCTTTGCTCATACTCAGGGGGAAAAAATATATTAGTGGACAAGTGATTTCCAATCGATGAGCCTAAAACTGTTCAGAGAAGTCCAAAGGGATGATACAACAGGTCAACAAACCTAAAACCTAGCCAGCTTTGTAAACCAAATGAATATAGTTTCATCCATGCAGAAGTTGTGACATATATGTCTATCTTTTAAAACTAACATATAAATCACTTAGGCAGTGCTGAATTTATTATATCATTTTGACGTGCTGTATTTTCTCAATGGCTGCTAAATTTCACCTTGTATCATGTGAGGGGTCTGTGATTTTTTTTAAAAAACCAGGTGTGCACACTCCTTAAAGGTTAGTAACCAATGGTTTGGAGGGGAGAGCTGTGACGTGAGGTTCAATAAACTAAATTTAAGGACCAGTCCTGCTAATTCTAAGCTTAAAGGACCATAAACTTGGGCAGTCACTTAAAGTCAATAGCTATCTACTGAGTGCCTTTAAAGATTGATTTATTTATTTGAGAGAGAAAGAGACAGAGAGCAGGGGAGGGGCAGAGGGAGAGAATCATCAAGTGGACTTCCTGCCGAGTGGGCAGCCCAACTGGGGACCAATTCCACCACCTATGAGTTCATGACCTGAACCGAAACCAAAAGTTGGACCGACTGAGCCATTCAGGCACCCGTACTGAGTGCCTTTAAAGGGCGTGAGCCCTGAGCTGGGACTGGGTAGGTGAACAGCAGTCCTTTGCTTTTTTCCGTGAGCCTCCTTTTTCTCACATATAAAGCAAGGAGATTAATAGT
Source organism: Spilogale gracilis (assembly GCA_004023965.1). NCBI lineage: Eukaryota > Metazoa > Chordata > Mammalia > Carnivora > Mephitidae > Spilogale > Spilogale gracilis. The sequence continues at coordinate 128,944 of PITA01000123.1, forward strand.
GATTCTCCTCACAAGACTATTGTGAGGATCCAGTGAGATGAACAAGAAAATAAATATACTGTGATGTTTGTGAAAGTGCTTTGTAAACTTTCTGGAGTATTATAAACATGGGATGTTCAAGACAAGCTGGGGAAGACAGGAAAACCCTTCAACTCTCTCCAGTGGCTTTCTTATAACTGCTGGCCTTCCACCCAAGGAACTGCCGAATGCTAACAGCATTCCTTTCTTTGATGTCACATGATATTCATATTTATAAAAGTACTTTTCCATCTCCTTCCTCCTCTTCCCACTTCACTTTATTCCATAAATTGTAACATTCCTTAATATCAGTATGGCACTATAATGTCAGATTATACAAAGCATTAAATAAGGTACAAATATAAAATTCAAAGCAAGAACAATCCAGAGGCTCACAGTTTGCAGTTTGTAAGCCCTAAATACACACAACATCCATCTGTAAGAGGTATTTTAAACATTGCCAATGGTGTGGGTTACAACTGAAGGGGACCTCACGTCTGGGAAAGAGTAGTTTATGGGAGTGGACCCATTACTCTTGGAACCGAAACCTTCCCTGACTCAGTTCTTCCAGAAATGTAGTTGATCTCATGTATTTTTACCTCTCCTCTAATTCCACACTTTATGTAAGAATTGCAAATTTCACCTTTATATTTATTCTTATCAATAGAACACATTCACTTAGAGTTTGTTATGTGCCATACAATACACAAAGCACTATGAAAAATGCAAAACATATAATATACAGGATCCTTGCTTTGCTGGAGTTGAGAAAGAAGTAAATCCAGCATTTATGGAAAGGCAGCAAGTGTTGTTTTAGATTCTCCAATCAATGACATGACACTTTGAAAGGAGGCGACTGAAGCTAAGGGAAATAAATTTTCCAAGATCGTACAATTAACAAGTGTCTGAGCCAAGACTGACCACAGTCTGTTTCATTTAAAGTCCGTGCTCTTTCCATTCTATTTCATTACCTCCCTTGATCAGGAAGGCAGAAGACACATCACAAAGGAAAATGAACGCAGGCATTAAAGGAAACCTACAAAAAAAAATAATAATAAGTCCTACAAAACCTAGCAACTGTTATGTACAAGGGAGGTGAAGTGTTGGAACTACCTGGAGCGGGGCAGGCCTTCACTGAGCGGGTTCTAAAGCAGATCAGCGATACAGCCTGGGGAACAGGATGGTAGACACCAGTCAGAAGGCAACTGTACTGGAACCAAGAAAAATAACACTGGGCAATTAAACATGCTAAAAAGAATAAAAGCTATAATCCCAGAACACCATTCATCTTTCCTGATTCAGATGCCTCATCTTTGTGGTCCTCAGACTCTGGACATTTTGTAAATGTCTACAGTTTTCACAGATCCATCTTCCAGGCAGACCTAAAAGGGAGCAGAGTGCTGCTTCACTCGTTAGAGTATTGCCAAGTTCATTACACTCAGCATTCATTAAATATTCCATCTCACATAGCTCTCTCTTATGCAAGGTGAATGGAAATCATTTTCCTCCTGACATTTGGTGTTGGTTTCAGTGACATAAGTGAGTAAGAACATTTACAGAGGAGGGGCGCCTGGGTGGCTCAGTTGGTTAACCGACTGCCTTCGGCTCAGGTCATGATCCTGGAAACCCAGAATCGAGTCCTACATCTGGCTCCCTGCTCGGCAGGAGGCCTGCTTCTCCCTCTTTCACTCCCCCTGCCTTGTGTTCCCTCTCTGGCTGTGTTTCTCTCTGTCAAATGAATAAATAAATAATCTTAAAAAAAAAAAAAAAGAGCATTTACAGAGGAGAAGTGAATATACTTGGCAATGTTTTCAAACATTTGTTTGGATTTTCTGTTTTTTAGGAGATGTACGACTAAGGGGTCAGACGGGGGTTCCTGCTGAACGCCGTGGCTCCTACCCATTCATTGACTTCCGCCTACTTAACAGTGAGTAATCAAGTGTACCTGGAAAGGAACAAACGTTTCCTTAAAAAAAAAAACAACTCACTTCCCTCTGAACTTCAAAACCCTCGGAGGTCTGCCTTCCTTCCTCCATGTCTCCCCTCCCAAATGGAACATAACCTTTTGTCTTTAGATTTCCTCCCTACTGAAGAAATTCTGGCACTACCTACCTGCCGGAGCTTTAGTGAGAATCAAATGAGATCAGGTCAGCTTTAAAAATATAAGTCTCATGTTAACTAACTAGAATTTAAACAAAAATTTGAAAAGAGAAAAAATAAACTTCAATCAATTGGGAAAAAATTAACATAAAAGTATAAGACTTAAAAACTGTGAAGCCCAATACAAGGATGCTTATTCCTTTCATTATCCAGCACATTCTTTCCACCAACATCCAGGACTCGACCAGATGAGATTCTATTTATTATTAAAACCCAACAGGGAAACCTATTTTGCAGCTGCCCTTAGTAACTATCTGTTGTGTCATTCTCCCTTCTTTATCTAACCAACGTCCCTGAGGTCCGTTCTCACGTTCAGTAAAACTCTTCACCGTGGCAGAGCCCTAGAAGTCTGGACTTGCTGCTACCTCTTTACGAATACCTCAGAAGGTCATTCATTTCTACCTTTTCACTTCATATACTACTCCTTATTTAGAGTTTTGCTCAACCTCCAGTTCATCACTCTGTCAATCTCAAATTCCTTTGGAAACCCAAACCAGTGACTAGTCACCCCACCTGATTTCATGTCTTCTGACTATCGCAATCATCCTACACTTTGGACTTGGAGAGGCCGGTGGAGGGAGGAAGTGGATAAATTCCACAGTTTGCTCCAGGGTTTTCAGTGTTTGGTTCTCATGTCACTTCCCATCCATAAATTTCAAAGTGCTGGGTTGCAACTACATAGTATTACTTTCCTTTGGAATAAACAAGTTCAGCGAAAGAGGTAATTCGATTTACCTTAACTCTCAAAAATTACAAGAGAAGTCAAAACTTACTATCTTTATTTTTTTTAAGATTTTATTTATTTATTTGACAGAGAGATGGTTCACAGGTAGGCAGAGAGGCAGGCAGAAAGAGAAGGGGAAGCAGGCTCCCTGCTGAGAAGAGAGCCTGATGTGGGGCTCCATCCCAGGACTCTGAGATCATGACTTGAGCCAAAGGCAGAGGCTTTAACCCACTGAGCAACCCAGGTACCCCCAAACACTATCTCTAGATCCTCAAAAGGTCATTAGGGAATGGAGACACTTACGATCTCCTAGCTCGTTAAACTTCCCTATATTGTACAATATCTATTTTCTTAGCTCTTTCTAGGACACAGAGATTTAGAGTAACCTTTCCATACCACAGAGAAGCTCCCCAACACAGCCCCCAAAAACACATTGTAGAAGACACAATTAATTTGCCAAACCAATACAATATTGGATATATTGGGGTGGGATAGTGGGGAGATCGGATGGTGTCTCTTACCTTTCCTTATGACCTCCAATAAGCTGTTCCAGCTACCCTTGGAAGTTACCCGTTTGACAGTCTCCAGACTGTACTGGTTTCCAGTTGCCAGGCATATGGGTCCACCAAGCAAGATGGGGATGAGCAAAGGGTCCAGTTAGTTCACTGTCTCCAAGACCAGGACTCTCAAATGGCTTCACCTACAAAGTGTGAGATGAAGAAAATAATCCCAAAAGATTCTTTCAATACTAGATGAGCTGTTATATCATAGTTTCTGATATAAGACATGAATGGGTTAGGAAAATAGGAGATACTTCTCTTTATAATTTCAAGGTTCCAAATAACATAATACATTTCTAAATTATCCTACTGTTAATAAGCAACATCAGCTAATAGCAGTTATCTTTGTAAGTGGAGTTATGGAATACTTCACTGTCTACATCATAGGTTTCTGTAACACTTGGATTTTGAGGGTTTTTTACAATTAGTTTCTTTTACCTTTATAACATTTTAAAAAACTAAAAAATATATAAAAAATAAAGAGAAAGCCAATACAGATAATACTTCACTATATTATTTACTATATAATAAATCACTTATAAGAAGGTGCCATCCTGTTACCTCTCTTCTGTAGGTTCTCCAGACACTTCCTAGTGCCTGGACTCACCCCCCTCCTTCCTTTGGTATGAGATGCTCTCTGCTCCTCCATTCCCATTTCACCCCACCTGTTGCTCATGACACTCCACGCATTAAGTGACAGTGTTGGCCATCCATTCTGAAATTCCCCTTCTCCTCTGCTCAGCACTCCACTCTAGGTAACTCCTTCACTTATGTCTCCTTATATGCTAAGGCAATATCAATTTACTTTCATTATATTTTGCTTTATGGTGGACTCAATTTTTTTCCCTAAATGTATGAACACATCTCTACATGGACTATGAGATCCCAAAAAACTGACCTCTCGCTAGCTTTTGTTACCAATTAGATCAAAAGATCCCCTCAAAACGTTTATATTAAATAATGATAAACGTCTGTCATCCCCTATATTTTGCTCAACAGCTCAGATAGGACTGAAGCCCTCTGAGATTTTTCCTTATTTGTGGTACTATCCATTCCTTTGTCAAATGCCTGCTGTACCCAGTTAGAGAGTTGAAAATAGAATCAATAACAGGACTGTGGTCACTCTCCGCATTTCTAGATTAGCCTGCAATTACAGCAGCTTGTCACCAGGTAGCAGCAGGTGTGTGTCTATCTGTATTGCATACAGTCACTTAAGATATAATATTTATGTCAAGCTCCACTACTTTGTATAGAGCCTATTTAATTCTTTAATGTCCTTCGTGTTCTTGTTGAAGTTTGCCTGCCTGACTTGTTAGTGTATGCTTTCTATCTAAAAGGAAACATTTTAAATAGAATTCTATAAAGATTTAAAGATAAACTCCAAAGGAACATTTTGGGACTTTCTCCTGAACTTTTTATTTTTACTAACTGATTCCAGTTCTACACAGTAAGTACCAGACTAGTTTAAAGTGATTTTTTTTTTTGTATCATTACCTTCATTGTCGGTCTTTTTTTTTTTTTCCAAGTATAGGCAGAGATGGAAGACCTTTATTTTCCTCAGGTGCTTGCAGTTTTGCCCTCTCTGCCAAGCTAGAATCTCGGTTGAACTTTTTTAAAAGACCATTTATAGGAAAAACCTAATCACCTGTGCCTCTCTCCCCTATGTCAGCATCCTGGAAGCCTTTCTTCTAAAATGCTTAGTGAAATCTGCATGGCTGCCACTCCCTGTCAAATGTGTAGCTAGAGGTTTACATTCTACTCGATTCAACGTATGTCTTGAATGGCTGGAACATGAGCAAAAATGTACATTAAAGACTAAGGCCCGTTGCTGCGCTTCTCCACTGGCCCTGTTAGCTACTGCCCCAACCTGCCATAGCGGAACAGGAAAATGTCAGGATTATTACCTAAACTAACTTTCTGTCAGAACAAAACTGCTAGACATTAAAGCGGATAACTAGAATGAGAATGGGCCAAGGACAACCAATGCAGTAATCTATACTCCCACCCATCCCTGTCTCATAAATAAGATTTGATTGGCAAACATCCAGGCCCTTCATTTATATATCAACCACAGCTACTTTCCAACAGATACCGTATGATCCACAAAGCCAAAAATACTTACTGCAAGATCTTTAACAGAAAAGAGCTACTAACCCTTAAATTAGATGTTTAAACAAAGTTAAAAGTTTATGACATCTCCATAGGTACATTCAGCCTGGTCTGTTTTCCTTCATTAATGTCATTTTTTTCCAATCCCCAGTGCCATCACTTTACTTTCAAGAACGGACTCACATTAACTTAATTTACATGAGATACAAGTATAGACAGAAAGGGAACTTCCTTGCTGATCCAGATTTTAAATTACAGTTACAATTTCCAACTGCACAAACATTGTTCTGGAAGAGATACCCTATTTTTGAAGACATGGTACTACCATGTCTATGTACTTGTTATATATAAGGGGTCAAATTTGCACCTGTTGTCTATGCAAACCTATTAATGTCATTTTTCACTCTGTAAATATTCTGGTTTAGACAATAATTACAAGGCCAATGGATTTTTGTAGTTTTTTCTACCAAAAAAAAAATGTTACTTTAAGACAACCCCTCTTAAATGTCACTTTCAATCCAGGAATAAAGATCAGAAAATCCTACAAAACACATCTAGACCTACATATTTCTTTATTGAGAAATATGTAAGATAAAGTTACCTGTTGACAGCCAGTTTCACTTACTGATAATATTTTATACAATTTTAAAAAGAGGTATTTGTGTGAATTTTGAGAAGCTTCTCTAGATAAGTAGCAGAAAAATGTGGCTTCGGCACCATTATGTGGGACACAGGAATCACAGACCTAAAAAGAAGTGGATTATCCTTACACCTAAGCATGGAGGGGCAGAAGAGAGGGAGAGAAAAGAGTGACAGTTATTTTATTCTGCATGAGATACAAAAACAGGGACCTGGAAGAGGGCAGGAGGAGTGGGAATGTAAGGACTCTGTTATCCCGATGCTGCTGTCCTACAGATTTATGTCATTCCCTAACTCTGTTTAGAGGGAACTCTTCAAGAGAAGAGAAAACAGAAAGACAGTGCTCTGAGAAACATGTGGTCACGGAGGCGAAAATGTCGCAGAAGCAATCACAGTTTTCTGCAGAACAGGTGGCTACAGCACCCCTTGTACATCTCTGTCTCCTGGTTTAATGTAATCAGTAGGCTGAGTAGATAATGACTAGGTGGAGATGTTCCCATAGCAACCATTTCAGAGCCACACAATGTGATTTCCACGCTTGCCCAGCAAAGGAAGTGACTTACAAAGCCAACGTTCCCAGCGACTGTGGAGCTTGAAGGAATGAGGCCCCTTCAGCTGGAAGTTTTAGGGCAGCACCATTCAGCTGCCACAGGGAGCCTGAAGCCCCACAACAGCCACGGGGCTTTGCAGGAGGAGTAGGTTAATTGGCTCTTTGGCTTTTCCTGTTGGCTAATTTGCTAATCTTGATCTTTAAAGTTCTGTTCCTCCAGATCTGCTTCTCCAGGCAGGGCCATTTTAACTGCACAAGTGTGAGGTAATTTTAGTAGAACTACAAAAAGATTTTCCTTTGCTCATTATTGTTGAAAAGAACTAATACTATTTATTCATATATGATATATAAATATATGTGTATAATATATAAATATATATTTTAATTCTATTTATATTGCATAATACATATTTATACATATGTATTATACATACATTTATACATACATATTTACACATATACATTTTACACACATTTATATGTATAATACTTACATAATACATAATTATATGTAAACCTTATATAATGTAAATATAAATAATATAAATAATATATACATATAATATAATATAATTACTATACAAATGCATAATAATATATATATTTTATGGAGGAGAAGTGACCCAGAGTTTCAAATACTTTTTTAAAAGCTGCCATCAGGGGCGCCTGGGTGGCTCAGTTGGTTGGGCAACTGCCTTCGGCTCAGGTCATGATCCCGGAGACCCGGGATCGAGCCCCGCATCGGGCTCCCTGCTCGGCAGGAAGCCTGCTTCTCCCTCTCTCACTCCCCCTGCTTGTGTTCCCTCTCTGGCTGTGTTTCTCTCTGTCAAATAAATAAAATCTAAAAAAAAAAAAAAAAAAAAAAAAAAAAAAAAAAAAAAAAAAAAAAAAAAAAAAAAAAAAAAAAAAAAAAAAAAAAAAAAAAAAAAAAAAAAATAAAAGCTGCCATCAAGGGGCGCCTGGGTGGCTCAGGTGGTTAAGCCTCTGCCTTTGGCTCAGGTCATGATCCCAAGATCCTGGAATCCAGTCCCATGGGCTCTCCACTCAGCAGGGAAGTCTGATTCTCCTTCTCCCTCTGCCCTTCCCCTCCCCAACTCATGCTCTCTCTTTCTCTCTCTCTCTCTCAAATAAATAAAAACTTTAAAAATAAATGAGTTTTTAAAAAAGCTGCCATCTAAAAGATTACACCCTGCAGAAATATAAAATATGTTCACAGAAGAACCATCAACCAAAAGCTACCCAGCATGTTACAATCCATCTGGTACTAAGGGTTGCCCCCCTCTTAAAGAGGGACAATTTACTTACAAACTCAGTTTTCCAAGAAAGAATTCTGAGCAGACAGTGATAGACTTTCAGTCATCTTCTTAAAAGTGATTCTTAATGTTACCTATGAGTACCACACAAAATGTAAAGGGCTTAAATTAAAATGTTACAGGGTGAGATGTTTCTAAGGGTACAAACTCACAACTAGTAGATAGGTAAGACCTAGAAATCCAAAGCAAAGCACAATGATTATAGTCAGTAGTATATTAGCCTGAAACTAGCCACTGACTTTTGTTAACCTGGCTGACATTGTTTCATAGATTTATTATTTTGCATATGAGTGATAAAAATAGGAAGTCAAAATAAGGAGCCCAGTATTTCCTCTGGGTTGTCATTCATTCATTCATTCAACAAATAGAACATTTACTCTATGCCAACCAGGCCATGAGGCCAAGGTGCCCTGAGCCCTGGGACAGCTCCTGTCTCAGGTAGCCATGGGACTGGAGTCTGCCAAAGATACCAAATGCAAATATCTAAACAATTCCTTTCAAGTCAACAAGGACTGCGGATAGCAGGGTGGTACTTACTACATCCTTTACCTGGGCTGGGGATTCTGAATGCTCAAAAGGAAACTTTTAGATAGTTCTTTACCCTTCAAGACCTCATCAAGATGAACATACATTAAACTATACAAGGAGTATACAAGAGCATAAGCGATCTAGTTCTAAAAGAATTGACAGAGACAACAAATCAGAGACAAAAGAAGACAGAGATTACTGAGGTGCTCTGAGCAGGAAAAGAGGTCTTTATGGTCTTGTGCTGAACCTTGAGAGATAAGATAGACTGTCGTCTACTTAGGAATTGCCTAAGAGTGAGACTGAGCTGACATATGGGAGACATTAAGTCATTAAATGGGAGACGATTCAGAAAGTAGCAAAGCATGTTGACTAGAGAGAAAACGAAAGGCTTAAATGGGAAGATAAAGAACTTGGACTTGACTCATTAAGTAAAGAAGGTCACCAGAGAGTTTTGAGAAAAACATAGACAGCATAAAATAGTATTTAAAAAAATTAACACTCATATGTAAGAGGGGCAGACTCAGTAAATCAAGAGAAACATGATCAGGCCAAGACTATGATGGAAGTAGAAATAAGGTATAAATCCAGAGATGACATGGAGACAAGGAGATAAACCTGATGGTACTGAATGCTGGACATCCCAGCGTGGGTCTGGCCACCTGAAGAACTGGAGATGAGATCAACCATGAACAAAGTTGGAGGGTGAGTTGGGAAAAGACAGTGAGCTCAGTGACAGGATGTTTGCAAAAATGAAAGGGAAATGTCCAAGAAAGAGCCACAAATAAGGGGCTGCGGTGCAGGACAGAAAGGCCTGATTTGGAAGTGCTCCATGGGAATGATGATCCTCCATAAGCCATATGGCCAGAACAGGTATCACCAAATCAACAACTTCATTCAAGGGCTCCTGTAATTGTAGTGTGTAATAAGCTTGATTTAGAAGTGTAAAACCACTGATAATAAAACCCACAAAGAAGTAAGTCTCGCCAGCAATTTATTTCCCTCTGTGAGAAACTATTTGGACACCATGATTCAGACACCCCCCCACCTCACATCGTGGATCTTATTTGGTGCAAACGCGGTTGCTTATGTCAGAGCCCAGTGGGCTTGCAAGCTCACTTGAATGTAGTGCAGAGAAATGACCATTTTCTACTGCAGCACTTACGTGAGTAAAATCCTGACCCACTCAGCGTCTTTCTGGTATAGTGGCTTCTTCGGATTTGTAGAGACAGTAAAATAGAGAGGCAAGCAGGAGTAAATTAAGTTTCTTTTGACTGAAGCTATCCTATGAGTCACTGAGCTAGAACGAGTTGTTTGTTAAATAAAATTAAATTCAACCTCCCACCCGGAAGGAAGCAGAGGCCTATCTCTTGTGGCTTCATTAATAAACAAAATGAGGGGTTATGTCCTGTCAGTGCTACCCTACCTTCAAAGTGTGAGAAGATTTAAATGACTTGCCAGGGTCCATATTTAACGACACACGTGAAAAAAGAGAGAGAAAGTGTTCCAGCCTTAGAATCTTTTGTGTGTTTCCGAACTGAGATCTCAGGGTTCACACACAAGCTCAAGAAGATGGTTTTCTCTCTTAACTAGCAAACCAAATTGCCCTGGGGCAGCTGGGTTGTTTATTACTCATGAGTAACCTAAGAAGGGAAGACAACAATTACTACGGAGAGTCCCCAAGGGAACATGGCCAGTGCCACCGCTGGCACCTAACAAGAGCCACCATCACACCTTTGAGATGGGAGGTGCTCCATCCCAGGTCCAGGTTGCAGGAGGCCAGGTGTAGGTCCCTCTTGGGCAAGGCGCCCCAAGCCTAGAAGTCTCGGAGGCTAAGAAACATAGGACGGCTGCTGTGAACACCAGAAATAGGCAAAATCCTGCCCATCTAACCACAGGCTGCTTCACCGCCTGGCCTACAGAGTTGTCCTGCCCAGAGCCCCACACACACCGCACGCCCACTGCTGAGTGTGCGCCCTAAACCATGTTTAACAGAGTAAGTGGGCAGAAAGACAAAAAGACGAAGTCAGACCTGGTTTTATATCCTACTTCTCTTGTGAGTGTGGGAAAAGTGCAGAAGCTACTCGCTGTCCACACCTGTAGAAAGATATCGTAACACCAGCCTCACTGGGTTGAGGAGAGAGGTAGATGAGATCAGTGTGTCCAGCAGCCTGTCTTGCTTGTAATAGGTCCGCAGTAGATGTAGTTGAACTTTGAACGTATCTTCTTCCTCGCTCCACTGAGTACACCCCTCCCCAACCACCTCGTCTCCTAAGAAGTATCTATTCACCTCTCATGCCCTCTCCCAGCATTATGACCTTTGCAAAGCCTGCTTCCATCCTCCCAGAGGACTGATGACTCATTCCCTCCCTTGTGCTCCCAACATATCTCCAAGAAAGATCTGTCACCCTGTAACTGCAAACTTTTTTAAATCTGAATCTTTGGAGAGTATATTTCAAAACGTCCTCAGGCTACCCGATGCATCAAGCCTGACTCCGGACCCTCCGTGAGTATTAGGGAACCACTGATACAGGTGAACTATGCCACACACATCTTATAGCAAATAATAACAATAACAGCTAATGTGTGTGGAGCTCTTAGGTTCTAGACCCTGCTTTACAATGCTTTGCACAAGATTGATGCATCTAATCCCAACCAGATCCCTAGGAAGTAGGCACTACTATTTCAGACCAGGAAACTAAGGCCCAAAGAAAAGAAATAACTCGCGCAAGAAATAACTGTAAGCCAAAGTTGAAAGCCCAAAAATCTAATACCAGAGCACAAGCTCTAAATGATAATATACTATAATTCCTTTCTAAAGATGAATTTTAGTGGTCAAAAGCAATACATATATGCAATATATTCCTTTTCTGTGTTGCATATATAATTACTCATAATAAATATTTATCATACATTTTAATAGTCATTTTCTTTTTCTAGTACAAAAAAGGAATCTCTCCTTTTTTGGTATAAAGATGCCTCAATATATTTGAACAAATATTTCTATGACTTAGTGAGAAGATATATAATTACACATCAGAACACTAGATTTGGCAACTTCTCAACTATACATTCCTACCGCTCTGGCAGAAGGTGCCAAAGGACAAATCGCTCATTTCATTATCTGACCTTGTATTCTTTGAAGAGAAGAAGGGTGTGGTTGGTGGTGACAGAGGAGGACACTCGTCCGCCTTCCCAAAAGAAGGAAATGGAATTGCTATTGTGAAGAAGTCAGATTTGAGGTTGCTTTAATTTTTCTCAAGGGGGAGTCGGTTATTTCCTGTCACGCAAATTGTGCATAATTGAAAGAAAGTTTCTCAAAACGTTGATAATATGTTTAAAAAAAAAGGAGGATCTCGGTTATGTTTTTTAAAATACACCAAAATTTTAACAGGTGTTGTTTCAAGATGATTATTATTTCTTTCTTCCTGTTACTCTATTTTTTCTACCATAAGCATGTATCCCTCTTATAATCAGAACAAAGGGGATTTTATTAAGAAGAAAAAGCAATATCAATCCAAAATGGAATATTTTTTTCTCTAAATAAGGTAATACCAACATGCAGAAATTGAAGTTGTAGCCATGGGCCAGAAAACTTTATTTGCTAAGCCACCTTTGAAAAATTATTAGAAATTATGAAGCTAGGTACTTATAAGAGCTCACAACAATGGCTTGTCATTTCATGAGGAAATTTATTCCAAAAAGCATGAAATCCAAGTTCTAATTCACATTTAAACAGCACTTTGCATTTGACAAAACTTTTACATGAGGACAAGAGATCTCTTGGCCGGGTTTCTCAGTTTACAAGCAAAAAACAAACAACAACAAAAAAAGAAAACAGATGCCAAGTGACTCGTTGCAAGGTAATGAAAGCGTTAAGATCTAGGATTCAGGTCTTTTGGCGTTCTGTTTTTCCACTCAACCACAGGCCTTCCTTACTTAAACTTTACCTTATATAAAGATAATAAATTTTAGCCCTGGATGAAAGAAAGGATCAAGCAAGGCTTTCCCCTGGCTGTGGGGGATACTGGTTCTAGAATAGCTGCCCAGATTTGGATTCTGGCAGCTGTCAGGAGCCCTCTGTCCTCCAGCCTCCCCAGCTGGGAAAGAAGGGCTAAAGAGTACATACCTCCCACGGCTAGCATGAAGGATACTGAGTGAATGTGTAAAAAAACGCTAGCACAACACCCAGTCATAGTATAAATTCTCAATAAGGTGGACTGTTTTACCACTGGTATGTGTATTTCCCTTTCTCTATGGCTGTATATAGAAGTGCTTCAAAGAGTATATAGTACATACCAGTACAGAGTCCTCAACTTAGGATAAAGAAAAGAATGATATATTCCCCTTTTCAGTCTCCTATTCTTACAGTGACTCGCTCTTTCAACAAATCTTTATTGAGCGCCCTTTATAATGCCAGATACATCGCTTTCCCAAGTGTGGTTGTAAATAAAGTGGTAGAGAGAAAATAGTGGCTGGGAATGTGGGAGAGGGAAGGCTTTTTGGTCTTGTTTATGTTTTTGTTGTTGTCATTGTTTGGTTGGGGTTTTTTTTTGCAAGACATTAGAGCATACTGAAATTATGGTGAGAAAGATCTAGTTGAGAAGGAACAATGGGCCATATGGGACAGAAAAGTCACAGCTGGGAGTGAAGTGTCCTGTAGGGTGATGGGAGCAGGGGACTGGTCTTAGAAAAGGAGGCAGCTCAGGGCACCTGGGTTTTTCAGTCAGTTAAGCATTTGCCTTGGGCTCTAGTCATGATCCCAGAGTCTTGGGATCAAGCCCCACATCTGGCTTCCTGCTCCACTGGGGAGCCTGTTCTCCTCTCGCCCCCAACCCACTCATGCTCTGTCTCACACATCTTCTCTCTCTTTCTCAAAAAAGAAATAAAATCTTAAAGAAGGAGGAGGAGGAGGAGGAAAGGAAGGAAGGAAGGAAGGAAGGAAGGAAGGAAGGAAGGAAGGAAGGAAGAAAGAAAAGCAACATATCTTCTTTTTTTTTTTTAAGATTTTATTTATTTACTTGATGGAGAAAAACACAGCTAGAGAGGGAACACAAGCAGGGGGAGTGAGAGAGGGAGAAGCTGGCCAAGCAGGGAGCCAGATACGGGGCTCGAACCCAGGACTCTGGGATCATGACCTGAGAGGAAAGGAGTCACTTAACGACTGAGCCACCCAGGCACCCCAGCAGTAGCTCTTCTAATAAAATAAGTACAAAGAAGAAAAGAATGGCTGTGTAGTAGGAACTTTTATAGGTTTTGTTGCAGAAAAGTAAAGCATTTCCTACCTAAGCCTTCCAGTTTCTCTCTGAAGTAGGACACAAGGTGGAGAGTCATGGAGACAAGGGCAATGGAGGAACCTCTGAGCTTGATGGTTGTGTATTTGCTGCCCAGAGAATGAGTTCTGTGCTCCACCTGGTCACCAGCCCTCGGCATCAGAAGTACCACAGCTGTGGAACCGCTAAGAGACATTCCTGCAACAACATGGAGGCCTGGCCCCACCTTTATTGGCTAAGCGTCTGCCATTGCTTTCCCTTTTTCCCACTGTGTGAGCCTTTATACAAAAGCCCATCACTATTCCTGTCCACACTCTGTCCTCTCCCTGAGATACAAAACTGCAAAAAAGGAAATAACCTCATGACAGAGACTCTTTTCTCTCTTTCCTGTGGGTTTTATGTGTGTGTGTGTGTGCGTGTGTGTGAGTGTGTGTGTGTGTGTGTGTGTGTGTGTGTGCCCTTGGGTAATACAATCTATAAAGAATGTTAACATGAAAACAAATTTTAACTCTGTCTCCCAAGAACTCTGTCCTACACACCCACCCCACTACCATCCCGAGGAGGCCATTCTCTCCATGAAGTCAGCTGTGGCTCTTACTTGTTTACTTCTAGGCAAAGGCTGAGTGTGTTCCCTCCTTGCTCTTCTTTCCCCATTGGTTCCTAGGGCAATGGAATTACTTTCAGCACCTTTTTTCCCAAGTTGCCAAGAAACTAGTCAAGTAGAAAGTACTTACCTTAGCATGGATTATAAGCCATTTATCACCTTTCCCTCTCTCACTCACTATTTTTTGACAATCCTGGCCATGTGAGGAAGGAAAATCTCCCATCTCTTTTCTTATTCTTTTCTCATTCTTTCATTTTGTGCCCTACCACAATAGCTCTATTTTCTATTTTGGAGACAATTCTGATATAGACCAGAAAGCTAAAAATATATGCCAGAAATCTCCTTGGGAGACCTGGAATAAATTTTTTTTTAAAGAAGAAAAAATAAATTAGATCGAACAGTTCATATTTATTGAGCAACTACTGTGTGCCAAGCTGTGAGTTATAAGAGATACAAGATGAAAAAAAAATTGGGGGGGAAATGCTGGCACATAACTCAGATAAACACCAGATAAATTGACAGGTGCCAAGAAAGTTCCAATGAAAATATCACTGGACATCCTACGGAGGGACCTCATCGAGTGATTGGCATTGGCACTTGGACAATGAGCAGATCTTTTAAGTGGAGTTTTTTTAAGTGCATTCAAAATAAAGATCAGGCGTGAGAAAATACTGGGTTCATTCAAAAAGTGAGTGACTTCAGATCCTAGAGCCAGTGCTCAGTGGTGAAGGGAGGGGGTTGCAGGTTTGGAGGGAAGGTAATGAGAAGCAATGTTAAAACTAGTCTGAACTTTTACTACACATATAGGAGTGATTAGGACAAGAACAGGGACTATCATAAACGGCATTTACTCTGTAAAAGAATAAAGTGGAGAATCACTGAAGGCTTGTGTGTAAAGAAAAACACAATTTCTCTCTCTCTTGTATCTTGCTTATTATAAGCAAGTGGCTGTTTCCTGCTAATATTAAACTAAGTTTTGGAAACATGGCTGGTTATTTCTGGGTGTGCAATGAAAATGCATTCTCTATCACATCGACACCTTTAGTCCAACCTTCTATACCTTAGATCAAGACTTCTTTATCAACACTTTCATAAAAACAACATATACTGGTCTCAGGGCTCAATTCCATTTCAGATTTCTTACATAGGAAGTCAGGGATCTCAAGCCAATATCAATACACAATCTGTAATGGTAACTCTAAAGTTAGCTGATATTTATTGAAAGTGTTCTACGTGCCACACTATATATATAGCCTTCTTTATGGTATACACACTACAGTTACTAGGATACTCTTTTCCATTTGTTTATTCACTGCATAGGTATTTATTGAGAATCTATCATGTGCTGGGAACTATTCTAATAGCTTAGCTCCTATGTTGGGAAAGAAACAAGTTCCTTCTTTTAAAGGACCTCTTTTCGTGAAATGTTTTCTCTATCATTTAACCCTCATGATTATATCAATAATTATTCCTTAAGGGGTAATATTAGGTTTCCAATGTGTCAACAGTACTCACAATACCACTGATAAAGTATCTTACTACCCATGTAAGAAAATCACAGACAAATAGATTATAACACTTCAGAGGGAACTCTCTTAAAAGAGTTGATTAATATATTGAAAGAGGAGCATTTTATAGTCAGTCAAATGTTCTCTTAACTCAGAAGTGCCAAATATGGATAACCTGTTTTTGAAAGAATTCTAATATAATCAAAAACACCTAACACAAAAGCTATTTGAGGGTATAACTTAGTTTGTCTTCAGTGACTCATGACTTCTCAGAATCTTAGAATTCTTTAGAGCCAATTACTTTAAACAGAAATTATTAACCGGAACTTCAAAACAATCTTGGTGAAGAGTTCAGCTTTCTTATTTTTTAAATTTTCATTAGCTGAACCTATAAAGGTCAGTCATGCCACCGAGATTTTGAAAATAATCTAAAGCACCGAGTTTATTTCAGCTGTTTGGAAATGACTAACAGGATAACACAAGGGATGAATTGCATCAAACATTCATAGCTGGATAAGTAAGAAACACCCACTATATGGAAATTAATAATAAGACATGTCACCATAGTCTTATGACAGGAATGTTCTCTCAGACTATTTTGAGCTATTAAATAGCTCTCACCACCTTAAATCACCTTTGGTATTGTTTTTTAAGTGTCTTAAATACAGAAGATGTAAGAGAAGGAACAACTTATGTTCCTTTAAATGATACGAAGCGCTAGTAACCATTAGCCAGTGATAATAATGGCATGAATAACAGAAAATTATGACTCGAAGGGTGCCTGGGTGGCTCAGTTGGTTAAGTAACTGCCTTTGGCTCTGTCATGATCCCCAGGGTCCTGGGATCCAGCCCCATGTCAGGCTCCCTGCTCAACAGAGAGCCAGCTTCTCCCTTTCCTTCTGCCTGCCACTCTGCCTATTTGTGCATTCCCTCTCTCTCTCTTTCTTTCTCTCTCTCTCTCTCTCCCTCTCGCTCTCTGTCAAATATTTTTTTTAAAAAATCTTTTAAAAAAGAAAAGTGTGACTTGGGGTGACTTAAGGACAATTTTAAATTACATACAATTTTAAATTACATATGAAAAATGAAAACTTGGGCTGAAGTATCAGGAAATTCTAAATTCCGTTCCTTAAATTGTGGAGTGGAATTTTAAATGGGACCAAGAAATATGTGCAAACCATCAACAAAATAGTATATTGTGAGAAAAGCTATACAAACAACAACCCCCCCAAAAAAAAACCATGAAAATTACTTTGCCAGACAAAATGAAAAGATAGAATGTGCACATCCTCTGATGCCAAGTGTAGTCCATCAGATTCATTTGGAATTTAATGCCGTATCCCCATCTATTTTCTTCTTGGGACTAACAGAAATTAATTTTGCTTTTATTCTCATTTTACATTAATGAAATAGAAGCTCCCGAAGAAAGAAACTATTTTGTTCACGGCTAATCCTAATGCTTAGAACAATGCTTTACACATAGTAAAGGCTTGACAAATATTTGTTGAGTGAAAAAACAAACCATTTAAGGCGTTCATTCAAAAACACGGGTCGCTATGGATGGTGTATTCTCTTCTTACCAAAGTTAAATTATACCCGTTGTGCTGATAGCAGCAGTTGGGGGTTTGCCCAGTTACAATCATTTTTCGAATGAGTTTAGTAAAGAGTATCTTTGTAAAAATTATCAATATTATTTGGTAATTGCCTTTAAGTCATGTTTGCCAAGCCAGTAATCTTCCTTACTACAAACCCTTCCTAGCATGGGTTCCCAAAGTGCACTACGCCCACGGAAGGGCAAACCAGGTCTCCTTGTTAGGAAGAACAACCTTTCTTTGACCTTATTAGTTTCGTGTTTGTTTCAATGTATAAAAGGAAACAATGTAACAAGCACATCTGATCTGTTTTTTATTGGTACCAAATTTACAAAAGATATATGTAGGTACAAGTGTGAATTGATTTGGTTTAAAGAAAGACATAAGTAGATAATGGTGTAGGCAGATGTGGTAAAAACCATAATAATGGCGTGTATATGACTAAGCTGGGAAAACGCTGATTTTGGTTCCTGCTTTGAGCAGTAGGGCTCAGACGCAAATCCTGAGTTCTTGTAAAGATCTTCCTGGGTTACTGAAAGGAATCTGCTACTTTACCACCTTTATCAGCTACATTTGTGTCTAACAGAATAGATTTAAGCCCTCTCAGATCCAGTGTCTTCTTTTTACAGCAAATATTTCTATGTTTTTATATTTTTACTATCTTAAAAGGATATTCATAGCCTACTTATTCACTTAAGTTCCCCCCAAAAAATCAATATAAAGTTCCAGCTGTATTATAAAGCAGAAATACAAAAGCAGTCTGTGACTTAAATTGTGTTTTCAACGTGTAAATGCTTGGACATAAGCCCCCCCGCACTCCCAAGGCATTATGATGTGGTCACATGGTTCACCTCCGTACTGAATCTTTGTGAGTGACAACCACTAATGCAAACGGACATGGTTGTGTTCTGTGGGTGACACAATCAGATATCATAGGCAGTCTCACTACTGGTGGTTTCCTAAGATACAGAACAAGTCCTGGGAAATCTTGTCCACCACGCCTCCCTGACAAAATGACATTCCTCCCTTAATTTGCAGAGTAGCAGCTTTCCTGAAAAGGGAAAATTAAAATGGTGCAAAAGAATACTTTGTGCTTATATGTAAAGCAGGAGAATAGGGTCAGGTTCCAGGTTCAGATCATCATAAAAAGGCTTTCCATCTTGAACGAATGAATACCCAAACAGCCGATGAAAAGCTAAAATGATGCCCCCAACATGGGAGCAGCCAACTACATAAACCAACTGTTAAACAAAATAAAGAATCATATTGATGCAAATACACTAATTGTAGGAGATCTTAACGCACCACTCTCAGCAATGGACAGATCATCTAAACAGAAAATCAACAAAGAATCAAGACCTTGAATGACACATTGGACCAGATGGATCTCATAGATATATTCAGAACATTCCACCCTAAAACAGCAGAATATTCATTCTTCTTGAGTGCACATGGAACTTTCTCCAGAATAGACCACATACTAGGTCACAAATCAGGGCTCAACCAACACCAGAAGGTTGAAATTATTCCCTGCATATTCTCTGACCACAATGCCATGAAACTGGAACTCAGCCACCATAAAAAGTTCAGGAGAAAATCAAACACTTGGAAGCTAAAGATGATCCTGCTCAAGAATATGTGGATCAACCAAGAAATCAAAGAAGAACTGAAACACTTCATGGAAACCAATGAGAATGAAGCTACATCGATCCAAAACCTATGGGATACAGCAAAGGCAGTCCTAAGGGGGAAATTCATAGCCATCCAAGCCTCACTCAAAAAAATTGAAAAATCCCGAATACATCAACTCTCATTACACCATAAAGAACTGGAAAATCAACAAAAAATTAAACCAACCCCCCACACAAGGCAGGAAATAATAAGGATTAGAGCAGAGATGAATGAATCAGAAAAGCTAAAATGAGATACAGGACAATTGAGTGTGTGGAACTGTCCCACACACTTCAGGCCACTGAGTATTCCTGGCTCTTTTCCACTCTCCAGTTGGGCCCTTTCCATCATTACAACAACCAAAAATGCCCCCAAACTCTTCCCAAATGCCTCCCGCACTGATCTCATAAATCCAGTAGCACTCTTGGTGTTGTTTCTTAAGCTCTTCATTACTAACTATTAATCCACTTTGGGCTTTTTATTTATCAATGATGGCTTTTGATTCTAAAGTATCTTAAAAGATTAGCTCTATGACTTCTAAAGTTATTGTAAACTCCATTTTATTATTATTATTACAGAAGTTTCGTTGTTTCATGGTTTGTTACAGTAAAATTTCTCTTTGGTCTCAAGTTGGTAAAGAAGAAGTATTTCTTTTTTGGTTAGAAACATATTTATTACATTTTTGTTAAACACTTCACTACATGCCTAACACAATGGGTATAACTTCCAAAGAATAAGTATTCTTAAAGCCACTTTCAGAAACTTTGGTTGCTTTTAGGAAAAATATTTCAGAGTTGGGGCTCCTGAAAGAATCTGAAATTCAATATAACTAGAAATCTGGTTACTAAAAATCATATACTTCTTGAATTATCTAAGCCTCCCAGGGCTGCAAATTTTGACAGCATAACTTTGAAAGCAGATTCTTGGCATAATTTTGAGTGGGTTTTGACCAAGTCATGCTAGGAAATTTGCAACTGCAGCATTCATTGGGGTGTACAAGAAAGAGAAAAAAATTAATGAAAACTTTCCAGGGTAAAAGACCTTAAACTTAACTGAACTTCTGAACTTTACGCCCTGTTGTGATTTTTCTGACACTTTGAAGAATAGTTTTGGAGAGCTTCCAAATAGCACACTCCTCACTCCATTCTTAAACAGTGTGAAATCTGTCAACCCAACCAGGTCATCAAGAGGGCAGACCGTGTGACTCGTCTTTACTGAGAGGGACATTCTCTAGGACACTGAAGAAGCTGGGCAGATCTTGCTTTTTACCGAGAGGTAGAGCCTGGCATTTAGAGAAAAAGACCAAATCCCATTCATTCAGAAACCTAGTTTCTTTCAAATATGCGCTATACAAGTTACCAAAGTGATGACTTTATATCCATCCCCTCAATTCTTACCAGAAAGCTGATCATTGAAAATAACTCCCAGAGCTTTATTTGCAAAGATGGAAAGTTTAAAATACTTGGCTCAGCTCAAGATAGAACCTGATTTTTTTTTAATTAATTCTATTGCGTGAGACAAAGAAACAATATCAGTTAATGAGAGGCGTGGGAACCCTTTTGATGCCGGTTCTACTTTTGAAGTTTTTTCTACCAAGTTCCTTAACCTTTTGTTACTCTGTTTCTCTGCTAATAAACCTGGAACAATGATAAGTATTATTAGCTCAAGTTATTTTGTTCAGAGAATTGGGACCCCTGGGCAAAATTACCAAGTCAGTGAAGTTTTTCTTTGACTTTTATACCTTCTTTCACTCATTCCATTGTGCTAAATGCTAGGGATTAAAAGGTAAATAAGGCATAGCCCCTGTCCTCAAGGTGCTAACAGTTTAGTGGGTGAGAAGTAAACATGACAATTCTGAGATGCATGAATAAGTGTTTTGCTGAATATAAAACTGGGGGTGGGGTAGTTATGGGAACCCAGCGCAGAGCATCAGCAGCCACTGGGAAAAACAGAGAAGACTTTCCACCAACTACCTTCTTTCTCCTCTTTCTTCCTCTCCACCCCACCTTCCAATTCTTCCCAGAGCAGATCCTCCCCCATAACTTCCCTTCCAAGATAAAGCCCCAAGCTTTGGAATGTCCTTTCTGCCTTCTTACATCAGAATCTGATATCTCATCCCTGATTGCAAACTAATTCAAGCTAAAGTAGTCATTTTTTTCCCCAGATAATATTTGTCTTCTGACTGGGGCTATCTTTACATATTTGACCAATCTTCATTGAATATACACAGTATAGGTAAATTTCAACTCTTTCCCCAAGACTCATGAATGGAAGAACCAAGAGTTGAGCAAGGTGGTCTCAACTCCAGGCCAAGGGAGTTACATTTTGTCATTCCACTAATTATAGTGTTCAGGGTCTACCTACCTTGACAGCCCTACTGGCTGAGACTCTGGGTGAAACAGTGCTAAACATGGCTCACCTAAGTGAAGTTGCAACAGATACCAAGAAGAATGGCATCTCTACCATGGAGTCTTAGCTGCTCGTGGAGACCCAAACCCCATGAAGGCACTGCTTAGTTATCCAGCCATACTACCTGTCTACTAGAAGGGCAGCTGGAGGTATGTACAGACATCCCACCCCCCATACACACCTAGGATCACTGTTTTCAGCTATTACTGCCCTGGAGGAATAGGAATAAGCCCTCCCCTTGATAAGGAACTCTCTAGGGGAAGAAGGTATTTCTGCCTCATCTTTCACCACCAGCACTGCCCAGCATCTGGACCAAAGTAAATGTCTCGTTAATATTTGGAGAAGGAAAGGAAGAAAGGAGAGAATATTGAGAAAGGAAGGGAGAGAAAGTGGAGGTAGGGGAGAGGAGGGAAGGAAGGGAAGGAGTTGAAGACTCTTCTCTTTGGTCATTCCACAAGTCCTATAATTGTCAAGTGTCTACCACCTCTTCCTCCATAGCCCCTCCTTCAGGCACAGCAATTAAACTCTTCATTCTGAACAATCCAGTGCTAATGATCTAGAGCAAGAGAAACCTCAGTGCAAATACTTGATTTGCTTCTTGGTTCATTTCGGTGCCACCCCACTTTCACTCCCTGCCATTTCATCCCCACAACTACGTGAACAGGACTCCCTACAGGTTTGGTAGGTTTTGTGTGTATTAATTTTTTTTCCCACTACAGGCTTTTATAAGCTTTTTTTTTTTTTTAAGAGCTCTATACACTCTATAGTCCTAAGAAGAAGAATGGATTTCTGGGTCACCATTCACCTCATCTGGAAGGACATTAAGGACCCTGTCCATTACCAGAAAGAACACAACCTTACCAACAGCAAATCTCAAACCCACATGGGATTCAGAGGGTAGTGTAAAAAATTCCTCACATTTTCTCTCAGACTGGCTCTCGTTGGTACAGAGTTCACCTCCAATAGGTACCTGTATGCCCTTTCTCTTTTTGATCTCTTTTCTTCATTCCTTTCCTCCCATCCTGTCTTCTAATCCTCTCCATCCCACCACGTCCCCTTTGCAGACGCCAGGGGCCATCTTGCCTCTTGTGGGATATCTGACTCCACCAAGGGCAAGAGCCAAAGTGAATCATCACATTCTTGAGAGAGGAACCCACTAGACAGAAAATCTTCCTCTTGTTCATATTTTCCACTTCATGTGATAATTTCTAGGCATTTCCATACTAAAATATCCTTTGGCCATCACAGCTGAAGTAGAAACGAAAGTAGTGAAGACAACAAGGGTCCATCCCACCACATTCCCCCGGGTATTTGGCGTCAGAAACACTGTCCGGAAAATGTTGTATATTCAAGTACCTAGCACTGAGTTAGTGTTCAGTAAATATTTGTAGGTGGAGCCTAACCAATGTTTACCACACTGCTTAAATCCACTCACTGAGCCTCAAAAAGAACAAATAGCCAACTCATGATTAAAGGGCTTACATTTCATTCCTTTGACAGTTCCCCCCAAAATACCATATGTTTATTTAATATCTGTTCTTGCTTAGAATATTATTTCATGCTATAAAATAGTTAGAAATATTTAGCAAATGGGTCACCTGGGTGGCTCAGTCACTAAGTGTCTGCCTTCTGCTCAGGTCATGATCCTGCAGTCCCAGGATCATGCTCGGCAGGAAGCCTGCTTCTCCCTCTCTCACTCCCCCTGCTTGTGTTCCCTCTCTAGCTGTGTTCCTCTCTGTCAAATAAATAAATGAAATCTTTGAAAGAAAGAAGAAAGGAAGAAAGAAAGAAAGAAAGAAAGAAAGAAAGAAAGAAAGAAAGAAAGAAAGAAAGAGAAAAGAAAGAAGTATTTGGAAAACACATGAAAGCCATACTGGTTCTCTGGAGGGAAGGAAGGAGGGAGAGAAGACAATGCTGGTGGGGTGGGGCGGGGGTGGGGGGGAGCAAAGATTAAATGAAACAGGAAAGATCATGTCCTCATACCATGTCATGTCATCAGCAGATGCCCCTCAGGCGGGGGTGGGGGGGAGCAAAGATTAAATGAAACAGGAAAGATCATGTCCTCATACCATGTCATGTCATCAGCAGATGCCCCTCAGGTGAAACCTTAGGTGACTTGAAGGCTTGGCTCTGAAATGGTTAAACCAGAGGCCTGTGTGTATCCTGTCACAATTTTATTTTGAGCAGCCTATTTGCCCAAGTGCCTCCCACTCTTTCCCTTCCTCAGAAACTGCAGCTCTGTTCTATGTCCATAACAAAAATGTTTGTCTTTTCCACAGCTTGAGGCACTAACCGAGGCCTGCAAATTTCTTTGTGTAATAACATAATAATGATCAAATCACATTAAGTCAATGTCAGTAATACACGTGTTTTCAATTTTAAAGCTCACAGTGATTTATTATTCACCTCCTAATATTCCATTTGTATGTTTAGTGAGAGCTACAGGCAAGGTACATGCACAGACTCACTTCCAAAGTCTACTGTGAAGCCATGTCTCTGATTGTTCCCTCGTTATTGTACTAGTTTCCTTTCAGTATTTCTCACTGGGACATTCCTGTTCAATGATAGAGATTCTAATCTTCAACTTTTAAATCTTCATCCATTTTAAAACACTTGAATTTATGGGTTATATTAACATTTCCTTTAATTGTTTTTATTTTGCTAACTAATTTTTTAAAGGAAAGGAATCTGAGTATTAATCCCTGACTCTACCCTAGGGAAATAGGTTCCTATGCTGGATTCTCACACGTCCCCTACTCTCTGTCCATTCCTATAAAGAGTAGAATATAAGGAACTCTAGAACATTATCTTCAAGGTCCGATAGACCTGGATCTCAGTCCCCATTCTGCTACTTATCATTTGTGTGACTTTGGAAACATTATTAAACCTTGCCAAATCTTTGACTTCATCTGTAAAATCTATCTATGACTATCAACTTCACAGTATCCACTTCTATGAAAATGAATGGAGTGATGAATGGCCACTATCCAGTATTTCCTAGTACCATCATTCCTAGCCCCAAGCTCTGTTCTTGCTATGGAGAGAATAAATTAAATAGGAGGCCAGTTGCATTTGTTCTAGATGAAGTACATCAGTTATACATTTGGAAACAGTTTGGGTACCCATGCAGATGGATACTACCATAGTCATCTAAAACAGTTCCTTCTTCCCTCTGATCTAGTTCCATGTGAGAATAGCTTTCTGTGGCCTGAATTAATGGTATAAGTCTTAATGGAAGCTTGTTCCTTAAGAGCTTGTTCCACCAAGAGTTAGAGATGTGATTATACCTAAGGTGCCACTTTAAGCCATAGAGACCCATGAACCATACGAGACAAATCTCAATGTGCAGATATATAGCTCAAGTTCCCTACTGAACTAAGGTGGATATTTGCATTTAAAAAGTATACTCCAACCACTTCTAAAACTCACTTGATTCAATCCATTAAATCGAAGGATTCACTCAGAGGAAATATAATTCTAGAAACCTTTTTAACCTTTGAAGAAAAAAGGAATTCACTTAAAATGCACTTACTTTTCAAAGAACAAAAAATAAAGGATCCTTTACTGGTCATTTTTCAAGATGCATGTTCCTATCCAGGCTTCTACCAATGGATAAGCTTAGCATTAATCTCCCACCCTTCTCAAGATGCACTTATAATCATTGCAGAAAATGCAACAAATTCAGAAAAGAACTAGAAGTTCAAGTTCTTCTACAGGGAATCAGCCCTGTTATCTGTTATGTTTGATGAATGAATCTCCTCTGTCATGGATAATTCATTCAGTTCTATAATCCCATGGTGGTGCCCACTGGGAGCAAGGTTATGTGCAGCGTAAGACAGGAAAAATAAAAGTCTTATACCTCAATCAAGAATCACCTCCTGCCTTCATTCCTCCTGTCAACAAACACCATCTTAGCCAGGCCTATAAGACATGACCTCACAGGGCTTCCAATAGCATGCATGGCCTCCGCTGCATAGAGAGCTAGGAATGCAAATTATTACTGTACCAACTGCAAGGAGGACTTCCAGAAGTATCTGAAGGCACCTGACTGGGAGGTGAGGAGGAAATATTTGAGGTGGGCTGTTGAATGGTGGATGGCATTTCAACACGTAAATATCGCACTGTATGCAAAAGGAATGTAGAATTGGTACAGAAGTAGAAAACCAGAGGGGACCTGGGGGTGGTGGAGAAAAACAGCAAGAACAAAGACCTATTTATCTGCAAGGGGACTAGCAGGAGATAAAAATGGAAAAATAAGTGGGCATCACATTTAGAGAGCCATGACTACTAGAATAAATAATATGAACTTAACTAAGTAGACATTGGGGAGCCATTGAAGAATTTGGAGCAGAGGCTTGACGTGGTCGGAGTTGTGCTCAAGGCATAAATCTGTCTGTGGTAGGTGACATATATTGAAGGGGACAACGGGAGGCGATCAGAGGGTTTGTCCAATACCCTGGGGCAGGAGAGCGAAGAACTCGCAGACCGAGGGAATGTAGAGGAGCAGATGCACATTACAACACACATCTGGAACGTTTGTAGTGAAATGCAACAGTTCAAACATATCTCTCCAGATAAAAGAGCACACTTATTTTAAATTTTAAATGCTGAGAACTAGGGAGTTAATGTGGCAGGCAGTTTTTACCCTCCGGAGACTTAGAATCAACTGCAGCTTGGTCACCTCAATTTGCTCACCACAAACCATTGCCCTCAAAACTCAGGATTTGCTAAACATTTCAAACTCCGAGAAGCGGAGGGTTCAATAAAACCGCATTGTGCCTGGCGCGCACTTCTCCTTTAGGACTGAGGAAATTTGATCGCCTTCTTACTAATTCATTTAAATTTCATTCAAACTGGGATTTTGAAAAACCCTCTATTGCCCAAGGAAGTCTTAAGAGTTTATTTTTAAGGCCTTTTCCCCTCCTTACGAAAAGGAAATAATAGTTCTCCAACCATCCCTGAACCCTGGAAGTTAGAGATTCATAGCCCTTGGGTTGGAATGGAGTCTCTAGTAGGCAGGGCAACAGGCTCAGAACAACACAGGGCCCTGTGTGGCTGAGGACAAGCATCGGACCTCCGGAATGCTTTCTGAGCACATTTCCTAGCGCTGAGGCAGCAGGTGTAGGGAAGGAGTTCATTCTATTCTGTCACTCCTATCAGCCCCTAGGCCCTGTCCTCACTGTCAAGAACATCAAAGAGAAATGGCAATTGAAAAGATAAACATGTTAAAAGGGAGAACTAGCGAAACAATTTACCCTGTCTTGAAGAAGACGCTGCTATTCCGCCTCCTCCTCCCACTCCGTGGCCGCGTTGAAGCAAATCTCTTAATTCTAGTGACAGCCCTCGCGCAGTCGTGAGGATCTGTCCTACACAGAAAGCTAATGACATGGGGCTTTGATACACCTCTATTCAAGACCTGATTTGAGAGAACTTAAAATCACTTCTGAGCTGCTTTTAACTCAAATTGATTTCCCAACTTCAAGTTCTATTTTTGTTTATTAGCTTTTTGGTATCACAACTGATTTTCCTACTTTCCTATTCAAGATTAAGCCTAGAAAAGGCACTAGATATTAGAGAATTTAATTTGTATTTTATCTCAATCCCACTGCTCCGGATTTCAAAGGTCATTTGTAAAGACCACATCTTAACAATACATCCCTACATGTGAGCACAGTCCCCACGTGTGATGTTGCAAGCCAGATAATACCCTGGGTTGTCATCAGCTCCTACCCACCATTCTCTGAGTGCTGGGAATATATATAAGAAGAAATAAACAACTATGGCCATTTATGACCACAGTGGATGTTTGAAAACCTGGGATAGAGATAGTAATGTATTTTACAAGGCTTTTTGGCAGCTGGTTCTTTTTATGAGTAAATGCAGACCTTAATGTTTAGAGATGCTAAATTCTGAGAGGTGGATTTTGAGTGCTGGAGTCATTACGGCCAAGTCTAGATTATGAAATTTGCTAAAAACACATGAAAATGAGCTGAAGGATAGGAGCACTAGTCTTATGCAGAGGCTGGCATCTTCAGCACCTCGTCAAGAAGACTACAAGTCCACAGTGTATATTTTAGAAATCCACCAATGTTATTCTTTATATGCAACATCTTTAATTTTTTTCACATTTTAAAATGGCCTACTGAAAATCGTATTGACAGAGCAACTGCATCTTAGAATTAGTTGTTTCACTCTTAAAATCTTGTATTTTTTCAAGAAACTTGCCATCGTCGACAACTGCCCTGTTTCTAACTTTGTAGGGACCCTGGACCCTGAACTAGTCGAATTTGTAGAAAGGGATAAAGAGCTGTGCTAGAAATCTGCCATTTGAGCCCAGGACACCTAAAATCAAATGAATTCACTTTTTCTCATATTTTTAAGAGCTACACATTTAAAACTAGAATTTCAACCTGATTTCTCCAACCCTCTCGAACTCAGAACTGGAGCACAGACACAAGAAAGTTTTTAAGTGCGTTATACCATGTGTTTACAATCAGTGACTTGCAGGATAGTGTGGAAATTCAAAGAAAACTAGCAGGAATCTGGCCTCTAAGACTTTACAACCTAATTAGAGCATCAGACGTGTAAATACAGTGAATTTGCAATCAGACAAGGCACAGCTGGGTGTTAGAGTGGGAGTGGATCCCAGCAAGGAGTGGTGGCAGAAGGATCTGGGCCCTGGGACTCCATTGAAGAGTTTGAGAAAATGATTTCAAAACTAACATAAGTTGTAGCATCCTGCACTTTATACATTGGCTTATTATTTTAAAAATAGCATTTGATGATATATCTGTCAGCGGAGATAATGTATTCAAATTAAATCCACAAATTTTGCATGGAGTTTCCATTATGGGCAGCGTTTCGCACTCAGTACAAGGGATTACTGCTATGTTCAGATCTCAGCCTTTCAATAACTAATGCCACAGCTGGACCAACCCTTGTGGTTCTTATTATGATTGCAAGACACCCTTCAGCCATAACCATCAAGAAACTATGAAAAAATAAAGGTTTATTACTTACGGGACCTGGAAATGGCACAGCACAACTGGGGCCACACAGCCAAGTCATGGGTAGAAAGGGAGAGACAATGTGAGTGAGGCTGGGGTTCTTTTATTGGGGTGGGGTGGAGACCTAGGGTTTTGCAGGCTCATTCTTTATTGGTAAATTTAAAACATAAGAGTGGGAATTTAAAGCACAGGAAGAGAAAAGGCAAGTGGCCATCTCTAAAACAAAGGAGCCTCAGTGGGAGGGAGGTGACCTGGCTCTTTATTTGGTCATGAGGCTGGCAATGTGTTTATTTGGAATAGCCTTCTTTGAAGTGGATGCCCTGCCCAGCAAGCAAAGGTTAAGTCAGGCACTTGCATTACCAAAACAAAACAAAATTTTAAATGCTGTTGGGGGGGCACCTGGGTGGCTCAGTGGGTTAAAGCCTCTGCCTTCTGCTCAGGTCATGATCTCAGGGTCCTAGGATGAAGCCCCAGGGGCTCTCTGTTCGGCAGGGAGCCTGCTGCCCCCCTCCCTCTGCCTGCCTGCCTCTCTGCCTACTTGTGATTTCTCTGTCAAATAAATAAATAAAATCTTTTAAATAAATAAATAAAATGCTGTTAGGGCTTCCACTACAATTACAAAGTTTGATGAGATGGTTTCTGACCTTAGTGAGTAGAAAGTTATTTATGCCAATAACTCTATAGTACAAGACAAGTTAAAAATCCTATAAAAGAAGAAGAAATAAAGCAAATGACTAGCACTAACCCTGCAAAGAATTTCATTATAATTACATAATATAGATATTGTAATAAATATGAGTACAATAATTATCAGAGTAGGGCATGTGTTAGTAACACAGTATTTAAAAAATTCAGATGGATTGGGGGGCCTGGATGGCTCATTCAGTTAAGTGTCTGCCTTGGGCTCAGGTCATGATCCTGGGGTCCTGGGATGGAGCCTGCTCAGCCCCAGCTCCATCTCTCTCTCTCTCAAATAAATAAATAATATCTTTTAAAAATTAAAAAAGAAGAGTCAGGTGGGTTAATGCTCTGAAAGTATTGATCTTGGGTTTATAGAGCTGGGTTTCCATGTTTGCTTGAGGAGAGTTCTGCTCACTTTGATATAAAGGGATTCTTTGTTCTTGGTATCACCCGCTCTACTTCTGTACCAACTACTAGCTATTCAAATTCAGATCTTGTTAAGAACCAGGTATAGTCCATGGAAACAGCCCCTTCCATGAATAGTAGGTGTGCTTATAGATTTGTTTTCCTAGATATTTATTCTGGGCTTAAGGTGTCTCCTCCTACCAAAATTTATCAGCCCCTATAAAGAGAATATGCCATAAAGAAGGTAATCAAAATGAAAATAATTTTCATTTACATTTTTGGTATTTAAGCCAACCCCAACTTGTGAAATTTAAGAATTGCCATATCAGCAGTGCCACTTCATGACCCTAAATTAGTGTCTAAACAGTACAGAAATATGTTAATATGTACATATTTGTGACATTTATAAAAGAACAAGTGAGCAAAAAATTAATTTCACAGTCTGGGTCAATGCACGCATAGATTAGGCAACGAAACTATTCCGGAACGCCATTTTATAACTGTTGCAAATGAAAATTTGGAGACCAAAAGCCCATAAACCACAAAATCCAGACAAAAAGTACCATTGGTATAACTGTGAATGCCTTTAAATAATGACTTTTTAATTATATAAAGATAGTAAGTAAACGGCATAGAACCGTCACCCACATTTCTTTGCTTCACTATGTAGCAAAACTCTTTGGGTTGTCCACACTTGATGCTGTTGCCTGACATTTCTCTTCTCACTCTCTCTCTTCTTAAACTCTTTATTATAAAATACCTTCAAATTTACAGAAACTTTTCAAGGATAGAACATTTATATACCCCTTACCCAGAGGAACCAATTATTATTTTGCCCTGTTTATCTTTGCTATATATATATTTTTGTAACCACTTGAGAATTCATTGTACACATCATGCCCCATATCCCTAAATATCTCAGCATGTATTTTCCTTTTTTTAATTTATTTTTAATTAATTATTTAGTTAGTGTTTTAGAGAGAGAGAGAGAAAAGGGGGGGGAGGGGCAGAAGGACAGGGAGAGAGAGAATCCCAAGTAGGCTCCACACCCAGCCCAGAGCCTGACTCAGGGCTGCATCTCAGGACCCTGAGAATCATGACCTGAGCTAAAACCAAGAGGTTGCCACTTAACCAACTGAGCCACACAGGTGCCCCCCCCACATGTATTTTCAAAGAACATAAGAACAGGAGCCTTCTTTTGCAAACCACAATTTAATCATCATGTTCAAGTAATATGTAGACAGAATTTGACTATCTCATGTATATGTCCATGTCCAAATTTCACAAATTATCCCAATAAAGCCATTTTTGGAAATTTTCTCTTGATCCAGGATCCCATTCAGAGTCATGCAAATACATTTAGAGCACTCTATCTGGTACCCATTATTCTGAAACAATACCAGAGGCTATCTTTGTCTTTCATGACATTGACATCTTTTTAAGAATGCAAGTTGGTTATTTTGCAGAGTATCTTTCGACTTAGGTTCTCATGATGTTTCCTCTTGCTGGGGGTTGGACCAAGAACATAATGCAGGTGATGTTGCGTCCTCAGTGTATTATATAAGAAAGGTGCAATGGCAGCTTTTCCCATTATTGGGGATGTGAACTTTGATTACTCAGTGAAGATGCTGCCCCCTCTATATTTGTCCACTAAAAAAACTACACAGTTTTTCCTTTCCTGTTAGAAACTCTGTGGGGAGATACTTTGATGTTATAAATTATATGTCAGGCATGGAGGATGCATAGGATTTTGTCTTTCGTCTCCCTCTGCCCTTCCTGTACCTCTCTCTCTTGTTCTCTCTTTAGAAAAAAAGAAAGAAAGAAAGAAAGAAAGAAAGAAAGAAAGAAAGAAAGAAAGAAAGGGAAAGTTGTAAAATGGTGACTTTATAACTGTCGGTTCCTCTGCATTATGGGTAGACACTCTCTGCAAGGAAGAGCTTTTCCCTTTCTCATTTATTTACTTACTTGCTTACTTACTATCAGTATGGACTCTTGGATTCATCTTTCAGTCGATGATGTATAATCAGCTCTTCCATTATTCATGTTGATGCTCAAAGTTTCCCATATTTGCACAAGGGACCCCCTACAAGTCATCTCCTCTGTCATTTTGTAATGATCCCATCATTTCCTGAGCTATTCCCTACCTTCCAGAAGGACAAAAGGTTGCAGTTCTCCTTATACTTCGCCTTCCCTAGTCCTAGACTTGGCCATTTCACTGAGGAGGTCTGGTTTCTTTTAGTGAAAATTGTGTTTTAAAAACAAAATCCGGGTGCTAGATATGTGACTGTGGTGTTGCTTCTAGCATAGAATAAAATGTGCTCTATTAAGTCATAGTTCGGTGAATTTTGACAAATTTTTATTCCCGCGTCAATTTTCAGTCTTTGTTGTACTCGATATGTTAACAGCATTCGATACTGAGGATCTCACCTTCCTCCTTGCAATATTGTCTTCACTAGGCTTCTGGGAAATGCTGGTTTTTCCCTATCCCCACTGGATACTCCTCAGTCTCCTTTAATGTTCTCTGTTCTTCTCTAAACCCTTTCAAAGTTGAAATACTACAGAACTCAGACTCTGATGCTTTCCTCATCTATATTCCCTAGGTAATCTCATCTGACAACTCCCAGATTTATAACTCTAGCCCAGTCTTGTCCCCGAGGCTCTGGGTTTTATATCCACTTATTTCTGTCTGACATCCCTGCCTGAATTTCCAATGGACATCCAGATTCAACATGTGCAAAACTGAAATCCACCCCACACCTGGCCCACCTGCGGCTTTCCCATCTCAGGTGATGATGGCAGCTCCATTCTCCTCCTTATTTAGGACAAAAACTTGGAGGTACCCAAAATAGACTCCAGATTCCTCCCTCTACTTCTGGTCCCTCCATGGTCCCCTCACAGTCTGAGCAGCTTTATCATCTCTTGCCTGGATTATTCCAGGGGCCTCATAGCAGGTCTCACTACATCAAAGCTTTCTCTTTATAATCTACTCAACCACACAGGATGACCCTTTTTAAATGTAAGTGTGATCCTATCACTCTTCTCTCAAAACTGCAGTGGCGGGGCACCTGCGTGGCTTAGTCAGTTAAGCATCTGATTTGGACTCAGGTCATGATCTCGGGGGTCCTAGGATCAAGCCCCGCATTGTTGGGGGGGGTCCCTGCTCAGCAAGGAGTCTGCTTGTCCCTCTCCCTACGTACCTCCCCCCTCCGACTTATGCTCTTTCTGTTTCTCTGTCCCTCTCTCAAATAAATAAATAAAATCTTAAAAACAAAAAACAAACAAACAAAAAAAGCCTTTGCAATGACTCCTGATAGAGCAGAGCTCAAATTGTTACAATGACCTACAGGACCCTATGTAATTTTCACACCTGCCTTTGCTCTGAGACCTCATCTCTTACCCCTCCCTCTTCTTCTCCTTCCCATCCACATGGAATTCTTGCCACTCCTCCCACATGCCAGCATGCCAGGCAGGCTCCCACTCTAAGGACATTCAAGCTGGTCCCTCTGTAAGGAAAGTATTTCCCCGGATCACTGTTTGGCCAATTTCATCATCTCCTTCACTTGATTAAACTGTACTCTCTAATGAGGCCCCCCCTGACTATCCAAACACAACCGTCTAGTCCCTCACTTTCAGCTTTTCTGTCTTTTCCCTGTTGTACTTACCACCTTCTGCTTTTATATTTATATTTTATATTATGTATAATTTTAATAAATTACTTATTTTTTGTTTATTGCCTTTCTCTTTACTAGAACGTAAATTTCATAAGTACAGGGATCTTTGTTTTCCTCACTGGAGGATCTAGAATCAAAGGATCTCGCTGGCATCTATGTTTTAAATAAATGAATGAACCACTTGTCCTGTACTTTGACTTGATAAATTGATAGAAATGAGTAAGAGCCCACCAGTAGAATTGAGTCCATGTATACAATTTTTAATTTGGCTGGGTGCCTAACACCCAACTTCAGTTACACCCCTTTCTCTGGGTATATGTTTACCTCTTTCCACACAGGAAACCTAGATCCATTTTAAAAATAGAAAGCAGTTCATTCAGGTGGGATTTCCAGAGAACAGGGGTTTTGCCCGCCCTGAATTAAGCCTTTGCATGCATAATACAGCTTAAGTAACAAACTGATTTTTCATCAGTCATTGCCATCATGGAGGCCCACATTGCCTACTGTTTCCTCGGCTTCTCTATCCACTGTGATTCTGAGTTCCCTAGAGGAGAAGGGGAGATGGAAAGAAGCATGAAAGAATCCAAAACTTCTTTATATATGGACTCTAAGTTTTCCTAGTAGACTGTTCAGTTAACTCCAGATTCAAAATGGGCAACAGATGTCACTTAGGTGGCCCTGGAATGATTCATAGAATTTTAGCTGAGATAAGACATACCTTGACAGGCATTTGGGTAATGTGCCTGTGGTATTTCTACACAATCACCATGATGTCAACAGTCAAGTTTTGAAAGGCACATGTGACATGAGTATTAAAATATCTCTACTGACAGGTTCAGACTTTCCTGGCCACTAATAAAAAAAGAAATATTCCATTAGAAAGTAGACACCCTATCTGCTTCTTGTCTGGAAAATCTAGGTCAGCTTTGTACTGATATTCTTGATTCCTTTGCCACTGGTGTTCCTAGGACATTAGTAAACATTTTCCTCATGTCTAAGCTCATGTATTCTCAGCTCCTTAAATTCAGAGAGTATAGGATGAGAAGCTGGTTTACATTCTGGAGGCTTGGTTTTAGTATCATAGAAAAATGCATAACTGTTCCTTTCTTCCTGCATGCAGAAGTATGCGGATTTCAGTACTAAGGATATCAGTGCCATTAAAAGAAAATAAGGATTTTAATTTATATGTTTCATGTCTTTTACAATTATATTCCAAAATACTTTGACATTTTAATGAAGGTAATATATAAGAAAAGTCATTTTTGTTCTAAGACAACTTCAAATGTAGAGTTAAATAGACTGTATTTAAGAAAGCACTGAGAGCATATTTTAAATTTACCTCCTTTATAATACATTGTGTTTCTACATCAGGCTCATGAGGGAGCCTGCCTCTCCCTCTCCCTCTGCCTGTTGCTCCCCCTGCTTGTGCTGTCTCTCTCTCTCTCTCTGTCAAATAAATAAATAAAATCTTAAATATACTACATTGTATTTTTACATAGTGGAGAAAATAGGGCTTTTAAAATACATAACTTCTGTATTTGATTACTTTCCACAGATACAACACACTCAGGGGAAATTGGCACCAAGAAAAAGGTGAAAAGACTGTTAAGCTTTCAAAGATACTTCCATGCATCAAGGCTGCTTCGTGGAATTATACCACAAGCCCCTCTCCACCTGCTGGATGAAGACTACCTTGGACAAGCAAGGGTGAGTTAGTCTCCCCTCTGTCACTTCCCAGGAGGTCAGGGGCCAAGAGATGTACCTCAGCTCATAGCACCCGGGTTGTGGTCCAACTTTGGCTACTAAGATACCCTGTGACTCTGGCTAGTTAATCAACACATCTGGACTTTTTCCTCAAATGTGCTTACGTGTTTCATATTTTCATGCCTCGCACATGCTAGTTACTTTCGTTTCTACTAGTGGGCAAACATATTTGCACAATACTAAGTAAAGTAAAATTTTGGACTGATCGATTACCAATGAGAGAAGAACTCAATCTTTAAACCCATTGAATTGTCTCATTGTAATAGCTGTTTTGAAAGTAACCCAGTAATGACCAACTCTCAACTCCACTTCGGTCTCCTGATATGGTATGTAGTCTTTAATGTAATTTCTATTTTACTTAAATAATTTTCACAAATTTTACAGTTATTTTTGCAATTCATGGGTCAAAGGTTGAAATTAAAATGTGACTATTAAAAAAAAGGTTCACAAGTTCACTAACCCAAACTGTCAAAGGAGTTTAAATTTCAGTATAAACTGCCACAATTTAAACATAAGTCAGTAGTATCTTAGAATTTACATGCTAAGTAATATTATGTTAGCTATATATTATTAAGAAATATATATGATTACTGTATAGTGTTAGTAACTAAGCAATCAGTAATAACTGATTCCCAATTTTAGGTCTAAAAAAGGAAAAAAAAGTCACTCCTAACAACCCAAGGCCTGAGATTGAGTGAATGTTTGTTTGTTTGTTTGTTTATTCTTTGGGATGGTTGGTTGGTTGGTTGTAGAAAGAAGAGCAAGACTAAGCCCAGCGACAGAGCACTCTTGTGAGACCCTCCCTTCAAGCATTCACCCCTCAAGAGAGATGACATTGAGATGTAGAAAGAACTGTGGGTCACAAGTCAGGATATCAGGGATCAAGTCCTGATTCTGCTTTAGTATATGACTTGGATATAAAATGTTCATGCACACTAGACCTCACAAGTAACCTATCAGTCCTTCATTTTTCTGATAATGCTGGGAGGTCTTTGTGTGCTGTGACAAGGCCCTTAGACTTTATTGGAAGATGCAGGGGAGACATTTAGGGGCAGGAAGAGAGAGTGAGCTGGTCGTTACTGAAAGCAGTGGCTTTGAGAGGAGTGGAAGACCAGTCGCAGAAGCCACAGTGAGGATAGAATCTGTAACCATAGCTTTGCATTTGAGAGTTAAAGACCATCTAATTCTAAGCATGGGGAATTTTAAAAAGAAAAACGGGATAATAAGCCCACATTGGAGGATAGGTCTTTAAATTACCCAATATGTTCAATTGCCCACTTCAGTTTCCTATCTATCTATTGGAGAGGCTCATTTCACATATAGTCCACATTGTGCTCAGCAATCATTGTGACTTCATTTTTTAAAAATTTGCTGTAAACATTCTCCTTAAGTATACAGTTATTTGTGATGTAGAGACTTTACTGAACTACAATTTTAACAGATCTTGAATTAGGTACAAACACCATTCTAAGCCCTCCCCATATATTACCTTCTTTAATCCTCACAGAAATCGTCTGAGGTAGATAATATTATCAGTCATATTTTTAAAATAGGAAACTGGGGTACAGAGAGGTTAAGGAACTTGTCCAAGCTCCCACAGCCAGTGAGGGATGTGGCTGACACTGAACCAGATAGTCTGAATCCTTTCACATTCTTCTTAGTAGCATGTAAAGCAAGATTTGTTTTACCACAAGCCAGATAGCAATGTGGTACTATTTCCAACTTTTTAATTGTTTAATTCACTGTCTCAAAGTAAATGTTTGAGTCGCCAGTATGATTCATTTGAGTGCTGTTTTTCGTTTGCCTTTTCAGCATATGCTCTCCAAAGTGGGAATGTGGGATTTTGACATCTTCTTATTTGATCGCTTGACAAATGGTAAGTCACCCAAAAGAATTCTATTTCTAAACACTGTTATTCTTTTTCCCTTCCTTTTCCACTTTCTTAAGTCTACAGCCACTCAAGAAAGACCAGGCGAAGGGAAAATCAATTTAGATGAAAAGTAAGGACTGAATTTGGCCTTAGACTCTTAAGACCATTTTCCTTCTGGCCTTGATGATCCCAAAGGAATTTGGAAACCACAGATTAGATTCTTTCCTCACAGACTACTTTGGCCACATCCAGATGGAGGCTGTTCATTGTTAGTCCATGAAAACTAGAAATACTAAAGCTCATATGATCAGGCCTGATCCCTGTAGAATAGGTGTCTGTGCATTTTCAATGAGTGAGCTGAAGCTCGCCCTGTGCAGGTCTTGTTCAGATACATTCAGCATCACTGAAGGAAAACATTGGCTGATGACAGAGTGTAAAAGTCTAGGCTGCAGCTGAAGGGGAAAGTAGACATTCACACTGGCTTCACATAAAATCTTGGTTCCTATAAAGACTTTCTTAAAGAAAATAATAAAAATTGGTTATATATTTGTCTGTCCATTAAACCAATGCCAATAGGCTTAGGGATCCAATGAAAGACATCATACATGAAGCTGACCTTGACATGTGCCACGGTATACGAGGCTTATACTTTAAGTCATTACAGATGGTTTTCTCACCATGCTGTTACTTGACAAATCACCCACAGTTGAAACAGCC
Organism: Spilogale gracilis; assembly: GCA_004023965.1. NCBI lineage: Eukaryota > Metazoa > Chordata > Mammalia > Carnivora > Mephitidae > Spilogale > Spilogale gracilis. Next base: position 166,711 of record PITA01000123.1, read on the forward strand.
TAAGAGCATGAAGCCGAGCTTTACACTGTGAAAAGCTAACAAGACCATATAGGGATGGAACCTCCAATCTTGTATTTCACTTCGCTCAAATCAACAGAGAAAAGAGTACCAGTAGATGAAAGTAACCAGGAATAAAAGAATCCGTCCAAAAGAGAGTATAATCATGACTCTCATAACGATATGAAATGAGCGCATGTCAAAGATTTAACTCAATTAATTAGAGATGCTGCAACTAGTTCAAGGGAAAATTGGAAGAACAACACCCATATAAATAGTAAGAAATGCTTAAATGAATTTATTAATAGCTGTAAAACTGCTAAGAGGAAGCCAACTGTATTTTCACCTGAGTGATTCTGTTTGCATGTTATGGACAAGAATCGTTTGCAATTCTATCAGTTATCTACAACTTTGGGAGTTGTGAAATAGCTCAAAGACAATGGAATCTGTGGAAATGCAGAATCAGGTGCCCTGGAAAAGTGTGTTTAGGCAATACATAGTTTTCCACTTAAGACATCTAGTCATCATTTTGGTCCATTGCTGTCTTTCATAAATTCTCTAATGCTTTTAAAATTCAAAATCATTACTCTTTAGTCAGTCATACTTCCTAAACGCTTACTAGTCAATATTGCTTCAATTTTGCATCTCTGGTGGCTTAAGTTCTAAACTATCTCATGGTCATATCTCATCTTGGGTGATTTTGCCTGGGAAGACCAAACTCGGACTCTTAAGGAAGAGTGACTTAGATATCCCTGTAAACGTTAAGAATTAATTGGAAGCAACTTAAGGCACATTGTAAGTGACCATTAAACTGTGTCTTTAAAAAATACACACAAACACACACACACACACATATGTTAATGCTTTCATTGCCTTTGGTGTGGAGAAATGTCTGACCTAGCTTGTTTTACTTGTACAATATGAGAAAACCTAGGACCAAACCATAGGAATGTTATCCTTTATACTTGAAAAATTTCAAGTCTAACGGGGGAAAGGAGACCTATCCAAAACCTTTCATTACAGGAACTTTGGATCCTTTTGTCAATCTCGATATTTTAGTGTTGATAAAAATGAGTTGAAACAGGTGACTGTTTTCCTACAGGAAACAGCCTGGTAACACTGCTGTGCCACCTCTTCAATACCCATGGACTCATTCACCATTTCAAGCTAGACATGGTGACCTTGCACAGGTTTTTAGGTAAGTCTTCATTTCCATATTCCTACCTCCTTTCCCCTGAATAATGGCAGTCCATAGCATTATTTAACATAAAGTGGCAAGAAGGATAGCATGAGATGGAATATCTCAAGTTAATCTTAAATTACCTCATCTTAGTTTTAAAATACGGTTTACCCATTTTAATCAGTGAAAAAAAATTATTTACTTGATTAGTTATGTTCACATTAGATAAAAAATGATATAAAGAAAACCATCTCAAGAGCATGTAACCATTAAAGATATTATATATCAGCTAAAATATCAGCAAAACCCCAATAATGTATGTCTCAAATAATTCCAATCTGGACATGAGTTGTTAAAAAAATCTTCAATAGGCTTTTTTTTTCAATGTAAGAAAAACTACTATTTATGTAGTGCCCACTATCTATAAGATGCTCTCAATATGTTATTTTTAACCATTTCAACAACTCTGCAAGTTGGATGTAGTCACCGTCATTTAGCACACAGTTAAGGAAAAGTAGAAAGAGGTTTCGTAACTTGCTCAAGGTCAACAACTTGTAATTGGCAGAGCGTCAGTCCCAGCCCAGGTCTGTCTGACTCGAAAGTCCGCCATGTCTCTGCTCTCTTCCACCCCAACACTCTCTATCAAAAACAGTCCCAGTTCTTACTAGACTTAATGCACATGCTTATTTATCTGCCAGATTATCCAGGGCACATTTTTAATCACCATATAACTTCCTACTGCCACTTAGCATGTTTATGGCTTCTCTGATGTGCCCTATGGCTGTGCTTTGAATTTTGAAGCTGTCTTGATGCCTTGATGCCTCCAGAGTAAAATAGAGGTGACATGATAGCAACAGAAGGAAGGACAACAAAGCCTATACGGTGCTTACATGTGCTGGGACTGAGGACTTGCAGATATTAACACATTTCATCCTTACAGCAGCCCCTTGAAATTGGAGCTACTTTTATCTCCATTTTATAGAGAAGAAAACTGAGGAAACTTACAGTTAAATAATTTTCCCAACCACAAATAAAAAGGGAGAGAGCCAGAGTTGAAATATAATTGTTTTTAGAAACCCACAAGGTAAATAATAGTTGGCACAAAAGAAATTTTTGAAACCAGCTACAACATGGCTCAGTTCCAGAAACACAAACAACCTCAGGCTAATGGAATTTAGGTTCCTTGAGCAAAGTTAATGGCCACAAATGGGCCAAATAATTTTTATTTGTTTAAAGAAGGAGAACACAGATACTTTGGACAGGTGTATGCCCACAGAGTAATGTAAAGAATGAAAAGATTTGATGACAGAAATAACACCCGAATTCAGGGCTACTCATAAAATGGGCTGAGAAAATATGGCCACACTTGCAAATCTGGACATTCTATACACACTGAACATGTTGCACACTAAGCATCCTAACCCATGGCTATGAGCTAAAGCAGGCTAACAGCTTCTATAATTTGCAAAACAAAATCACCTTGCTTATGTCTCTACTTGGTTCCAAGAGCACTCTGGTCCTTTCATTGGAAAGGCATGAGAGATGTTAACTTAATCTGAATAAGATAGAAATAAAACCAAGGAATTCACCATTAGATCAACACAGTACTTTGAATTTCTGCCTGAAGAAGCCTCAGATTTGCTTTGGTGGTCAGTCTTTGCTCTTCAAGTGCTATACCAATCTTTGGATATCAGGGGTCCGATGCTACTTGGGCTCTTTAAAAGGAAACTTCTTTTATGGCATATTATTCATAAATGGCAGAAAACTTCAATAATTAAACTATGGTGTGAAATAAAGTTGTCCTTCTCCTACGTATTTATTTTCCCTATGAATGAAAGCTTTGATGCATGCCAGAAAAGGGTGATTTATGAAGGTGGTGAGGAATCCCAAGGGCCTCACAAATCCTTTTAGCCTTTCTCCTGCCTGCTCCCCCCTCCTCTTCACTAAAAACAGCCAGCAGAACTGCCAAGCTTGCAAACCACGTTTATTTTTAAAGGATCCCCAGGCTGCACATTTTGGAGACACTGATATTTTGAAGCAGAAGGGATCCTCAATAGGTTTGAGCTTAGTCTGCCCTTCCTGTTTTGGTTTTTAGTTGACTGCGTTATCTGTTTGCCTCCTAGTCATGGTTCAAGAAGATTACCACAGCCAAAACCCATATCACAACGCTGTTCATGCAGCCGATGTCACCCAGGCCATGCACTGCTACCTGAAAGAACCAAAGGTAAAGTAAGACCCAGGGGCCACCTCAGTCACTTGGAGATGTCATGTAAACTGCCTGCTAAGTCCCAAATCATGCAACATCTCGGAATAACTGTGTATGGGTCATTCACTCTAGGAATACAAATTATTTCTGTGAAAGTTCCAGTATCCACTTTGAAAGTTATATAACACACATGAAAGAAGGTGAACATTTCCTGAAGGTTTTTCCCCCCAAAATTTCTACACTTTTTAAGACTGCATTAGGACAAAAACAACCGTTTCCATGACAATCTACATCTTAGCTATCTTCAAAGCCCCCGAGAAATTAATTATTTTGCCTTGGACCTCTGCCACAAATGGTACCAGCAGTGAAATGCTCTGGAAAAAGTCTCCCACTTCATGGGTTTTAACTGAAAAGTAGAATCAAAACTCCTCAAGACTGAAGCTCCATTTCCTACTAAACCAAAAGGGCCCCCTGATCCAGGCCCATGAGGACTTGTCAACTTCAAAGATGGCTGAGCAAGTTTGTTTTGATGCAATAAAGCAATCCCAAACTGAAACAAAATAATAATTATACTCACTACGAACCTAAGCATTTCTTAGCTATGTATCACTGAATTGGCTTAACATACAGGATGTGTTTTCTTAGGGTTTTCAAAAACGATATCTTAAGGGTGCCTGGGTGGCTCAGTTGGTTAAGCAACTCCCTTCGGCTCAGGTCATGATCCCGGAGACCCAGGATCGAGTCCCACATCGGGCTCCCTGCTCGTCAGGAAGCCTGCTTCTCCCTCTCACTCCCCCTGCTTGTGTTCCCTCTCTGGCTGTGTTTCTCTCTGTCAAATAAATAAAATCTTAAAAAAAAAAATGATATCCTAGTCCAAGTCTCTGTTTAGTTTAATCAGTTTTAATATCAGTCACTAAATATACAGATGCCAGAGAGACATTCCCAAGAGAAAACTGGGTAGATGCCTCATCCTTGTAAAATATCCCGTTAAAGGTTGTGTTTTTTAATCTAGAAGTTGTCTGAAAGCTCTACTATATCACACAGTAGTATATTTAAATTTAGTACTGGATTCCCCTTCTCCTGCTTGTTTTCATAGCTACCAAAAAAAATGACAGTTTCTTACACATTCCCCCACTATTTATTACACATTGAAGAAATATGCAAATTTTGTAATTCAGCCCACTCTTGAATTCCGTATTCACAGTGGCAATGATAGAGTGGATGGTTGAAATACACAAATGGTTTTTTTAAATGTGTCCATTACTTTGGCTTTAAAATTTTTCTTCATTCACTGCTTTCTCTCGGAGCAAGGCTGACTTCAGTCTCTGCCTTCTGCCTGCTCACCAGAGAGTGTCTTGCCAACAGGCAACACCACTCACTGCACCAATAAAAAGAAACAAGAGTAGCAGTCAGTAGGAAGAGGGAGGTAGTTGAATGAACAATCCAGAAAATTCTGACTTGCTGAAAATTACTTTCCATGCTTTCTTTTTTTTCCCTTGCAATTCCATGTGGCTGTCACCTCACTGACTGCTACTTCAAGAGCGTAAAGGTCAGGATGGGAAGCCTGAAAAATACTGTCATAATTCATACAGTTTGATTTAACCAAAACAAACACTAACCTGTGTGGGAAAACACCAGGCGATCATCCAATGTGATTTTTTTTAACAGCTCGCCAGCTTCCTCACACCTCTGGACATCATGCTTGGACTGCTGGCTGCAGCGGCCCACGATGTTGACCATCCAGGAGTGAACCAGCCATTTTTGATCAAAACTAACCACCATCTCGCCAACCTGTACCAGGTAAGGGAGCTCAGTGTTGAGTCACAGTTCAACCAACAGCCTTCTGCCCAGTGCTGGAGCCTGAGTCTCTTCCTTCAGGGTCAGCCTCAATGACGACCACAGCCAAAGATCATGGGTTTGAAATGGGTCAAGGATATTTTCCAAAGAAGATTAAATTTGTTTCCAAAGATATCCAAGGAATTCTGTTCTCTCCAAAGCAGATTGGAAATTGTGCAAAGTAAAACAGGATCTCTGAACCTACCCTCTCAAGATCTGAGAATCTCTGTCTCTCTGGGCACCATCTCATATAAAATGACCAGTTGAAGCCATTCCTTGTAGGACTTCTATAAATGATAATTCTCAGGAGCAATCCTAATTGAAATTTATGTCTCTAAGACAATTTCTGAACTTGACTGTCCTCCAGGTCAGGTATGTTATCAAAGATAATAGGCATACTTTGTTGGTCTAAAACATCTCAGCAGCATGAGTAAGTTGGCCTGGAGACCTTTCATCTCTGATGTTATCTAAGATAGTAAAACTTATTTCGTAGATGAATAACTCGCAGAATTTTCAGGGTGGTCCTTTGGAAACCTTTGGTTGTCATTCATAAAATCGTTGTGTACAAGGTAGTCATTGATCTCAATTATAGTAGATCTTTTGAAAAACACAATGCTAAAAAATTCCTGACATATGTCCATAAAATACCTGCATTATACAAGATGTTACAGCTTGAGAATGCCTATGTTTTCAGTAAAGCGCAATCAGAACATTAGAAAAAAAGCCTTTCTGTATCTAATTGATTAGCTTTTAGCATAGGTGGGAACTGGCATTCCAATGTTTACAGATCCACTTGGTATGTATCCAGGGTTGAGCTCTGTTGAGTGGCCAACCAGCACCCAGAGCCTGGACAGATGTGCCCCACATCAATGGGACAAGATGACAGAAGTAAGAAAGTCTTTGATGATGAGCTACAAACTAAACAAAAATAAGTAAATAAAAACTGAAGCTTAACTTTCTAAAAGCATCTCAGAAGCTAAATTTATTGCTTAAAAAAACACAGACATGAGGGCGCCTGGGTGGCTCAGTTGGTTAAGCAACTGCCTTCAGCTTAGGTCATGATCCTAGAGACCAGGGATCAAGTCCCACATTGGGCTTCCTGCTCGGCAGGAAGCCTCCTTCTCCCTCTCTCACTCCCCCTGCTTATGTTCTTTCTCTGGCTGTGTTTCTCTCTGTCAAATAAATAAAACCTTTAAAAAAAAAAAAAAAACACAGACATGAATGACTGGACTGTAAGTCCCCAGATAGATTTTTCTATTCCTGTCAATGCTGATTTTTTTTCTAATGTTCTTTTATTAGACAAAGGAAATCAATCAACAAAATTGGCTATTTGATCCCTTCCCATATAAAGTAAAGGCTTCCATAATTCTATTTGTTGTCATCAAAGAAATCATGTCAATGAAGTTTAGGAGAGTATCTACTGCTACTAACTGATTGGTACATAAAATGAGGGTCAGAAGCTGCACTTTGACATGTAGTATATATTAAACATGTGGGGGAACCTGGGTGGCTCAGTTGGTTGGGTGACTGCCTTCTGCTCAGGTCATGATCCCGGAGACCCGGGATCAAGCCCCACATTGGGCTCCCTGCTCGGCGGGAAGCCTGCTTCTCCCTCTCTCATTCTCCCTGCTTGTGTTCCCTCTCTGGCTGTGTTTCTCTCTGTCAAATAAATAAAATCTTTAAAAAAAAAAAAAAAACATGTGATGGAGTCACATCTACACAGGAAGTTAAAAAGAAATATGCCAGAGCGCCTGGGTGGCTCAGTGGGTTGAAGCCTCTGCCTTCAGCTCAGGTCCTGATCTCAGGGTCCTGGGATCGAGGCCCATGTTAGGCTCTCTGCTCAGCAGGGAGCCTGTTTCCTCCTCTTTCTCTGCCTGCCTCTCTGCCTACTTGTGATCTCTCTTTCTCTCTGTCAAATAAATAAATAAAATCTTGAAAAAAAAAAACAGAAATATGGCAGATGTTAAAAATAAGAAGTCTTTGTAGAATTTTATAAGAATTACATACTCATTGCTAATTAACAAAAATTGATTCTCAAAATAAAAACACTCTCTCTTATTCAGATATTAAAATTGTTCTTAAAAAAATGGATTCCTTACTCAAACATTTGAAGTCCAGGTAATTTTTAATAGCTTTTATTTAAATCTCTTTGTTAAAAATAAACATTCTAATATTGAGGCACCTAGGTGGCTCAGTCACTCTTGGTTTTAGCTCAGGGCATGATCTCAGGGTCGTTGAGATTGAGCCCCGTGTCCAGCTCTGTGCTCTGAGTTTGCTTGAGATTCTCTTCCATTCCTCTCCCTTTCCCCCTGCTTGTGCATGCATGCTATCTCTTTCTTTCTAAAATAAATAAATAAAATCTTTTTTAAAAAATTAAAAATAAACATCCCAATACAACCAAATTCTGCATCCTTTTCAATGCAACATATAGTCTTGCATATTTTTAATCAGCAACTATTTATTGCATATTCCATATGATATACTAAGAGCTAGGAGCACAAAGAATGAATCAAGTATAATCTCTGCCCTTGAACATTTGTTCAAATTCAGATGCTCAAAATGTGCAAAATCTGGGAAGACTTAATCTCAGTTTGAAAAAGCTTTGGAGAGTTAGCCAAAGATATAGATAAAATTTTTTAAGTCTTTAAAGAGTAAGGACCTGTTCTGTTCTTTGTATTCAAAATTGTTACTATAAAAAAATGAGCTATTATATTTTTTAGCAGTGAATTTATCCATCTGAACTGTCTAGCCTGATCCTTGGCAGGAAAGACAAGGATCCTTTTGGTAATAACTAGAAAGAGTTGGGATATGGGATTTGAAAACTGCATGCGAGATAAATCTTCATCAGTCTTCTGTTCATTTGGTAGTAGGATCTCTTAGAAGCTAGGTAGAGACCCTTGTCTTTAGGTTTTAGAAATAGTGCTAAAAAAAAAAAAAAAAAGGAAAATTGTGTTGAAGGCAAACTGGAATCACATAGTATCATAAAGATATTTCTACTATCTTAGAGCTCACTAGGCTAAAAGCTGAAATTTTTATTAGCCAAATTGGGCATAACATAATAAAAGTTAAAATTATTAAGAGGACCTAAAAATATTATGAGATTTCAATTCTGTCCAAAAAAAATTTTTTCTTTTTTTCTTTTTTAAAGGTTTTATTTGTTTATTTGAGAGACAGAAGGAGAAAGGAAGAGGGAAATCATGAGCAGGAGAAACAGACTCCCCGCTGAGCAGGGAGGCTGATTTGGGTCTTGAGCCCAGGACCCTGGGATCATGACCTGAGCTGAAGGCAGATGCTTAACCAACTGAGTCACCCAGGTGCCTCTGTCCAAAAAATTTCTGATGCCTTTTATATTTGGCTATATACCATTATTTATTAACTATCAGAGGGAATTTCAAAAAAAATAAAGAAAATTCTATGTATAGTTCAACAAATTATATAACTAACTTTTATGTAATGCTTACTCTGACAAAAACTGTGCTAAATGTTTTCGATGCATTATATGATTTACTCTGCACAATAGCCCAGTTACATGGATACGATTATCAGACCAATTTTCCAGAAAGAAGAAAATTAATACTTAGGAAATTCAAGTGTTTTTCCTGAAAACCAATAGCTAATTAATGGCAAAGCTGGAATAAGTATTTTGTCTCCAAAGTAGAAGTGACTCAGCACTATACACAGGGCCTCGGAAACTCACCGGATCACCTACTTTCTGTGTGCCAGGCTCTAGAGCTCTCAACCAGGTTTCCTCCTATGGTGAGGGAGACAAAGGCGCAGAGCGAGTGGCAAGTGGAGGGACTCTGTGAAGTACTCCTCAGGGCATAGCTACAAAGTATAATGGAAAGACAGAAACTGATACTGCAGATGGCCTGGGAGAGGGGGGAACCTCAGTGAGGAAGAACGGTAAACTGGGCCTTGACATGTAATGTTCTGAGTGGCAGAGCTGAGGGAGGACCCTGGAGGCAGCCTGAGCTGGTGGACTTTGGGGATTAAAACCCCCAACTGAAGAGTAACTGAAAACAGACTGTCTCTGTGGCCGTTAGCTTAGCATAGGAACAGCCCCTGCCCTCAGATCAGTGTCTTGGGTATATACTCATTGAGTTGAGTATATATTCTCTCTTTGTAGAAGCTTCTTCTATAGATTAACCATACAGAACATGACCTAGGGCAAAAAACTCTCTGCTCTGCACCAAGTTGTTGATGAGGAACAGGCATGACTTCAGGTTTTTAATTTCAAGAAAAAAAAGATGATGTTATCTAATATATACACTGAGCCAGACCAATAACAACACATGATATATAAAATCTTTGCAAATGTAGACTTTCAGCCTACCAAGAACCTGTTGGTTGAGACATGAATGAACTTTCAGGAAACTACGTGCAGATTTTTCAGAGGATAGACCCATGCATTTCTTTCTAGAGTAAGGATCCATAACTTAATATTCATATTTTAAAACAAGTTATAAATTCTGAAAATATAAAGAACCGTGGTAATGAGTAAAAAATATATGTACATACATTATATCTATATTATGCAATATATTGTGGTTACACACACACACACACACACACACACACACACACAAATTATACCCACCCATGCACACACATTCAGTTAATGAGAATCCAGTAGAGAAGATTGCCAGTAATTATGTGGGCTGAGAACACCCTGTGCCTGACTTTCTGCAATCTAGCTTTTCTATAAATGAGATAAAATGGAAGAGAGCTTCCTCTCCCTCCTTTTGTTGGCTGTGCTCTTTTAGTTCTAATAAATAAGGAGATCATTGCATAACACCCAGCCTGTGCTTCTACCCCAAGGTAAAGAGAGCCAGGGCAGCTAGAGTGAAGGCCGGGTCACAGGGCTCCCTCCCATTGTCTGCTTTCTGGACAGGACTCACTCGCGGAACTGCCAACCCAAATTCAACATGAAGATGAAAAAAGCACTTCTCCCTGGCACCTCTCTCAGCACAGTGGAGGCCATCCAGATGTCCCTGGTGGACTAAGAGAGAAAGGAACATATGAGACACTGAACCGAGCACTTACCTTCCACCTCTCCACCCAGCAACCCCCCACTCGTGCTCAGCAGTTGGGCAAAGTAAGCATTAGATCAGATAGGATATTGGTATTACAGTAAAGAATATTGCAAAAATAATCATTTTCAGCTCCATTGCAAATGTAATTCCTTTTGATAGGGTCTAACTACATGTTAACTAGTGACAGAGCCACCTAATGAATAAAATAATTAATCATTACAGAAGTTTATATTCATTTTTTTTAGTTGCTTAGCTCAAGCACTTAGACCAGGTCAGCTTTTTTTTTTTTTTTTTTTTTTAAGATTTTATTTATTTATTGGCGTAAGAGAGAGAAAGGGAGAACACGGGAAGGGTGGGGGTCAGAGGGAAAAGCAGACTCCTTTCTGAGCAGGGAGCCTGATGTGGGGATTGATCCCAGGATCCTAGGATTATGACCTGAGCCAAAGGCAGACACTTAACTGACTGAGCCACCCAGGCGCCCCAGGTCAGCATGTTTAACCACTACTTACTTACTATTACTGACTCTGAACCATAAATAGGAAGTTGACAGAGCCAGGAGAAATGTTCCTGCCACATGGTCCTAGGACCCCTACTTAAACAAGCAACTGCAAAAATGGTATATAACCTCACAACTTCTGCAGTATGAACAGTGTTTGGGGCCAGTTGTGTGAAAATTGCAGGAGGGAGGCTCAAATTGGATTTTCTGTCTCATGCAGTTTCTGCTGCTCACAGTGAGGTAGCTGACATGTGGTCTGTCCGGGGCCCTCATCTGGATGCGGGCCTGCCCCTCAGACAGAAATTGGTGTCCAGGTTCTTTGGGCTCAAAGCAGTGTCCTGGGTGGACGCAAATGGAACAAGAGAAAGATGTCTTCCAGCAGGCAGGAAACGTAGCCGTATTATACCTTCACAGGGGGCTGTGGTCTTGTTTAGAAGCTTCTAGTCCCTCTGAGCCCTCCTGGGCTGGGGAGCTTGCAACATTACGAAAGGGACCACCTGGCTTGTCAGGGAAGAGCCCAGCCACTCCATGATCTCCTCGAGTCTTGCCTCCCCGTTTCATGAGCAAGTAAAAATGAAAATGCACACAATGTTCCTATTGTTTTTCTTCCTGTATCCTCCGTTTTAAAAAGTGTCATTAACTTTGTTCTTGTGGTACATCAGACTCAGTTTATCAACATATTTTAATTTCAGAAAGTGTCTGATAAATAGGGGAGCAACCGTTGAAAGCTGTCTTGCATGAGAGCAGGTCTGCTCTGCCGGATTCTCTCTGACAAATAGACTCTTGATTTAATTTGAAAACCTGTGTTGGTGGCTTATTAAGTGCCAGATGTGATGTTATTCAGGCACAAAGGGATTGTTTTGTTCTTAGAGTAGATAATACTTGATAATTCAGCATAAAGGGAAACATAGGTTTTTGCCCCAGGGGTTTTAAGAGATTTATTTTTTTCCAAATTAAAACTCTAGTAAATTATGTTGCCACAAAAGTGGATATGTACTCTTCCAACATTAAGATGAAGATTATCTTTAAAACTACAAATACAGGGGCACATGAGTGGCTCAGTTGTTAAGTGTCTGCCTTTGACTCAGGTCATGATCCCAGAGTCCCGGGATCGAGCCCCTGCATCGGGCTCTCTGTTCAGCAGGGAGCCGGCTTCTCCCTCTCCCATGCCCCCCGCTTGTAGTCCCTCTGTCTGTCAGTCTGTCTGTCTCTCTCTCTCTGTCAAATAAATAAATAAAATCTAAAAACAAAACAACCTACAAATACAAAGAATTGGGGACATGAGAACACACTGTCATTGGGATAATGCAAAATTCCTGAGCTGATACCTCTTCAAGGTAGACAGACATAGTACCCAGTGTGGGACTCCAAACAGGGTGGAGATTTCAATGGATATTAAAGTGCTATCGTTTCATCCTATGCTCAGATCTTCACCCACATTTAGGATGAGTTTCTTTCTTCAATTGAGCTTTTTCTGCTGTTGGTCTTTGAACCACTGTGAAAGCCAGAGAGAGGAGTCTCTAGGAGTGGAGCCATCCCCCCATTAATGAGGACACAGATAACTCTGGCCACTTTCCATGAAGCACCAGGATGTCCCCGCCTACTCACGGCACCCTCTCTCCCAAATGCGTGGCACCAATATCATCCTCTTGTCCACACACAGGCTTGCCCATTTCTAGCCCTTCGTCCACTCTGCAGCCAGCATGAGTTTTCCAAAACTCAAATCTGACCCCATAGGTGACTGCTTAAAACCCCCTTATCCTGAGGATCAAGTCCAAATGTCTTCACACAATTTACAAACGTTGTTATGCTCTGGTCCTGCTGCACTCTCAGCTTCACTTCCTGCTAAGACTCAACTTGGCCTCTGGGCATCCTCCAATCTGAACTACCATCAGATTCCCAAACATGACAGTCACTCTTATTCATTCAACAAATTCATTCAAATTCACGGAGAGCTTACTATATCCCAGGTCCTGGGACTATGGAAGATGCTCCAAACAAATAAAAATCCCTGCTCTCCTTCCTCTCCACTGACTGTAGTCCCTGATTCCTCTCTAACTCGCTCATCATTCTGAGTTCAATTTGGACATATCTTTTTCCTGAAAACCTTCTTTTTCATTAAAAGCACATCTTTCCTGCTCCTCTATAAGATTTCCCAGCCCTTCATTATTTACCTCACCCATGGTGTTCATGTCTGTAAATTGCCACTGGTTTGGCTATCCATACCCTTCCCCCCCACACACACATCATCTGCAAACTTCTGGGTACCCAGCTTCTTCAATGCTGTGTCCTCCCTCAGCGTCCAGCACCATCCTGGTATTCAGTGAATATTCGTTGGGTAGGAGGAGGTTTGCTGGAGCAGTAAGTAGAAGGATGGATAGATGGACGTACAGACTGGATGCATGCAGCAGGAAAGGCAGAATCTGAGTACCACTGAAAGATCAGGAATATTGGCAACAGCGAGGACACACAGAGACCTTGAGTGGAAATCTGCCAAGCAGACGCAGACCAGGGAGAGCATCAAATCAAGGTACACACTTGGCTCTCCACATCCTGTTGGTCATTAAATTCTTACTACATGAAGAATGAAAAGCATTGATTGAAAAATTCTTTATAATCATCTTATTTGCTTATCTTGGAATTAACAAATGCTATCTGATACATGTTATTTCTGGAATCATTTCCTTAATCCTGGCTATCTGCAGATTAGTAGTGGGAAAGAGCCCATCGCTGTAATATTTTTAAAAATCTCTTTGGCTCCCACATAAATCTAAGGATTTCCCAAAAGACCCCAAGTCTGGCTTCTTTTAGGTATTGGCCAAAAAAATTAACAGAACTCTTTTCTTTTTACAGTTCTTTAAACTTTTGCAGCTACTGAACTTTTTGGTTTCAGAAATTAATTAGTCAGTAGCCATTCAACAAATATTGACTTGTTTAAGTGGCACTGTGCCACATACTGGGGCTCAAAGATAAATAAGATATGCTCCCTGCTCTCAGTGGTGATTGTGTATGGCTGCAGTTTTCAGACCAGGCCTGTGTGCCCATGGGGATACACGAAGATTTTCCACAGGGCACGCGGGCATGAAGAGTGCTAACAGAACTCATTCGAAGGCCCTTAAACTGACCTGCCTGGAATGTGCTGTAAGGCAGTCAAGAAGCTCTCCATTTCAGCTACTCTCACTTTGCAAAAGAAGAACATATCTCTTGCCCATTCTGCAGATCAGATTGCAAAGTCCCCCAACTGTACCGATATTGCGCGTTGTCCCAACAAAGGAGCAACTGAAAAAAACAAAGTCTCCTATAATTGAAATATTATAATCCTTCCAGCCATCGCACAAATAGATGTAATGCCAGAAAAGTTTTATTCTTAAGCACAATTTTTTTTTCCCAAATTGGCCAAATACATGTATTTTGATCCGTTATTACTAACAACAATTTCATTGTAAACTTGGGCTGGAAAAATATTTCCTACTTACTTAGAGCCTGACGTTAGAACTGTTCGTTAAATTAAAATTTCAAGTTGTGTACTTATTTTTGTTGCAGAGAAATATGATAGGGTAACAGTAAGAGAACTTCACATCTAAAAATATATTACATTAAGGTAAAATTCGATGGGGCAATGGAATGGGAGTATAAGTTCTAGTAGGAGGAGAATCAATTTTAACTTCCAACCCCAAAAATAAATTACTCATGTGTTTTTTCAACAGGTGCTAAATGAGTATTAAATGCCATTAGTGTTTAGAGTCCCTTAGCCACCTTTACTGTAAAAAGAATGATATAATTATTTTTTATTAAAATATCAATAGTCACAAATATGCAAGGCATTCCATCTTGTGCTTCCACTGAAATTTGTGGGTTTAGATAGCAATTTTTTAAACTATATGAAGAGCAAGGTTTCTTAAAGTTATTTTCAAGAGTAAATGAACAAAACCTGTGAAGATCACTGATACCTAGGAGCCAGGGAACAAAGTTGTTACAAAGTCTCAGACACCAAGGCAGAAGCCTGGGTTTGGGGTGGACCAGGGAGCCCTCAGTTCTGTTTACAGAACTAGGAAAATCTTTCCCAGCAGATGGCAATGGTTTATCTCAAAAGTAAGAAATGTGATGTGGGTGTGCATGTAGGTGGGTGGGCATATGTGTGGGCACATTATAAAATGCTTTATTACCACGCTTATGCAAAAACCAAGCATGATTGCAGATCAGAACATTGAAAAGGCCTTTCATTAACTCTTCCAGGGTGATACAGAAGATAATAAACTAAAATTACTTGGTGTTTTTAGTGGCTTAACCAAGGACAGAAGTTTTATCTCTATCCTCCATCAAAGGAGTCTGGAGGTTGGTAGTTCAGAGCAGACACAATGGCTTCACAAAATTAAGGATGAGGGGACCAAGGATCCTTTTATTTCTACAAGCTACCATCACTAGGCTATGACACTTGTCCTCGTTGCACAAGAGAGCTGCTGGAGCTCTAGCTATTCCTTCTGTATTCCAGACAGTGAGAAGGAAGAATGGAAAAAACAAAAGAGGGATCTGTCAGAGAAGTTAGTTCCCATTAAACAAGCTTCCCAGAAATCCCACACGACATTTCTGCTTACATTTTATGAACCAGAATTTAGTCAACGGATCTCACCTAGTTATAAAGGAGACTGGAAAATGTTCTCTTTGAGGCAGCCATGAGACTGTCTGAAAACTGAGGCTCTGTGAATAAGGAACAAAGGAAAACAGATTGAGGGGATGAACACCTGCTATACCTGCTGCTAAATTTTAAAGCAAAGACCACCAGAATGATTAATCAACATGGTCTTTCCCTTTATGTGACATTCTCTCTCCAGTCTATGAATTACTACAACACTCATGCAACTATTTTATTTTCCTTTTGTTGTTGTTGATACTGCTTTAACTGTTTGATATCTCCACCATGATGTCTATGGATCAAACAGACCTAGAACTCAACGTGTCCAACAGTGAGGTCCTGGAAGCCCACTCCACCGCAACCTGCCTGTCACAGGTGATGGGCATGCCATCCTTCCAGCTGCTCAGGCATGATAAGGAGTAGCTCCTAATTTATCTCAGAGTAAAATCAAAATATTTATAATAGCCAGAAGGCCATACATGATCTGGTCTCTCATTGTCTGTCTAACTTCTTACCTTAATACTTGCCCTCTCATACTCCAGCCTACCTTCAAGTCTTTGTTTTAATCTTACATCTTACCCAACTACCTTAGCAGCCCCACTTCCAAAGGCTCCCCATTCCTACTATTCTGCTCTATTTTTCTTCTTTCTATGTGTTTACTATCTTTTGAGATGAATGCAAATTTTTTTCAGAATTCAAGCATTTCTTATGTTTATTGTTTATTATCTGCCTGTCCCAACTCTGTCCCCACTCCTGCCACCACCAGTTCCCTGTCTGTTTGTTGGTGTGATCAGCACCTAGAACACAGTAAGTGCTCAATACATTTGTTGAATGAATCAAATAATTTTTTCATCAGCTTATTTTGTGAATTAATAGAAATCACTTTCTCTGTGCAAGGCTTAGGATAGAGCGGATACAAAAAGAACAAGACAGGTTTTCTATTCGCATGTAGCTTATAATCTGGTAAATGCATGAATAACTCTAACACACGTCTATGGCACTGAGTCCTCCAGGGCTCGGGACGTGAGGAATGCCAAAAGGGCTACGGGACTCAGAGAAAACCAAGTCTGCCTCTGACTGGAATGATTCCAGATGGCTTTGTGGATGGAGTATTTGAAATGGACTTTGAAAGACAAGTGATAGGTTGATAAGTAAACACAGAGGAAAAGGTGTTTGTGGATCATAACCCACCTTGGAAGACATGAAACTAACAAAAGAACACTGAAAGGACAGTCATATATTAAAATTTTTAAATTATGTCAATAATGCATCACCATCTTACCATTGTGGCATCATTTATTTGGACCATAAGAACTTTATAGGAAAGGAGAGTTAATGATACCCATTTGTCTCAAACATGTAGAACAAGATGGCAGTTGAGATAATTTTCTGAGAGCACTGAATGCTGAGCTGAAGAGTTAGGCTTCATTTTCTGATAAAGAATCAGGTAGGGTTTGGAGTATGGGAGAAAGCAGATGGTCTAATCATACAGAAGTTAGGTGAACTCACTTAAGTGAACTCCTTGTATTGAGGGCAGCAATGTTGTCTTCTTAATCTTTTCATCCCTAGTACCCACCAAAGCACTGCCATATTAGTTGGTACTCAAAAAATACTAGTTTATATTTTAACCAATGATTAAGGAGATGGTTAAAAGCAAACTGTCAAGTGAACAAGTCACATTCTGGCCACTGTAGGGAGGATGGATTTCAGGAGCTTAGAATTAAGAAAGATACTGAAGCCCTGAAATAGGTCACTTGAATGAAAGGAAGGGATGGGTGTAAGCATCACCCTGTTGGAAGAATCAACACATCTAATTGGATGTGCTGGCTAAAAGTAGATGAGAGATGAGCTCTTCCCCAATACAACCTCAGTCTACTCAACTCCCAAAATTCCAGCTACAGGATTTTTTACAGTGAAATCAAATTTAAAGGGAAACACAAAGATACCAGTGTGGGTTTAGAAACCAACATCGCGGGGCACCTGGGTGGCTCAGTTGGTTGAGCGACTGCCTTCGGCTCAGGTCATGGTCCCGGAGAACCGGGATCGAGTCCCGCATCGGGCTCCCTGCTTGGCGGGAGGCCTGCTTCTCCCTCTCTCACTCCCCTTGCTTGTGTTTCCTCTCTGGCTGTGTTTCTCTCTGTCGGGTAGGAAAAATCTTTAAAAAAAAAGAAAGAAAGAAAGAAACTGACATCGCATTATAACAATCAACCATAGACTTTTAAAGCAGCAACTTATAGGTAACTCTGGAAAATTAAGCACCACTGCAAGTATTCATCAGTTTATAAATGTCAGGCTTCTGAATGCTTGGATGTGGCCACACACACAGGAAATTCTTGGGAGGCAGCAAGGGGTGTGTGCAAAGCTTTGACCTTGAGAACCAGCAGGTCTGGGTTTAAGGCCTTCCTCAACCACTCACTAGCTGTGCAGCCCTGCAGAGAAACCTGAAATTTTAGTATCTGTGAGTTAATGATAAAAATAGACAACTACGTGAGGACCGAGATCATGTAGATTCCTGGCACAGAGTAGGTGCTTTGGGGTAGGTGCTTTTGGGGTAGTAGGGGTTTCAGCCCCCCTTTTCTTTTCTTATTCTCTGGAATCAAAGGAACCACCCCTACTTCCAACACAGTTCTGGCCAAAACATATGTTTATTTATAATGACTGCTCCACAAAAATTTGTGTTTGTAATCATGTATTCTATTGTCTTTTATTCTGTGCCAGCATCCAGGCTTGCTCAGTTTCCTTCCACTTTCCCAGAGCTCAGCTCCAAATATGGTTTCACCAACAAATCTCCCAAGTATCCTTTTATCCTGTCTTCAGGAAGATTATTAATGAAGATGTAAAATCAGCCTGGCATGAGTAACAATGCTTAAGGCAATCCTCCAGACACTTTTTCTCCACTCAACAGAGACATGGTGTCATTTATCATTAGGTCTTGTTACAGTGTTCTGATCCCTTAAAAAACTTCTCACGTCCACATCTACAGGAATTAGTCTTGCAAGCGAACGCTCATGAGTGACTGAATGAAATGTCACAGCAGTATAGAACATCTATTACGTCACACTAACCTATCACTCTCCACCCTCATAAATCCTTGCAATCAAAACAAATTAGTCTGGCCTGTTATTTCTACTAAACACTCCCTTTTGTTGTGTGTGGCTCATGCCCCAAAGGAAATAACAGACCAGTTGACAAAAGTCACCAGATCTCATCACCGCTTCAAACACGGTCAAGTGGTGAATGAAGAATAATAATTCCTTGGTGAGCGCAGAAAGGAAGGGCAGCAGAGCGCCCTTCAAGATGCTGCTGCATGAAACTCATTCAACAAAGTCCTGGAGGGAAATCATTGTCTGGTTTGAACACCGAGAACAGTGGAGGTTTCCTTGAACTTGCTTTTTCCTCCTAGCCTGTATCACTCATGGGGATTCTCTGTTCGCATTTGCTGAAGAAGCTGAGCGTTGCAGGGGTGGCTGAGTTAGAGCAGGGTGCAGGGGGCACAAGGTGGGAGAGTTCCCAGTCGCTCTCTGAGCTCCATTTAGTCTCCACATTATTTTCCTTGCTTCTTCCTTCTCATTTTTTTTTTAATTGTGGCAAAATGAATATATATAAAGTTCACCGTCTTAACCAATTTTAAGTGTACGATTTAATGGTATTAAGTACATCATCACAATCCATCTCTAGGACTCTTTTCATCTTACAAAACTGAAAATCTGTATTCATTCCATAATAACTCGCTATTCCTCCAGCCCCTGGCAACCACTCTTCTTTCTGTCTCTATGGATCTGACTACTCCGGATACCTCATATATGCAGTCATACAATACCTTATCATCTTTAACAAATGCTATCTTCCTGTATTTTTGTGTAAGTTTATAACCCTATCTGAAAAAAAATGGAGAATGAATAAATAAATAAGAAAAAAAGAGCAAAAATATTTCCTGGGGACTAGAGGGATTCAATTCTATATGCATTATATATATATAGTGGTGAGGTCATTGTGCTTAAGTATATAGTGGCGAGGTCACAATGCTTGTTAATTTGCATAAGCACAATGGATTGTAAGAAATAGTCACTAAGCAGCTAGCTAATGTGTACACAAGCAGCATATTTGAGATAATAATAAGGTCAAAGGAGACATGGAACATAGTAGAGGTTCCCACAGGGGAAGAACTACCAAGATCATTGAACAAGGGAGCAACTGTGAGTTGACACTCACCCCTAAAAGACTAATGTCAATGTACTGATCATGAAGGTTATTGATAAAGCCATGGTTATTGATAAAACCATAGCAGTGGTTCTCAAACTTTAGTTAACATAAAAATTACCGCAAACCTACCAAATCAAAACTATATTGACTGGGACTCAGGAATCTGAATATGTCACCAGCTGCCTGGCCGGTTCAGACACAGAAGGTTCTCATCAGCCTAGAGAAACAGTGGTCAGTGCCATGGATCAGAGGTTGTGAGGCCGGCCACTGTTCAGTTGAGTAATAAAATCTTGGATTATGGATTCGCGGTATCCATTACTACATATTTTAACCTGCTTCGCTTGTTTTCTTCTACATTGAGTACAGGCTGGCTGACCTACCAAATGTGGGGAGGGGGGGCAAGAGAGAATGATCCACCAGGGGAGGGTCAGCAAGGGCCAGCCCCACCATGGTCCCGCTGCTGTCCCACCATTCTTATAAGCCTGTGGTTGTTTTATTTTCTGTTTTTTTCTCTTGCCTGCCTCTTTGTCCCCAGGGATAGACTGGCTGGGGGACAAATACTGGTGTGAAAGATCAGAATCTGACCTCTCTCTCATTTATAGCTTTGATTTTCTTTTTTTGTAGAATATGTCTGTCCTGGAGAATCACCACTGGCGATCTACAATCGGCATGCTTCGAGAATCGAGGCTTCTTGCTCACTTGCCGGAGGAAATGACGTAAGCGGTGTAGAGATGAAACATACTGATGTCCACACCTTAGAGATAAGCCTCTTTCTCCAGGGCATGCTCGAGACCCCAGGGGTAATGGCACAGAGCCAGCCGGCTGTGCTTCCTGCCTGCACTTTGTTGTTCATCCGAGGAGATTTGGAGTCAGTTACAGCAACCCAGAATCCGAATCTCTCTGTGAGCTTTGAAAGGCCCTTGGATAGTCTGTGACCTAACATCAGGAAGAAGGATAATAAACAGTTCTCAACTTTCACACTCTTCAGCATCAATGCTCGGCTTTCTCAAATTCCTGTCTTTTATGTTAGCAGCAGTGTCCTCCCACGAAGATCCAAATAATAAATATTTCTCAAGAGGGAACACAGGAGATCTCCAGCTAGATTTAAGACTAGTTCAATAAAGTTTGTTTTATAATAGCCAGTCTTAGCAAACATAGAAGTCAGGAATTCTTTCCTGAAATGTCTTTTGTTCAAGTAACTGAATTGGCCCCAGCCGGTTTTTTTGGCCATTAATTTATCTATGCCTCTTACACTTTAAACAGAAGGGGAAATACTAGTTTCCTGGTCCACTGTCTGTTAGTCCAGGCATTTAGGCCAAGTCCAAGGCCAGTACCTCATTTTCCACATGGTCCCGGGTTAACTCCTGGAACGTCTTCCAAGGCCACCACTGATTCCATTAAACTAAATGTGCAGAGCCCAGGATAGCTAGAGGAGAGTAGACAGATAATCCCTTTCAAGGGGGCATAACTTAAAGTCAAACACTGAGTTGCCTCTACAGAATGGGCAGGGTGCTCTGGGCTCCTACGTGGATTCCTGGCCCTGTGACACTATCCAGCGCTGTTTCCGAGCGCCCAGGGGCGTGTGGCATTTGCAGGAAGAATTTCCGTTCTGATCGCTTTTTACCTCCTGGAATGAAATAAAACCAATCATCACGTGGGGTTTAAAAATCTGTGCCTTTTGCTAGAACAGCTGCAAAGAACCAAAGAACTAAGTGCAAAAGAACGAGAAACTCCAATAAAAAATCAAATGAGAGGAGAGGAAAGGAAGAGGTGCAGGTCAGGGACAGCTCAAGAAAGTCGAGAAGGGAGATAAGGAGAGAGAACAGATAGGGAAGAACAAAACTAAAAGTAAAAGGAGGGAGAGACTAGGGGCCAGACTTGCCTCTGTCAGACCCGCCTTAATCCTGCGGGTTGCTCAGTCGTCGTCCTTTCCTGAGATACGTCTGCTCATCCCTGTGGATGCCACATAAAAATGACATGTTTGTCATATCTCTGTGGGATGCCGCATTATAAATCGCTTTTGTAGGAAGAATAATTGTTCTGCAACAATAAGAAAAGGGATATGGGGGCAAGGGTCAGTCCCTATATGCGGTGGCCTGTTCATTCATGCTCTCCGCCTGGCTGGGGATGACAGATATTTACTTCATAACTAGTCATTCAACTCTGTGTGCTCTCAGCACCCTATAAAATAAAAAGATGTAAAATATGACACCATATACCTAAATTACAGGGGTGGGAGGAGCGGAGGAGTAAAGAATAGGTTCAAAAGTAAGTGACCATCCACTTCATATAAACCTCTGTATATAGACATTATACACAAACCTAAATATATTGAATTTTTGAAGAAGAATTTTTAAAAAGTTATGGATCTTTTCTTCTATTGATTACCTTCTATGTGTGAGGTAAAGCTCTAATTTGCTTATTTTTCCAAAATATCTCATTTTCCCTATACTGTCTGTCAACTAATATATCGCTTGCCCACTGATTTTTAATGATGTCTTAATTATCCATGATTCGTTTTTAAGTGTCAGTATCTTTCCTGGCCTATTTTGTTCCATTGGAATATCTTTCCATACCATAGGATCAGTCACTATTATTGCCTTCCTTATTATTACTATCATTATGCCCTTTCTCTCTCCACGCAAAGCTAAATGTTTTGAGCTGGTTTCCACTCTT
The DNA here is from genome assembly GCA_004023965.1 of Spilogale gracilis. Classification (NCBI taxonomy): domain Eukaryota; kingdom Metazoa; phylum Chordata; class Mammalia; order Carnivora; family Mephitidae; genus Spilogale; species Spilogale gracilis. The sequence goes on from PITA01000123.1 coordinate 188,971, forward strand.
TTTTTTTCCATAACCCAGCAACCCTACCCCTCCTTTGCTAACCCCCAGCAACCCTCAATTTGTTTCCTGAGATTAAGAGTCTCTTATGGTTTGTCTCCCTCCCCGGTCCCATCTTATTTCATTTTTTTCCCTCCCTACCCCCTACGACCCCCCCGCCCTGCCTCAAATTCCTCATATCAGAGAGATCATATGATAATTGTCTTTCTCTGATTGACTTATTTCACTCAGAGTAATACCCTCCAGTTCCAACCATGTCATTGCAAATGGCAGGATTTCATTCCTTTTGATGGCTGCATAGTATTCCATTGTATATATTATACACCACATCTTCTTTATCCATTCATCTGTTGATGGACATCTAGGTTCTTTCCAGAGTTTGGCTATTGTGGACATTGCTGCTATAAACATTCAGGTGCATGCACCTCTTCAGACGACTGCATTTGTATCTTGGGGTAAATACCCAGTAGTGCACTTGCTGGGTCATAGGGTAGCGCTATTTTCAACTTTTTGAGGAATCTCCATACTTTTTTCCAGAGTGGCTGCACCAGCTTGCATTCCCACCAACAGTGAGGAGGGTTTGGTTTCCACTCTTGAAGAGCACAACCCAAATTCCTGTGATGCTATCCATCTTTCTGTGTCCCATTTAAAGCATGCATTTCTAGTCAGTTTTCCATTTTTAGACCCATGACTACCATGGGAAAGTATAAGCTACCACAACTTTGTTCACTCACGGTTTCAGTCACACTGTACAGTTACTAGTACATCTCCGGCCCAAAGACAGAAGTGACCTTGGGTGAGAGAATTCCCTGGGGTTCAGAGGGACTGGACTCTGGGTAACAAACAGAATCAAAGGCAGCAATGAGATTCCAAGCCACCTAATGGTGGCAGAATTAATCACCCTCCTCAAAAGGATTTGCTTTGTGTGTGTGTTTTCTCTTTCCCTCTTGTGGATGCAGACAGGATATTGAACAGCAGCTGGGCTCCTTGATCTTGGCAACCGACATCAACAGGCAGAATGAATTTCTGACCAGATTGAAAACTCACCTCCACAATAAAGATTTAAGACTGGAGGACGTACACGACAGGCACTTTATGCTTCAGGTAAACAACCACCGCCGCGAAGGCCGTCTTCATTGCTGAGTAAAAATGCTTCAGGACGTGATCACTCTCTTTAGCACCTGTGAGAAGGAGTGACCCTCCACGGGATAAGTTAGAGCGATGACCGACTTTATGAACAGCTCTGAGACCCCTGAAATTTTTAAGTGATTTCCAAGCAAGCAAAATCTGGGTTTCGTGTCACTCAGTTGATAATCTCACTTTTCCTTGTCCGGTAACGGCGTCACCACAAAGTGGCCCGGCGGGGCAACTATACGTGGTAAGAACCTACCACATTTTGTGGCTTGATATAAAAGTGGCCCCAGTGTGATACCTGTGCAACTTAGAAATATTGTTTCTGTAACACAAAACTAGATTATATTAACTGTAGTACAAACAAAACTGAAAACCAAGTAACCTTCCTTCACGTAAAATCTGTTTCATCAAACCCTGCTTTACTTCTTTTATCCTAAATTCATATGCTCATAAACATGTTTACCTAGTCTTACCATGTTTAAGTACCATAGGTAAGTTATGTTAAGTTTAACTGAATGAACTGAATTGTGTCAGATGCGGCCCTTTCTGCTTCATTCCACGGCAAGGAGCCGTTTGTGACATGAGAACGAGAGGACAGCTGGACCCCAGGAGGGGAGGTCTGAGCTGCTGTCCAACCCAGAGCCTTTTCTTGTATTTTCTCTTGTCTTCCTTCCTTCCTTTTGGCACAGAAGGCTGAATGGATGGCCTGTGGATTCATCTACATAGACCAACTTTCCCTGGGAAAATGGAGTTGCACATAGCAGACAACCGGGCCCTGTTTTGTTCCATGCTTGCCTACTGCCTTCTGTGGCTGTCCTGAGTGCTCCATCCTTCCCAGGAAATGCCTGTAGAACTAGGTCTCCCTCCTCCTTTTCTTTCCAAACCCCTCTTTCAGTCCCTGAGTGCCACAAAGATCAGGGTATCTGGTGTTCCTGACTCCAGCCAAGTTGGGGGTAGCTGACAGAATTGGCCAGCACACTTGCGTTTCAAAGTCAAAGCTTTGCTAACACAAATGAATTCCCGATTGCCAGATCCTGGAGGTGACTTCTGCCCCTCATCTACTCCCACGTGGACTGGCGTGCCCGTCCACCGGGAAATAAAGAAACAATCAAATCTGTCACTTTAATGTGATGGGGGCTTTCCCAGACGTGAGCACTGCCAGCAATGCTGCGATGCCAAGGAACTGGGTCAAAATAAACAGACTTTGCTGGCGGGCAGGGCGCGCTAGCCGGGGCCCATCTCAGCAGTCGGGGTTCAGGAAGAGAATCTACTTTTCTGGGAATTCAAGGTCACCCTCTTAGCTTCGGCATTATTGACAAAAGCTGGCATGCCAGATCCAGACCAGTGTGAAGAAAGCTTTGAATTAGCTATAGGAACAACACGCTCCAGGTGCGATAGGCCTCGGTCCCCTGGCTGCGTAGGCAAGTCGGGGCTTGCTTATTATCCGCAGACTCAGGCACCAGCGGACACACAGAAGTGAAGTGACCCACGGAGTCTCAACGTGGCTACTGTGAGAATGAGGTCCAAATGAGCTCACTGGAGCCCGGCTGGGGCCTCCGCGGCTTTCCTGCTCACGCGGGGTGGGGTGATAGGACGGTGGATCTTCTCGCCTTCTGGAAGCTATAAAGTGGGAAGTCTGAATGAAGGTTTTGTGTGGTGGTGAATAAGTGCTGTTTCCTAAAGAGGCACTCAGTATACTGGCTGGGGACCATGGGGCACCCTGGCGGGTGGGACAGCCCCTTCCTTGGGCATAGGGTGCATTTGCTGCGGAAGGATCATCCTCTGACCGTCTCTCCCCGCCCTGTCATCTCTCAGATTGCCTTGAAGTGTGCTGACATTTGCAATCCTTGTAGAATCTGGGAGACGAGCAAGCAATGGAGTGAAAGGGTCTGTGAAGAATTCTACAGGCAAGGTTAGTAGTGATCCCACAGCTGAGTTTTCACCGCCTCTGTTCATGTTGGGCATCTATCCCTCACCAAACAAGAAATGGCTAATCTGTCATGATATTCATTCTTTCATCAACTGTTACTGTCCTAACCTTTCTCTTTGACTCTCTTGTGCATCATCCAGCCCTTTTCAGAAATAATTTAAAATAAATAATGCTGTCTTACTATGAAAACAGGTAGTAAAGAGGGGTAATAAAAATGAGCAAAAGTGGGAGATAAATGTATATGTGTGGAGATACATATATATTTATATGTATGTGTATATAATCTTTTTAATGGCTTTCCTCTGTGGATATAAGAATGTGAGGGACAGAGTGATTTTTACTCTGACTTTCATTTTAACGAGCTTAGCACAGCCTAAAGGCTAGATGCCATTTGGGGTCAACGTTTTCCACTCTGACAGGACTTAGACTCCTTCTGTTTTCCTTCCCTTGGCTTTCGTAAATAAAGTTAATAATGAAATAGAGCACAGCTGACCAAGAATCGAGCTCATCCTCTCAAACATATTCAGTGAGAAGAGAAATGGCCCCAAGTTCGGGTATAATTTTTAAGAGATTAACCTCATTCGGAAATAAGGCTATGAGTGAGCGTGACGCTGGGTGGGATATCAGCCTTTAAACACAGCCTTGTTTCCTCAGGCCTGGTTTCAGTGCTCGGGATGTTTGTTCAGGCTCAACAGCACCCTGATGTTAGTGACAGGATCAGGTTTGAGAGGCTGAGAACAAATAAAGCCAGAAGTGCCCCACATTCCAGCTCTGTGGGGAGGTCAAGTGGCAACAGTGAGCCTTTTGGAGAAGCTTCCATTGAAAGATGTGTCAGTGACATCGAGATGGTCCCAAACACAGAAGACAATACAGAAGGGACTGGGTTCACGTGGGGCCAGAAGGCTCTGCTCATCTCTCTTTTGCTCCGGGGAAAAGCACTCATGGAGTGCCCACAGCTCTGTGTGACCTCACTCCAGTTGAGTATAAGTAGCTAGTAGTCAGAAGATCAGTTCTTATGGCCTATGATATAAAATCTCCACTGAGAGACAACAAAAGGAAGTCTGATGAAATTGGAACAGGAGGCTTAGATGAGACAAGTATTTTTTTTACTCTATGATATAGAAAATATTGAAATAGCAACATGAGAGAAGAGCTAAGATCCTCATGCTTGGAAATCAAACCATGGGACAGAAAAGAGCTTCTACTCTGACCCTCTTGGTTTTGACTCAGTCATGTGCTCATATTGGCACTGATTGCCATTTAACCCTTTCCTTTCCTTATGTTCCCTCCTATTTGGATGATGAGCAACTTGAGGCAAGAGGCCATGTCACTTGAGCAGATAGTAAGGTCCACGGAGCTGGGGGATTGGAGTTATTAATGACATGGAATAAATGGGACCAACCAAGAAAGGGAATCCATAAGATCTCTTTACCAAAACTGTTGTTGTCCTAACAGTATGTGCACATGCAGTATTATAACATAGAACAACCTAGAACAACCTAGAACACATATAACTGAACACAAAAGGTGACCTTCCATGCACTTTGCTCTGGCATGTCTCCTGGCTGGATTTGGACAGACAGACTGCTTATAGTCTTAGACCAAGCATCTTTAATGATTCACGATGCTGAGCAAAGGAAAACCTTTAAATCAAAGTTGAGGACTTAGTGGGGAAGGGGGATGACATCCTGCGAATTAGGAAAAAAGTATTAAATTCTGAGAACAGAAATCATGATTCTGGACATCATTCAACTCCCTTCTCTCCATATTTTAAGGAAGTAGATGCTCTGTCCTCTTGTAACCACTGGTTGATGTCTTCTCAATCAACCAAGATTCCCAAAAGTTTTTATCGAACATCTTAGCACAACTATCAATTTCCCTCTGTACAAAGCCCCACGGAGGAGGTTGTGAAGGATACAAAGAAGTATAGTTAATGGTTCATAACCTCAAGGTTCCAGGCAGTAAATTTCCTGAGGTAGCCAAATGATGCAACTTCCCTCTTTTGTATTTTCTACACTGATTAGCAAAGAATCTGAAACATACAGTGCTTTGTGAGCCTCTGTTGAATGCATACATGATCGAATTGGATGACCTCTCACGGTGGAGGTCACAGGAGAAGATTGGTGCTGAGGACACGGAGTCTAAACTGGATGCGTTGGAGAATGTGTAGCTGGTGTCCCATATTTTCCAATAGGAGAGCTGCAAAGCATATGTGACTAGTTAAATTTAAAATAATTAAATTTAATTAAATTTAAATTTTAGTTCCTTGGGTTTTATTGATCATATTACAAAAAGCTGCTATGGTGGGCAGTGTAGAGAACATTTCCATCATTGCAGAGGGTCCTGTTGAATGCTGCTGGTCTGACTAGGGAGGGGTAGACATGGACAAAGGCATTGAAATGGGGACCTGCTTCATATAGCAACCTAGATTCACAGAAATCGAGAATGTGGGGATTTGTGAATTTGTATGCCAACCAGTCTCAAGTAGAGAGTATGCCAATGAGAGTCAGCTTAGAAAGTGTGGTTGAGGCAACAAATATAATTGAAGTAGACGAAATACTGAAGGAAGAAAACCAACTAAGAAGCAAACACTAAAAGTGAGCTATTAATAAGCAAGAATAGAGACAGGCAGAGTGTGACTAGGAGAAAAAAGATATTCCAAGACAGGAATAAACAGGATTTGATGCCTCAATATGGAGGGTGAAGGGAAGGGAGAAATCAAAAATGATTCCTCCAGAGTGTCAAGCCTGACTGAAAAATCACAATGAATAGAATTACAGAGGTGAGGAGTAGAACTCATTTTAATAATATTAGAACTCATATTAATATTAAATGGTGTCATACCCTGTCCTCAGAAGTCTATTATCATCTGGCTTCCCTGGATTCCTCAGGTTAAGCCAGCCGGATTGATTTCCGTCTTGAGAATAACCAGGGCCCAAGGGACCACGGGAGACATGGCTTTAGGCTTACAACAATTGACAGAGGGGTGGCATCTCTTAGGTCCTAGTTCAGCGGTTAAGTGCAGACACTTTGGAGCCAGACTTTTAGGTTGGAATCTAGGCTCCCCCATTTACTAGAAATGTGACAACTTGGGTCAAAATACTTCTCTTCATCTCAGTTTCTTCATCTGTAAAATGGGTACTACAATGAAGTTGTTATGAGGATGAATTAATTAACATATGTAAAATGCTTAGAATAGTGGCACACACAAACACGATATAAATGTTATATTCAGATCATCTCTGTGAGCTCAGCTAATGTCTCTGAGGACCAGCTCCTCTATTGATTAACCAGACTATTTTTCCCAATGCAAAATTTACCCATAATCTTTCACCCCCCCCCAAAGGACTGATAAGTAGTGTGATAAAGCTTTCCATCATACATTTGGTCTTCTAGATGACAAAGGCATTAAAAAGAAATGTTTTTCTGACTATGATACTTCTTTTTAAAACTTTAGTTACACAAAGTGACACCAAGTTGGATGAAAGGTGATAACCTTTGTTTCTGCTTAATATTGTAGCTACAAACAGAGATGTTCCTCAGGTGACATTTTCTAGTCCCCATTTCCTGCCTGCTCACTATTCCTGGTTGTTCAGAGGAAATGAGACTAAGCTCAGGCAGGGTGAAAGGCCAGGGGAGCACAAAATCTGTTCTCTTAACCTGTAACTTAAAGCCAGAACTTCCATTTCATGTAGGAAATAGCTCATTACTTAAAGCCTTGTTTTTCTGATCTTGGCCAAAGTTTATTCTAGCCCCAGCATACCTATTTCCAATGGGCCTACTGTAAATGGTCATTGACATTCTGATATTTTAAATTTTCACAGAAGCTATCAGAGCAAGTGGGTGCTAGGGAGTTCCTAATGGTAACAGGCAGCAAGCAGTAGTTCCCAGAATAACTTCTTTGAACTAGATCACTAAAGATAGCAACACTCATTTTTACATATTCTAGATTACCAGTGCTTCTTCTTTCTTTTTAGGTGACCTTGAACAGAAATTTGAACTGGAAATCAGTCCGCTTTGTAATCAACAGAAAGATTCAATCCCTAGTATTCAAATTGGTGAGTTGAATTCAGTTTTTTTTTTTTTCAGTTTTAATTTTAAGTAAATACTTTTGGCAGCTCTGCCAGAGTCACAAAGAAAAGGAAATCTACATGTAGCCTTTGAAAGATCCAAACTGGGGTTTTAATGAATGGCTGAGTCCAAATAAACACACTAATCATGACTGATCTATTGGGTAATTACCAACTAAAAAATTATGAAAAATGGAGTAAAGGTTTTGTTATAAACCTTTAGCTAGCTTGTATTAACTTTGCAGTTCAGAATCAAATCAAAACCAAATTGAGGGGGCTCCTGAGTGGCTCAGTTGGTTGAGCGACTGCCTTCGGCTCAGGTCATGATCCCGGAGACCCGGGATAGAGTCCCACATTGGGCTCCCTGCTCGGCAGAAAGCCTGCTTCTCCCTCTCTCACTCCCCCTGCTTGTGTTCCCTCTCTGGCTGTGTTTCTCTCTGTCAAATAAATAAAATCTTTAAAAAAAAAAAATTGAGTAAAAGGAAGGTCATAAGAACCAACTATTTGCTGCTGAGAAACAGATTAGTTCACACTGTTTAGGACTTGAAGAGTGGAAAGTCCGTGGAATGCACCTTGAGGACCCTTCTAGTCTGCCCCACTACCCTTCATCCCCAACACAATCCCAAGGGCCCATGCTCAGCAAACCATGTTATTGCTTGTAGCCCAGGGTTCCCTGCTTTTCCACTCTCCACTTCAAAACTTATTTTTAGTCTTATTCTCAAGTATCAATTGCAGTGAACTCTCCAACTGTGATGCTAATGCATCTAACATAATTATTACTTTAAGTTATGCATACAATCATTAAGCAAATCAAATGGTGGAAATTTCAGGCACATAGGAAATACTTTCGATCCAGTAAGAATTTCTATCAGTTCCTAAAACACTTTACCAATTCCATCTGTGTTTAAAGCAAGTCCTTCATTTCCTTGCAGTTCCTTCCAATTAAAACCAAACTCAGAACTTGAACTTTTATTCATAAACTAGAGCCCTGACATGTACCAGCTCCCACAGACCTCAGAGAGCTTAATACATTCACAGGGTTGCAAACCTCTGCAAGGCTCAATGCTTAAAGCCTCTACTTGGGAGGGAACAGGGCATTGGAAAAAAATAAGCTGATCTAAAGAAAACCAGAGCAAGTTAGTCCAACAGCAATACGCTTATAATCACTACAAGTCAAATCTCTTCCACAAAAGAAACATAAAGTCATCCTGAGGAAACAGAAACAAAATTAACTTAGTTCCAAAGATTTGAATGACATATGCAAATATTAAAATAGGTAACTTGAAATTATGGGATAATTGGTCATCCATTTTTTTTTCCAAATTGCCCTTAGTATTGTTGTGTTGTTTTTACAATTACACTGATTCTTGCACCCAAAAGAGGAAAAGGTGGGAGTGTTATAAAACAAAAACAAACAAACCAAAAAAATTAAAAAAAATAAAAAAAACAACCAACCAGGAAGAATCCAGGGCGATGACATAGTTACAGAATCCCTGGGGGGCAGGGAGGGAAGCAACATCAACAGAAATTCAGCCTTGGTCTCCTTGGAGCCAATCCCCCCACATACACACACCCAGGTTCCCTTAGTTATGGGGGTTCTGCAGAAGGCACTTAAAAGGAATAGACTCTGACCAAAATCCCAACCCTGGGGCCGTGTTTGTTAAATTCTGGCTAGAAAGAAATTTACCAGGCTCCTGTTAAAAGACATTTTGTGAAAAGCATTCACATTGTTAAGCACACAACCTGGATTTGCAAGACAGACCTGATTTTAGAGATTCTACCCTGTTGTTGTCATGAGAACACATTTATTTTGTCAGATCATATGTCCTGGTTTTCAGCACAGGAGAATGTGGTTACCATAGATACCTGTTTTTAAAATGGGGTAGAGATTGAGTGAATAAGAAAGGCTCAGTGATGCTACACCAGCACACTAATAATAAAGAGAAAGAGAAGGTGATGATAAAACAACGCTTCGTACATCAATCTTTCTTGGTCTCTGTTCCACATCCCCGGGCTCTGCAGGGTCAGGGTTGGGAAGTGTAGTGTGAAGGAGTAGATTTGGATCTTTTGGAAAAATCCAAAGATAAACAGTCTAATGGGAGCTGCAGGTTTCATCCTCCCAGCCCAGGATTTGGCCAGTGGGTCCTAAGTAAGGCCGCTATGTCCTCTGCCCTGATTCCCCCCGGGACTGAAACTGCCCCCTTTTTTCCTGTCCCAGTACATAGTGAGAATTTCCTCACATGCCATCTCAGGTTTAGATCTGATTTTCTGTTTAAGTCATTCATATTCACCTAAGTGGAAGTGGGATTTAAAATCCCTTTCCCTCTCTCCACTACATTCTGCATTTTAGAAAGAAGGTATTAGATGGAATGAATCTCTAACTGGTGAAAGCTAGGAGGAGGAGGAGAAAGAGACTTGCCTTCAATCCCTGTTTGCTCTGAGGCCACCATGTCTCCCTTCCCCTACTCCCAACCCTCCAGGAGGACAAAATCCAGGCAGTCGGCCCCTGGCTTACATAGAAAAGACAGCTTGGCATAATACACTGGGAACGGATGCAACAAGTTCCCAAAGGTGATCACGCAGAAGTAACTTTCATCTGAAAAAGTACCTCCTGGTGTCTATTCAGACTTCAAAATGGCCTTTCCTAACCTACTATGAGAGGTCTTTATATCAGACAAGTAGAAATATGGGGGATAATTCCCCAGGAATATCAGGAGAAAAATGAGTTGATTTTTAAGTACCAGATTAAAAAAAAAAAGTAGCAGATTTTTAAATGTTGAATTTGTAGTGTTTTTTTATATTAAGGTAAACTTGATAAATATTTACACTTTAAACTTGAGAATAGTATAATTTTGTGAACTATCTTTCTAATATCAAATCTCTGTTACGGTGAAGGATATTAGAAAATAGATACGGAGGTTATGAAGGAAATGAAGAAAATTCGAGATTAGCAAACAAGAAAAGTCAAGGAAATCCTTACTTACTGACCCCCTATATAACCTTATCATTGGCTTAAACTTTCCTCCTCAGGTTTGGGTGATCTAAACTGATCTCATAATAATCATATTCCAGGGATGCCTGGGTGGCTCAGTTGGTTAAGCAACTGCCTTCGGCTCAGGTCATGATCCTGGAGACCCGGGATTGAGCCCTGCATCGGGCTCCCTGCTTGGCGGGAAGCCTGCTTCTCCCTCTCTCACTCCCTCTGCTGTATTCTCTCTCTGGCTGTGTTTCTCTCTGTCAAATAAATAAATTAAATATTTAAAAAAAATAATCATATTCCACATACGATGAGATAATGTAGAAATGTGAAATAACATTTTGCATTCCTATATCCTTTTTTCATCTCTGTATCATCCTTAAAGGCCAAGCATCTGCTGTTTGTTCAACAGAAAGATAATCAAATCAAGTCTTATAATTTACAGCCTTATAAACATAAATTGTCAGTTAGTGGAAAATTTATTATGCTGAAAAACACTTGCCTCCCCACACCTTCATTTCAATAAAACCTAAATATGTCCAAGTTTGTGATGATTCCAGTCATTCCAGCCTAGACTGAAAGTCATCTTGGCTTTAAAAAATCACATTTAATATGGAAAGCACCCTAACATTGAAATATGATTAGAACACAAGGAGTCTAAAATAACTAAGAGAACAGACATATCAAATATCAGGTAAAAATCTGTATTGAAGATGAGTGAACGAACCTATGTTTAGCTGCTTAACACAGTTGAGAGTAAGATAAAACTGTGAATCAGTACTCTTGAAGAAATATCCTACAGGGTAACACATATGAATTGTCCAGATCGGTCTACGTCAAGGATGTGCAGCTTCCTGATATTCCCCCTTTCTTCCCCTCCCCCACCCATTCTTCAACTCCAGCACAGACTTTTTCCTACCTTTCTGTTCATATGTCTTTCTCCCTCGGCAAATAATAAAAGCTAACAAGTATTGAGGGTTAGTAGGTGCCGGGAGCTTTCTGAGCATTTCACCTGTGTAAAGTCATTTTCTCGTCATAAGAAACCTATGGGTTTGGTCCTCTTGCTAACTCCTTTTTACAAATGAGGAAACTGAGGCCCGAGGGGTTAAGAAACAAGCCCAGGGGAACACACCTGGTGCTCCCAAACCTAAGGATGAGGAGCCAACATCTTTTGCCTCCCTATCTCTGGGTGGAGCACAGCGCGGGGTCCCAGCGGGGTCTGGGAGGGAGAAAGGCGCGGGGTGGGCGGGGGAGGGGTCCTCTCTGCCTTCGCGGTGTTGAACTTGACCTTGCCCCGCTCTAGGTTTCATGAGCTACATCGTGGAGCCACTTTTCCGGGAGTGGGCCCGTTTCACGGGCCCCAGCACCCTGTCGGAGAACATGCTACGCCACCTGTCCCACAACAAAGCCCAGTGGAAGAGCCTGCTGCCCACGCCGCACAGGAGCGGCAGCGCGGAGCACGCGGGCCAAGGGACGGACAGCGAGGAGCCCACTGGGACCACAGGCGACGCCCCGTAGTCCCAGCCAGCCCGCCCCACTGCGCGCAGAGAGAAGGAGAACCTCCTCCAGCAGAAGCCTCGGGAGAGGGTAGCAGTTCTTGGCAACCAGTCCAGCCACGTGCTGGGTTTCATCCCGGGGCTCTTTGCCAGGCCACCCCACTCCTACTCGCCTGCCTCCTCTCCTTTTTCCAAGTGTACAGAAGCCGTCGCTCACCTCAGCATTCGCTGCCGAAATAAGCAACTCCATTCGGGAACGTGGGAGCCCATCCTCTGGGCTGGGGGAGGGGGGTGCAGATTTGCCCCTCAAGGAAAAGACTGGGGAGTCAGAAAGAGGTGCTCCTGCCATGTCCCCCTCTGGCCCTGGGTCACACTGTGACAGGCGACAGTGGCTGAGTCCAGAGCCCGGTTTTTTCTTTTTTAGCATTTGCCATCTGACTGCTGATCTGCATGACAAAAACACCAGCATACTCGGACCTCCAAGGAGATGGGTCTTAAGTGCCAGAGCACAAATGAGAACGTGAGAGAAAAGACCTTCTATTTTAATAATAATTATTATTATAAAATAATAATAAATCTTTTTAACTTTTATATTTTATGCACTAGACAATGGATCTAAAACTTTGGACTAGGATTACTCAATGTACCCAAACTTGAACAGGGGGTTCATTGTTTTGTTACTGACTTGATGCCACTGGGGGTCAGAGATTTGGCATCTGCTCAATTTAAGAAACCATGTTTCCTATCCGATCCGAGGGGAAGGTGCTGTACAGTTCATTCCTTTGCACCGTTAGCCAAGGTCTTTTATCAATAACTCAGATTCCGTGACATGTTTATATGCACACGTGTACATTTTCTGTAAATACCAAGCGCTACTGATTCCCATGCTGAAATACATGAGTATTATGGGATTGCTACCTGTATCAATAATGGCACTGTGAACAGAATACTGTTAGTTTTAATACAAGAGAATGCGTTTGTAAATCTGGTATAGAGTTTATTAATATACAGTTGTTTGCAGATAAACGCCTTAACTTTAAACATCTTTCATCTTCTGAAAGCTGCCCGACTTAAATCCTCACAGATATCCTTCTGAACTGCCTTCCCATGCCCATCTCTGTGCTTTCCAGCTAAGGTCACAAACCAAAACTGACTAAAGTCTTTGAGGAAATATTCTGGAAACTTCACACGCATTCCGCTTGAGACCATAGTGTTTTATCTATGGCACCAGGCATCGTTTCCTCAGATTAATGAGACCTTTCAACAAGCCTGAAGTCACTTTTCAACACAGCGATGTTGCACACTCTGTTTTAACAAGCCAGCTGATAAGCTCATGTTTATGTGACTCTCGTCTTGGACGGTGGTGGTGTGTCAACCTCGCAGGAGACAGAGCGGGTCTCACAAACCTTCTATGACCTTGTCATCTAACCATCAGGGAACTCCCTGCTCTCCCACCACTCTTTTGTTTGCTATGGCTACAGTACCAAAGCACCTTTGGTTTATGGTTGGCGTGCATTTGTTTGGCGTTAATAGTAACTGGATTTTTCTTTTCCTTAATTTTGTGTGAACAAGTGCTCAATTATTTAGCTGAAGTTGACATTATTGAACTCAAGAAAACATTTCAGTTTTGTGACCGAATTTACCTTCCTGATAGGTCATCGTGGTTCATTAAGGTTCTAGCTAACAGAGTCACCTTGGAATCTGGTTGCCATTTTTTTCTGCAGACTCTTGGTCGGAAAATCGGTTACAGCATCCTTCTCTAGTGACTGAACTCTGTGTGTTCAACCTTTTCCTTCAAAGTTCTAGTGTAAGTAATGTTACATGAAAATCGGCATGTCCCTTTCTTCTTAAATAACGTTGTAGCGGGAGAATAACAGGATCATTTCTGCCACTATGGAGCTGGTTCGAAAGCTGACATACTGACAGCTAACTCTCGTTTCCTACTTGCAACTCTTATGGGTTTTCTTCCCTCCTAACGTACAAATGAAAGGTTAGAAACTTGGCTGGTTCGTAATAAGTTTCTGTAGAGAGACTGAGGTCTGCCGAGTGAAGGTTTAGGAGAAATTTTGGGAAGTTGGTTATATTTTCATTAGAGTAGGAGAGATTGTCAGATGGTACTAAAGAAAGTGTGAAAACCTCATGGAATGGGTAGATGATAAGTTGAAATTGTTGATATGGGTAAGAGAGAAGTTGTGAAATCTTAACACTAATTTTTCTTTCTCTGTAATAACTATAAGCTGACACATGGTTCTTTATTGCTTTAATCCTCTGAAGCTCTCAGCTTGGTGAGGCTCCAAAAGAGAAAATGTTGAATGTATTCCTGCTTCCAAATCCCTCTTGCTTTTGTCTGATGATGCAGAGCGAGCTTTTGAGAGGTCTGTATTTACCGTCCATGAGATCGAATAAAGAAAAGCAATTGTCAAGGATGATATGGGGAGAAAAGAGAAGATGCTATTTTAGCAAGTGGGGCCTCTGCCTTGGGATTATGAAATGGACTTTGTTTAAATTATATTTATATTGTAACTTATATATGTAAGTTTGGAGGCATTATCAGTAGTTCTAAGTTCATAGGACAAAAGTCTATTCTTACAAAAGTCTTGAAGAAGAGCTCACAGAGAAAACCACCAGATATCTGAGTATGAAACAGCTACTAGTACAATCAAAATTTGAAGTAAAAGGAGACACAATGCATAAATTAGATGCATTTTTGTCCTTCTTTCAACCATCTGGAGTTTTCTTGAGTTCCTTGCTTTTTGGCAAAAAAAAAAAAAAAAAGACAGAGAGAGAGAATGTGAAACCTTTTTTTTTCCTGCCTAGTAGTGGCTCCCCTTCAATAGAGGAGTTCAATTGCTTGTTAAGACACAGCTGTTGGATCAACCATGGATTTTATCTTTATATTCTCCTCCTGATCCATGGGCCACCAATAGTTGACTTAGCAAGTTTAATTCTGTCCTTATGCGAGAAGAAAGGAATCAAAGGGCTATTTTTTAGTAAGATAATAGAGTTCAGATCAAATTAAGAGAGAGAGAATATATATCATTGCCAGGCCTGATCATCAAAGCCTGCTTCTCCTTTAACAGCATCCATGAATAGTCAGAAACTTGTTCGTGAAGCCCTGACCTACCCATAACTCCTCTAGGCTGAGCAAAAATCCCCTTCTGTTTCCACCTGCTTAAGGCTTCCCACAAAGATATTTGGAGTGTGTCTGGCGACACCATCTTCAGATAGTGCTTCCTACAAAACACAGACTTGTTTTGTAATCTTTTCTCAATGTTGAATCAGATATGTTCACTGATTTGAATTTGGTTATGAGCTTGTGTCTCACTGTATTTCTTATGCTTTGTTCTTTTAAGCAAACCGTTAAAGTTGTGTTGTTTTGTGTACACATGTGAGATTTGAAAAAAAAAAAAAACACCTTGTGAGTTTTGCTCAAAATGTGGCCTAAATATCCATTGGCATGTCTAGATCAACAATTGAAAATAAAGATAATTTCCTAAAAATATCAAAGTATGAAAATATACTGATTCTCACCAGGTAACATGTTACCAGCAAAACAATCAGATTCAACAAAAAAAGGCCCACTGCCTAGGAGAGGAAACTTGCAAGGGAAAAATGCACAGATACAGACATGGTCTCCATGGGACTCATTCTACTAGGGGCTGCAGAAACAGCCCTGTCCAAGTTCAGGAAAGCGGGTTCTCTTTCTCCCCCCATGCAGTTCTACACTTCCCCTGAGTCCTGATGTTTTTCTGTTTCACATTTGTCAAACCCATATATGAGTGAGAACAAGGTACAATGGATTAGGTTGTAAAGACAAAGCCGACTTCATTCAATAATTACCTATGAAAACTATGGTCTTGCACATTTCAGGACTAGAAACCATCAAGTACAATAGAAGGGTTCAGGCAGGACAACTGAGTGTCCTAAACCCATCCGGAAATAGAGGAGAAAAAAAACACCACCCTTGCTTCCCAGAAACAACCTTGTACCTGCATAGTCTCTTCATGTCCCTTTTTATTAAAATTGGATTCAGAAGCTCACTGATTCCTTTATGCTTCCCTGTGTCTGAAAACAAAGCCACTTTTTCATGTGTGGATATTTGATATCACAAAATCAAAATCAAAATTGAGACCCAACGGTTTTCCAAGTAACAGTCAGATGTGATTTTCAAATGTCCCTGGGAACCTACCCGAGATATTTTGAAATAAGTCAAACCTATGTGAACAATTAAATTTCAATTCCACAAATATTGATTGGGGATCTACGATGTGCCAGAGGTTGCTCTAGATACTGGGGATATAAAAAGACTCCATTTCTCCAGGAACATTCTGTGTTAGAGACCGGGGCAGCCAGTGAATGCTTCTTGGAGAATCCATGAGAACATCTGCAAGGGTTCAACCACCGATAAACCTCTCTCCTAGAGTACAACATAACAGAACATGGATAAACCTGGAGACTGTAGGGACCAAGGGCAGGCTGCCCCAAAATGTGCCATGTCAGCATATTGAATATTTTAAAGAAAAGTTTCTTAAGTGACAGCCTATGTAAGAAAGATACTGAGACCATCCCCTGTTCCCCTGAAAGCAGGAAATAAATGTCCCATGGGAAAGGTAGCCTCCTGTACCGAGAGGTAGAGACATCCTTATCACCAGAGATGGGGATATTATGCAGCCATCAAAAATGAAATCTTCCTTTTTGCAACAATGTGGATTGAACTAGAGGGTATTATGCTAAGCGAAATAAGTCAATTAGAGAGGGACAATTATCATATAAATCTCACTGATTTGGGGAATTTGAGAAACAAGACAGAGAGGATCATAGGGCAAGGGAGGGAAAAGTGAAACAAGACAAAACCAGAGAGGGCGGAAACCTTAAGAGACTCTTCATCTCAGGAAACAAACTGAGGGTTGCTGGAGTGGAGGGGGTGGGAGGGATGGGGTGACAGGGTGATGGACATTGGAAAAGGTATGTGCTATGGCGAGCACTGTGAAATGTGTAAGAGTGATGAATCACAGACCAGTACCCCTGAAACAAATAATACATCATATGTTAATTTTGAAAATAAATAAGTAAATAAATCGCTGGGGTGGGGGGTGGGGGTGGGGTAGGAGGGGAATGTGTCTTCCAGGGTGTCTGGGTGGCTCAGTCAGTTAAGTGTCTGACACTTGGTTTAGGCTCAGGTCATGAATTCAGGGAGATCAAGCCCCAATTCAGGTTCTGCAGTCTGCTTCTCCCTCTCCCTCTGCTCCTCCCCTGCTCATCCTCATACTCTCTCTCTCATTCTCTCTCTCTCTCTCAAATAAATATATTATCCTTTAAAGAAATGTGTGTGCCAAATGTTGTTTAAGCATTACCTGGAGAAAAGAAGTCTTTATAGCCCGTGAAGTTTGAGGCTCAACAGCTTAAACACACAGGTTTCTCTTCTGCGTGTTTCTCAGAGCCTCCCGCAGGACATCTCCAACAAGATGATATGGCATTGCTTCTTTAGATCTAATACTGGTTTCATAACACGAAGTCTTCCCTGACCACACCAACCCAGGATGCTCTCCCCCATTTGTCATTTTACTGCCCTAGTATTATTAGTGACTGTTAGTTATTTTCTTATCTGTGATGTATGCGTGTGTGCCCGCCCAACTTGAGACACACTATACCACTGTGATGAGCTCGCCTGAGTCTGTGGCATGATTTTAGCACTTACTAGATGTCTGACCTCAAGCAGGTTTCCCAAATTTTCGTCTCAGCTTCTGCATTGGTAGCATGCTAATAAAAATGGGACCTATTTCATAGAGTTTCTGAAGATTCAGAGTTCCTAAGTGCAAAGAGTCTGGACAGGATTTGGCTCATAGAAAACACTCAGTAAGTGTTGGCAAAAACCAACATCTTCTCCTTTGCCCCTGTATCACCCTATCCAACCAGATTTGCTAAGCTCCTTGATAACAGGATCACTTATCTTTTAAAATATATTCTCCTATAGTATAGCACAGAAGGTCCTGAATAAATACTTCTTAAATGGAAAAACATATTTGGACTGGTAAATTGAAAATGGTATCAGAATAATAGGTTAACATTTAAACCCAAACAAATAAGTACCGGTTGCAACAATAAATAGCCCCAATAATTTGAATAGAGAGGTTGTTTTTCAAGAACACAGGTTGCTACCTGACGGACTTTTATTCTTTCTTAGAATCTGGTTCAGGAGAAAAGAAGGTTTTCTCCTCCTAGTTTGTGAGTCTGCTCTTCTGAGTGATGAGGACAAAGATCAAGTCTCTGAGAGACCCAAAGTCCAATGACTCCAGGTTTTTTCCTATCCTACTGGAAAAACAGGCTAGAAGGACTAAAAGGAAAACAGTAGAAGGACAACTAACTGGCTTCCTTTGCAGGAAAAAAATCCCCTACCATATCACACAATCCAAGAGAGACAGTTCCAGTCTTCATCTTTGACAAGGAGTATGGGACTAGCAGGTGAAGCTCCTATTTTCTCCCTGTGATCACACATGACCTACCCCTGCTCTTCTTCCCAGGAAGCAATTACACATGCATTTTAAAAGTTGTCAGCAAAGTAAGCTAACGGACTAAGGTGAACAGTCAGGGTTTGGTTTTTTTTTTAATTACTTATTTTTTCCTGCTTCTCTCTGCTCTATTTTGTTTGGGCTTAGGAGGAGAGTCAGACTTTACCCTTCAGTGGACTTACACACACACACACACACACATACACACACACAGGTGAAAACAAAATACTGATTGTGTGGCAGTAGCATAAGGGAGAAGTACGTTTGTAATTACTGACAAATTTTCAATTGTGAACCTGACAGACGGGGGAGCAGCAAGTTCCTGTGGCTCTTGTAATATTTCAGTTATGTAACACGTTGTAAGATAGTTCCTTTGTGCTTCCATTGACTTCAGCTCTTAAAAATGTATTCATCATCCCACAGAAAGCTTTTCAAAAAGTACCTTTTGCAATGACATTTTCTTTACCTTAAACTCTACCAGAAAGGTTCAGAGTTTTCTTCATGCTCATCAACTTCTTTTTTGAACAGCAGTTTTCCAGTCTTTAGGCGCAACTGGGGGTGTCCAACCCACCACCAACCTGTGAACGGGGCAAGCAGGAACCCCCTCGCCACCATGTTGGTTGTCAGGCACTCGTGGCCCAGACAGAGAAGCTGGGGCACCAACACCAGCCCCTGAGCAACATGAGAGGAAAGAGCCTTTGATGAGGCCAGAGGTCCACATAACCTCCATCTGCTGCTGGCTTGGGCAGGTAGGAGTATCGTGTCAAATTGCCTTGGGGTTGTGGGCAAAGAGAACACCTGACTTGAACATCTGAAGTGTTTACTGCATGCTTTTTTTTTTTAAGATTTTATTTATTTATTAGACAGAGAGCACAAGGTTGTTGGGGGAGTGGAGCAGCAGGTAGAGGGAGAGGGAGAAGCAGGCTCCCCACTGAACAGGGAGCCCGATGCAGGATTCGATCCCAGGAACATGGGAACATAACCTGAGCTGGAGGCAGAGGCTTCACGGACTGAGCCACCTAGGAGTCCCATTTCCTACATGTTAATAAAGTTACATCAGGCTAGCAAACAAACCAGAGAGCAAGCAATGACTGAACATGATTATTTCCTTTTTATCACATTCAGAGCTAAGTGTTTTAGGGACACTTCATTGGTTTTTCATACATGGTTGGTAAAGGCTCTGATCAGATGTCAAATATGGCATTATACTTTGCCATAGAGATCACAGCACTTGCAAGAAGTAACCTCTGAGATTTAATTTCATTTCTGAAACAGTAATAATACAACCCATTTGTCAAATTTGTAGTGAGGATTGGGCTGCTGTATATGGAGCACCTCAGGCGGTGTCTTGAGTACCTACTGCCACTTAGGGAAGAGTAGGAATTACCGGACAAGACCAGTGGTTCTCTCTCTCTGCTCCATTTGCTGCAAAAGATTATTTAATTCTTCGAACTCAAATGAAACCATCAACAGATATAGGATGCAAAGAGAAGATGTGACAAGGGAAGTAAGCTGATACTGATTTTTCTTCAACATGTGAGGGAAATAAGCATTAAGAAAAGAAAAAAGAAAGAAAAGAAAAAAGAAAGAATAAACAAGATGAAACAAAATGATCCCTCCCCTTGTGTGTGAGTGTCCTAGGGCTGCTATCAAATTACCACAAACCAGGGGCTTTAAACAGTACCAGTTTATCCTCTCACAGTTCTGGAGGGTACAAGTCTGAAACCAAGCTGTCAGCAGGGCCAGGCTTTCCCTGAAGTCTCTAGGGAAGAATCTCTCAAGGCCTCTTCCAGTGTCTAGGGGTTGACGGCAATCTTCATGCTTCTGAGCTTGTGGCTGCATAACTCCGATTTCTACCTACGTTTTCACAGGGCCATCTTCCTTGTGTCTGTGTCTGTCTGTCTTCTCATCGTATGAAGACACCAGTCATGGGATTAAGGTCCACTCTCAGCCAGTTCAATCCCATCTTAACTAATTATATCTACAAAGACGTTATTTCCAAATAAGGTCCCATTCTGACCTTCTGGCTGCCCGTGAATGTTGAGGTGGGAGGAGGGATTTTCAGACCAGTACACTGTGACATTCCTCACTCATCCACTGCCTGCTTCACCTCCCATTTCCCTTACATACAGCCCATATGCACAACGTGCACATCTTCCAGATTTCTCCTGAATGATGCCTGGGAACAGATTTCTTCAGGTTTGAGGTAGGGTTGTTTCTACATATTCGGAGATAAAACCCAGAGAAGTTTCACAGAAAGGAAGATCGAAAACACATTCCTTCTCCTATATTCTTTCCTTACTCATTTGGATCTGTCTGAGAAAACAAAAAGTTTCCAGGACACCTGGGTGGCTCAGTCAGTTAAGCATCTGACTCTTGATTTCAGCTCAGGTCATGATCCTCAGTCATGATATGGAGCCTGGTGGGGAGCCTGCTTAAGATTCTCTCTCTCACTCTCCCTCTGCCCCTCTTGCTCCTTAAAAAAAAAAGTTTCCAAAATCCCACTGGCATCAGCCATCTTGAAATGATAAAGTGAGCTTTGTTCCATATTTCAACTTCTCTCTCTCATTATCATCAATGTTCAAATGCTTCAATCCTTTCATTCATTCGTTTGACAGATAAACACAAAACACCAAGTTTGTGTTAGGCACTGGGGATACAATGCTGACCATCTTTGCTGTCTTGACAGTTAAAGTTAACAGCTAGAGAAAACTCACTTCCAGAAAGCAGTGTCCTCAGGGTATCATTTGAGACTAAAGCATGGAGGTTAAAGGAATGCCTGGTTCAGAGACAGAGGATATGAGTGTATTTGTCCCGGTCTGGGAGACTTGGAGAACATAATAGAAGGAGGACTGTGGAAGAAGAAGGTTGGATTAGAATCACATGGGGTATGAGGGTGCAGGAGGACATAAATGAACAGAGGAAACATCATTCATAGGTGATAAACTACGTGGGAGGGTGGACTGAACTAGCCATTAGATCTCCCAAAGAATTAGTCCCAACTTTCCCCCCTGTGGCTGGGATGGACTCAGGGATTTACAGAGTCCTCTTAGATGTATTTCTAAGCCTTAGGGAAATGAAGAGACTCTGAGTTCTTAAAAGAAATTGGTCTTTGGTCTGGATTGACTATGATGGTCTCAGAGACTGTGTGTGGGCATGAGGCAGCCGCACACAAATGCTTGGGGGTGCCCAACTCAGAGAGCCTGGAAGGGAAGAGGGTGGTGGGAACAGGCTCTCTAAAGGGGCAGTGATGAGCAGGAGATCTTGGCATACAACCAGCTACACTTCTCCCTCTGGGGCTCCAAGCCCAGCAGTCCTACTGCTACAGATCCTGTGTGCTTTCTGGAGGAAGTAATAGGTCTATAACTGACATATTTTTCAAGCTTCCTTGGTACTGTGTCCCCAGAGGTCAACTGAGAGCCTAGGCAAATTGCTGTGACAGGGAGGGCCATCAGGCTTGTCAGTTTTCTGGGTGAAATGGAGACATGCAATAAGTTAGGAAAAATAGAAAGAAATCTATCCCTGACCAATTAAATGGGGAGGAGCAAAGACCAAAAACAGGTTTTTAAAATGATTTTTTAATAAAGACTTCCAATTACACACTGGAAATTCAGGCAATCCTTCTATAAAGAATAAATCAAGAATATCCATATTTTAGGGGTCCCTGGGTGGCTCAGTCATTAAGCATCTGCCTTTGGCTCAGGTCATGATCCCAGGGTCCTGGGATCAAGCCCCACATCAGGCTCCCTGCTCAACGAGAGGCCTGTTTCTCCCTCTCCCACTCCCCCTGCTTGTGTTCCCTCTCTCCCTGTGTCTCCCTCTGTCAAATAAGTAAATAAAATATATTTTTTTAAAAAAGGAATATCCATATTTTAATCTAAATTCAGGGCCCGTGTTCAGGGGAAAAAAAAGAGAGGCCCAGTAAACAGCTAGAAAAAGGGGCTTCTCTCAAGACTTTTTCCATCAGACCAGAGTTGACTCCCAAAAATCAATGGAGAACAGGAAGAAAAAAGAGATAATTTGACAGCATCGCTGTAGCACAATGATTTCTTATTAACTAGTTTAAGAAATAGACCAAATTCTTAGAATTTGAGAACTTGCTAGAAAATAAAGTATCTCTTTGTCCCTGAAAATAACCTTGCTGTCCAGAAATCTCTACGCCTTCCTGGGACTTTTATTTAGAGTTCCAGAGACTTCCATAAAGATTTTCAAATGCAACCACATCTTCTACTAACATTGTGTGCGGGGGTGGGGGTGTGAGGGGTGTGGCAAACTTCTTCCTCCCAAAATCACAGGGTGTATGATCCAACATTCTCTAGAAATATAAGGTAAATGTGGTCATTCTACTATGAACAGCAAGCACCAATTTCAACCAGAGTTTAATTTCCAAATCAAGACCCAAGTCAGCAGTCATTGTGCTAAAACATACAATGTACTGAAGTTATACAAGCACATTGGGTTAGTCCAAGAAAGATTTGCAAGAAAAACAGAGAATGGCTTAGTTTGGATGGTTGCTAAAACTTCTAGAAGACTAGTCACCAAAAGAATTCAACATTTAGGATGTTACTATCTCCTCCAAAGCCAATCACCATTCTGATACAATTAGCCAACAGTTTTCCACCAAGCCAGTAATTTCAAGCAGCAGCATGGAGGGGTGGTTAAAGATGTCCTCAAGTTGAAGTCTGACTCAGTCACTTACTAGGTATTTATCCCTTGGCTGGCTCTTTCTCTCTTTTTTTAAGATTTTATTTATTTATCTGTTTGTTTGTTTGTTTGTTTGTTTGTTTATGAGAGAGGGACTGTGAGCGTGAGTGGGGAGAGGAAAAGGGAGAGAATCCCAAGCGAACTCCATGGAGTGTGGAGCCTGATGCGAAGCTCAAGCCAAGGACCCTGAGGTCGTGACCTGAGCCGAAACCAAGAGTCTGACAGCTATCTGACTGAGCCACCCAGGTGCCCCTTGGCTTCTTAATTTCTTGATGACTCTATGACATCAGTGAGAAAATAATAGTGCCTCTCATAGGGTTGTTACAAGAAGCAAATGAGTTAGAATAGTATGGGTCACATCCTGAGGGCTTGATAAGTTTTTTAAATTTTTAAACAGTCATATGAAGTGGATATATGGAAACATGTTCTCCTGGCCTTCTTTCCTTGCTTAGAACTCAAGGAAGGAGGGTCACTGTATGCAATATTTTCAGTATGTACTTTCAACATGTATTTCAGTATGTACCCAGGGGCACTTAGAAGTATTTTTCTCCCATGATAAGTATTGCCAGATTAGCATTATAATTGTGGAGTTGACGTTCCCAGATGTTAGTCTTCTATGGGGCTGTCTAATTTATCTCTTCAAGACCAGCATAGATCACAGTGTTTAGCAGAAGACAGGTCCTCCACAAATGATTGTTCAACTACAATAGTTATAGAGCCTTAATTTAAGGATATCAAAAGGAGACAAAGTGCGAAGAATGGGGATATCCAAGAGTGGTGAACTAATGTTGGGACAAAGTAACCTGTGAACCAACACCTGGGAGTAGAAGTGCAACTCCAGCTCCTCCTAGCCATGTCTCCTAGTTGACCATGCTTCCTCCATCATCATTTGTCCATAGTAGGAGAACATGACAAGAGCTAAGCTTTTTAGAACAAAGCCATGGAAATTACCAGGAATAATGAAGGCAGACTTCCAATGTCTTGGCGACATGTGGACAAAAGCACATTTGAAAGAGTCCCAAACAAGACAGACAGCAACTGCAAAGGAAAATGGAGCCCTTTCTGTCTTCACTTCATAAAGTTCCAAACAAACTCCCACCTTATGCTCTTCTTCGATTTTTTTCCCTCTGTTTTTTCCCTCTGCCTACTTCTGCAGTCTCCAGAGCTCTGACATCTCTATCCTACAGTCATTCATTTTCCAATTATGTAAAAAACATGTAGAAGAGGGATAACCATCAGAGGCTTGCACAGTTTGTGGAGGGGAGAATAAGAAAGAGCTACTTCCTAAACCACACTAGAAAAATGGCTCACCCTGAGCAAACTGGGATAGGTGGACACTCTACTCTTCAGTCTCCTTTGAAGACTTCATGTCTTCTACTCCACAGATGAGACAAGAAAGCTTAGTCTCCTGCCTTAAGCTTCATCATGCAGAGAGTTTATTTCAAAACGCAAAATGAGTAAGTTCATATTTCCTCGTGTTTGCTTTCACATGCATTATTTCACTAGAGTCTCAAAACTACTCTGTCATGTAGATTGGATGAGAATTATTATTCCTATTTTATGACCAAGGTAGCGAGGGCTCAAAATTAATAAATTACTTCCCAAAGGTCCCATGGAGAGTAAAATACAGAGTCAGGTCTAGACTCTGACTTGGAGTTTAGTTTTCTTTCTCCTGTAACGGTGGCCGCTCTGATTCAAGCCTCGTCCTAGAGAAACAGAAGCGAAGAGCTGGTGAGACATTGGGAGGAAGGCCTACGGGGCTGGCACTCAGGGCTTCGTGCAAGAAGATGGGGGCAGCCACCGCAGTGTGACCAAGAGAGAGCCCTGGAGGAAGACCAACAACCTCATTCAGGTGTCCTTGGGGTAACTGAGGGGCCCGGTGATTAACCACTCAGCTCTGCCCAAGTCCATCCCCATTTTAAAATGGAAAGTCTTGCATCCTCGGGAAGTCCCTTCCCCTTTCTCAGGCAGACTCGGATGGTTGGTAGCTCCTGATAGAACAGAAGCTCTAGCATCAGGAAGAAGGGCTGGGGTCTAGGCTGCACTCTGCCACTTAACAGCCTGGGTGACCTTGGCTGTGTCATTTAATTCTCCGAGTTGCAGTATGGAAATGGAGCTGGTTGTTAGTACCTGGATTCTCTGTTTAATGAAGCCTGTTGAAACTGATCTGTTTTGGTTTTGTTTTGGTCAAAAAGGGCCACATGTCATTACCGCGTGTCTACCTCATACTTCATAGTACAGTTAGTAGGACAGAGGGGAGAGCGTGTCTATGAAAATATTTGGTAAACAGTAGAAAGTTTATAAGTATAAACCCATTAATATTATTATAAAATGACCCTTTAGGGGCGCCTGGGTGGCTCAGTTGGTTAAGAGACTGCCTTCGGCTCAGGTCATGATCCCAGAGACCCGGGATCGAGCCCCACATGGGACTCCCTGCTCGGTGGGAAGCCTGCTTCTCCCTCTCTCACTCCCCCGCTTGTGTTCCCTCTCTGGCTGTGTTTCTCTCTGTCAGATAAATAAATAAAATATTAAAAATAAAATAAAATAAAATAAAATGACCCTTTATTTTCAATAGCTAAGTGCACACAAGCCTGGAGTGACTAAAGACTTTCCTCAATGGGGAACCCTTCTTGTTTTGTAATATTTTTTAAACTTCCAAGAAAATTACTACTCTTTTAAATTTTCTCATGTAAGATTTTTTCCTGCCTAAGATCAATGGTCATTCTAATGTCTACCAAATAATCAGAGAACAAGACAACAAAGCCAGAGATTTTTGACATCTGGTTTCCCCTTAAAACAAGAACACGTTTCTAAAATTGCATTTTAGATCTGTATCACAATGGAAATAAGTAAATATCCTCATGAAAAGACGGAAGCCAGAAGTAAACCGTAGAGCTGATGCTACTTGGGTCACAGGAAATGTTTTGGGAAGTAGAAAGGAGACCCCATAATCACCTTGGGCCACCCAGAAATATGCATGCAATTAACTGAGGGGGAAACGTCTCAGTATGGCTTCGGTGACACACACACTTGCACGACGTGCAGAATCAGAGACAGAGCTCTATCTCTTATAGAGAAAAAGCAAGGAGCAGGAAACAAAAGTCCTACAGAAAGGGCAGTCTATCTTCTGAGCCATACATAAGTTCAGACAGTGAGAGTGATTTAGAGTGATTGAAATAAGCCCATTTGGCCAAAGGCAGCTCTCTGAACCTTCTCTGAATTTACAGAACACTCACAGGCTGTCTATAACAAGCACACAGCTTCCAGAAAATCTGATTGCTTCAAACACCCCCATTGATTTTGCAAAAATGACATCAACAAAAACTACAAACAGAAGCCCAAGACCCTAGCAAGTCCTGTTGCCAGCCACACCGTGAGGAGAATGCGGCAGGCATCCCCAAGTTCTCCGTGTGGGAGAGAACACTGACCATGCTCGCATGGCTTGCGTCTGCTCTTTGAATTATATTTATTTAACTCGGTACTGATGTGTTAATTCGCAAATAATGTCTTTGTTCCCTTTGTAACATTGAAAATTGTCATCGCCTTTAGGAAAAGAAATTTTTCTAAGCAGCAAACTGTTTTATTCACATGCAACATTTAACTAACTTCGGGAGTTAACACTGCTGCCAAAACTCTGAACATGGAAAATGAGATCTAGGGCCAGGCCAATTAGTCAGTGAGAGGAGACACCTGCTCCTTCTTCCCACCCGTCGTTTGCCAGTGGCGGTACCCTGGGAAAGTCTCTGCCACAGGCCCCTGGCGAGGACGGTCCTGGGAATGAAGCAGACAACGGCAGTCACCCCCTGCCCTGCTATGAGTGCACACACACACACAGCCACACTGTGTGGTGGTGAACTAGACACACTATTGGGGTCATCCTAAGAGGCAGAGGAGGAGTCCCTCCCGGAGCAAGGCAACAGTACAAGCCCAGGAGAGTCTCAGCTTCTGGAAGCTAATCAGTGGCAAGTTAGAAAAGGAAGCAGAATGAGAAGTCATTGTGGATGTCGGTCATAACTGAAATCCAGAGACCCAAAGCGTTACCTAAATCAAAGGATCTAAACTTTGAAAGTTTATCAGTCCTCCCTAAGGTCTCAGAAGTCCAGTAACATGATGGTAGTGATGACTATAGCAGCTAACATTTATTGAGTACTTATGAAGGCATTGTTTTAAGAGCTTCTCATGAGCTACAAACTCATAGCAACCCTATGAAGTGAGTCCTAGGATTTCTTCTAGTGTCCATTAGAAAATCAAAGGGTTTGGATTATTGTCCAGGGTTGATGAAACCAGACCGGCTGGCCCCAGAGCCTGCCAGTGTTGGATGGCCTTTCAAAGGCTCCCTGACGGGTCCCCTCACTTTGAATACCTCCAAAGCAGACAACTCTTCCCATCACCAGCCCGCCCTGGTCGGTGACTTCATCCATGTGAATGTGTACCGGGGCGCACACCCTCTTTATCAGCAACTGCACTTCCAGGAATTTAATACACAGATGTTCGCACAGTTACTTATTTATTGGTGTGCGGTTGAGGCTTATACAAGAAAGAACGCAAATTTCCATCAAGAGGTAACTAGTTACATACACTGTGATCGAGCCACCCAGAGCACTAGTGTGTAAGCCTGGCTCCTCGTTCTGTCCCCCTGCAGCCCTGCAGGCAGCTGGCTTAGCGACTGGGTCGCAGCTTGGTGGGAAGCAGACCTTGCCCCTCCCCCACATGGAAGCACTCCACTTGCACAGGCCACACTGCAGGTGGCAGCCCCCCCCAGCCCACATAATCACCATCCAACAGAAAAAAAAAAAAAAAAAAAAGAGGCACACCTCCACGCACACATGGACCATGCCTAGACCATCTGTGGAAAGACACACAGAAACCGATGACCATACTCCATATCCTCTCTAGAGAGGGGACAACCCCACCCTGGTTGGGGTGATACGCTTCTTTTAAGTCTTCTGGTCATATTTCCATTTTTTACAGGTGTGTGTGAACCAAACATACCTTAAAATAACTAAAATTCAAAATAAACCAATGATGGGGGCAACTGGGTGACTCAGTGGGTTAAGCAGCTATCTTTAGCTCAGGTCATGATTTCAGGGATCAGGGATCAAGCCCCACATCGGGCTGGCTGCTTAGTGGGGAACCTGCTTCTCCCTCTTCCTCTGCCTCTCCCCGCCCCCCAAGTCATGCTCTCTCTCTCTCCCCCTGAAATAAGTAAATAAAATCTTTAAAGAAATAAATAAAATAAAACCAATGGACATAACATACTCATTACTGACCAATCACAAATGAAATATTTAAAAAAAGAATCTTAGTGTCCAAAGTTTGGGGAATGGATAAGGTACGAGTGACTACTTCTCCCATAAATTATTATGAAGTCATTAAAAGCTACGTTTTGCTACGTAGCAGCCACACAGCAAAAAGGAAAAATATATAGGTGATAATGTTAATGAAAGAGCAAAGTTCCCCATCATCTGTGCAGTGTGACTGCAGTCACAATAACATGAAGAGAATTATCTTCACTTAGCAGCTGGAATGGACTTTTCTCCTAAGGGTGGTGAGGAGGGGCACACCTTTGTTGGGAAATTAGTTCAACAAGTCCTTTGGTGTAGAAGTTGAGCCCTTGGAGTGTCTCGAGATCCCCAGGGAAAAGTGTCAGTAATTTCTACTTTGCTCCCCAATGACATTTCAAAATGAATGGATTCTTTCCACAAAGAAGGCATACACATCCAATCCTAATGATCCTACAAAGTACAGTAAAAGGGAAGAGGGTTTAAATAAAGTATGGGAATGGAAGGACCTATTTAGAAGTCCAAGCCACCTTGCTATTTACTCAGAGAAACAGCTCCAGGAGGTACAGTAAACGGCCCCTGGAAAACAAAGGTGAGCCAGGTTGGGGGAGACGCTTGGATCAGTTAACCCCCTCAAACCTCCCATCTCAGGAGGTGTAGACCTGCAAAGAATGGGCAGCCAATTCCAGGTACTTAGGACCAGGTACACCTAATCAGTTAATCCCCTTAATCTCTCGGACCCTGACCAATGGAGATGCCCTGATAAGCCACTCTGCATTGTGAAAGGGATTATGAATTTAACAGATTGGATGTATTCATCATCACAGTAGAGTGAAAGAACTAACTCCAGCAGCTGCGTGATTACAATCAGCTTGTGTCTGCCCTATAAAAGCTAGTTTGTAAGAATGGGTGGGGCCGCTCTCTCTCCAGAAGCAACCCTGATTGGCCAGGGCCCTGACCAGTCAGAAAAATTCTGATGCTTGGCACGAAATAAAGCTTTGTTTGGCCTTCACTTTTGTATTGCCTCCTTCCTTTAACCACAGACCCTAACGGGAAAATTGCGAAGTAGTCAGAGTAGCAAAGGGTTCCCAACATTCTCTTTATTTCCCAATTTGGAGTAATGCAATTTTATTACCTCTATACTTTCAAAAATAATCAGTGTTTAATTGTCCGTAGAAAGAAGCAACAAGAAGCAACTTCATTCCAGCTGCTAAGGTTCAGAAGAGATTAACAGGAGGCTTCAGTAATGAAACCTCCACCTTTCTCAGATGGGAGCGGGGAGGGGTTAGGTTCTTCCTGCCCAACCTTCAGAAGGGAGTCTGAGCTTCGGGGAGAGGGAGACGGGGGAACAAGAGGGAATGCCTTAGAAGGAACAGTTGATGTTTTCTCTTGTCTTTGAAAACACCTTACTCTAGGAATGCATCTCAGATCAGAACTCATAGGATGTCCTTAGACCAAATAAGGTACAGAGACAACAACAGGATTTCCTGATAATATCTGTGCGGTAGAGCATGTAAGGAGGGGTTTTGGAGGCTAATACCCCTAGAGACCAAGATGTATGGTCCCACTGGATATCTAAGTAGATAGATAACTAAGAGCAGATAATCGTTTAGAAACCACATTTTTTTTAATCCTCTTGCTTCTGATATGCTTGCCATCTCTTCCTCCTCCCTCAGCCCGCAGCAGAGCATGGGGTTTGCAAGTGGCGGGGAGCCCCGGGCCTGCCCTGGAGCAATGCCATGACTTTCCCCCATCACGCAAACTCTCTCGGCCTAAGAATCTCCAGCCATAAGGTGGGAAGGACAGCAATACCTGCCCTTCAAAGTTATTTTGAACATTAAAGGACATAATGGATGAGAAATGACCCCTTATCAATTTAAAGCATGCCGTAATATTATCCAAAGTGAACAAAGTTTATACGGTCTCAGAAAAATGCCAACTAATTTCCCCCGAGTAATATAAATGAACAAAGGACATGATTTAGGGATATCACATATTTTTATAGTATTCTAATTAAATGCTGCTAATAAACTTACAACTACATATTGCCTTTCTATTTTCCTTTTATTCCCATGCACACTTATAAATAGAATCTAGCGTAAAGGAAAGGGGCTCATTTGACCTCTCTTACTCTAAGGCCCCTTAAAAAGTAATAAGTTAATTAATTGATTAATTAATTAATTAATAAACAAAAGTCCTTTGAAAGGAAGGCCGTGAAAGAGGAGGGTAATGTCAGTTTCTTGAAGTCGCCCTTCCAAATGTGGCAGAGCTGTTGGTTGCGGACCGACTTTTTTTTTTTTTTTAAAGATTTTATTTATTTGATAGAGAGAAAGAAACACAGAGAGGGAACACAACCGATTTTAATAATAAAAAAAAAGTCAGTGATAGCTACCTGAAAGGTCCACGCAGCTTAATCAGAATATTTCCTCTGGTTCTTCCACTGATTTTTTCAGGTAAAAATATTCTAAGTTCAGCTTTCTTTTGCCCTATATTGACTATCAGTGTGTGCACAGTACGGAATGATAAGCTGCTGTGTCCTTATCATTAGTGTCATTACTGGAGATAATCATGCTGGTCAATTGGAAGTGAATATTCTGAATGAAATTCACCTTAATGTCAACACCAGGTCACAGAACTGTCAGGTGCAGCCTGTCAGGGAGGTCCGACCGGAAGCTGGGGACCTCAGGGCGCATGGGCCTCCAGGCAGAGCGGGTCTTCCTAACTCCTTCTCCTCTGCTTTAACTTCTGCTCACGGGCTGGGGATTTCTCTCTGGAGCAGGGAGGAAGATCAGTGCCTCTCCACATGAAGAGACCTACCATGCACTCCATCAATCTCCTCTTCCAATTAAAAACATCCGATTGTGTGCACTCCTCCTTCTAAAATAGGCCTTCTTGACTCCCTCACCATCCTGGTCCATCGTCTCTGGATGGACTCTGTGGGGACAATAATCCCTCATGGATATGCTACTCCAAGCATCCTCTAAGTGTTCAGTGGAAATTCCCTTTTTTATTTCTATTGTCTGTAACTTAATTTACATACATTTTATTGTTTGGTTTTTTTGAGTGAAGATTTAAAAGAACTTAATCCCATGCCAGGCATCTATTGATCTTATTCCCTTATAGTTGGAATTTTTATGATTCAATGAATAAATTTTACTTTAAATTTTACAGAAAATATCTTAATATTTTCATTTAAATTTAGCATCCTTAACAGTCTTCAAGGTCAAAGAGAAAAGAATTACATGCATCAAACTATTAAGTATTTTCAAAAAGTAGGGGTGCCTAATTGGCTCAGTGAGTAGAGTAGAACATGGTACTCTTGATCTTGGGGTTGTGAGTTCGAGCCCCACGTTGGGCGTGGAGCCAACTTTAAAAAAAAAACTAAATCACAAATCTTTACAAAGAGCAGAATTTCTGAAAAATTCTGTGCAGTCAAATCTGGAATGATTTTTGATCTTCCAAATGGATTAGTTAAATATCTTGGAAATAGATCAACTGGGATGGATAGAGCTCAAATAAGAAAACTGTTTCAGCTAAACTGACAACTATGAGTTAATAAGCTAGGCAAAGCAAGACCTACAGTTGTGGTGAGCTTTCAAATCATTTATGATATCTCTAGGACCTGACATAGACATGGTTCCTGGAGCCTGGCAGGCATCTGGGGATCAGACTGGGTTTTAGATGCTAGGAATATACCTCTGAATAAAGCAAGACAAAATCCCCTGCCTTTGTGCAGCTTACCTCTGCACACCCACTTGTAAGGACGCATATGGTGGCAAGACGTGTCAATAAATTAACGAAAACAAAAAATACAGAAGTCCATGATCCCTCCCACATCCCATTCAAAAGAACAAACCTGTGTGATTATGATATCTGAGGCGTGATCATGAAATAGGAAAGTTTCATGGTTCATTGCTCTTAAGGGATCAAGGATGTACTACGATTTAATTGGGCAAAAGAAAACATTTCAGGCCTTCAAATAAAATAAGTAGGAGAATGGAGATCTCATCTTGGATTTGTCTACTTAATGAAATAAGGTCAGCATAGTTGGCCATTTTTCCTGCTACAGTGACCGGTAAGTGATACAGCCTTTTAAAAATGCACATGCTGTCACCTCTAAATATTTAGTCATAAGGTTTTCTCCAAAGTCTTCATTTTAAAGAGAAGGAAATTGAGGTCGAATGATGTTAAATGATTTGGCCAATGCAATGCAATATATTAGGATCACAGCGCTGACTTATGCTCTCCAGGACCCAGAGCCCAGACTTTTTCTAGTCACAACTTCTCCCTGACACGTCTGGACCTGGACCGAGGGAAAGGGATGAACAATTAAGATGGAATGCACAGGGGTCTGTTTTCATGTGCTTTCCCAGCACTCAAGACCCGAAGTCAGCTTGAAAGCGACAAAAGCTGAAATTCTTACAAAATAAAGCTTGCACTAAAAATGATGAAACTCATGCTCCGCACAGTATGTCATAGGTGATGCTCAAACGCAGGCAGAGTTGAACAAAACTCTGTTTTTATTCATTTCAAGCTGATGATCACCAGTGTCAACCATTTACGAAGTTAGAGATTCCAGGCAGCAGGCATGTGCCATTAAAGGAAACAGAATTAGCATGTGTGATATTTCACCTTCCCTCTACTTTTTTTAAATTAAAGATTGGATTTATTTATTTGCCAGAGAGAGAGAGAGCACAAACAAGGGGAGTGGCAGACAGAGAGAGAAGGAGGCTCCCAACTGAACAGAAAGCCCGATGCAGAACTCGATCCCAGGACCCCGGAACCATGACCCAAGCTGAAGGCAGACGCTTAACCAACAGAGCCACCCAGACATCCCAGTCGTCTACTTTTTTAATGACTAAATTTGGTCATAACATTCAGTTCGAGTAGAAAATAATTGATAGGTCTAAAGCTCCCATAGGTATCATAAAGAAATAGAGGAAAACCAGTGTATTTATGATGCAAATATTTCAGTAGTTTTTGTCAAAACTAATCTGCCTTTGACCTAAATAGACAAGACTATTTTCACCTTCATGCAAAATTGTACTGTATTGTCTGTTAAAACCAACTCTTAAAATCTTGGATCTGGACCCCTGACTAGACACTATCAATCGTAGAACATACTGTAATGTTTAAGTCCTATGACTGTTTTACTGACACTTCTACCAGAATTCTGTCTTTAAAAAGAGTATTGTCCTTCCAAATATCCTGAGTAACACACCCAGTGTAGCCATTGGTCAAAATATGTTTGGAACTTGGGGCACCTGGGTGGCTCAGTCATTAAGCGTCTGCCTATGGCTCAGGTCATGATCCCAGGGTCTTGAGATCAAGCCCCATATCAGGCTCCCTGCTCAGTGGGAAGCCTGCTTCTCCTTCTCTCACTCCCCTGCTTGTGTTCACTCTCTCCCTGTGTCTCTCTCTATCAAATAAATTAATTAATTAAATATTGGGGGGAAAAAAAAATGTTTGGAACCAGTCTTTGGGAATGCCTTCCCAGCCAGCTCACAATCCTGGCAAGAGAATGGCTCAAATTGCTTGAAAGTTGCCCCTCAGTTGTGACCAATCATGGTATCACCCAGCTCGGTCACCCACTCATTCATCAGATTTGGCACTTGTGGGGCTATTTCCAGAAATCAAATTCAACTTTAAAGGCAAAAGAATTACTGTTGCTGAAGTGGTTTCCAAAGACTCGGAGCCAAGTCTTGGGCTGATGTGCTGGGACAGAACGCTGGGACAGAGTGCGCAGGAAGGGAGGAAATTCTGGGCTGGGTGGAGAGACCGGCTCTCGGGGGTCCAGTGCAGTCAGGAGTGTTCTGCAGGCCCCCAAGATGTGTGGTCCTGAGAGAGCCGGTGTCTCCCCACTCCCCCAGGGATGGTTCAGGCTGTCCCTGGGTTTCAGCCTGACCCCTCTGGCCAAGGAGGCCTGGCCTTACAAGAATCTTTTCCTCCAAACATGGGCCACACACACTGAGAGCAGCGGTCCTTGGCTTCAGCAGCCCTGGTGGAAATCCCAGCTCGGAAATCTCCCAGCCATGTGAATTTGAGCCATTACCTTGCTTTATTTTTCATACTTTTGGATAAAGTCTGTTACTAAATAATAAGTGTAGTTTTAACAAAATAAAGTGACGTTGAGTCTAAATTTAAACAAATAAATAAATAATGAATTGACATCAAATGTATCTTTTATCACATTTGTCAATGGAGGACAGAGTCTAAGAGTTACACACGCATGCTCAGAAGTCAGGCAGACCTGGGTTCGATCCCAGCCCTTGCACTCAGTAGCCGCTGACTTTAGACAAGCTCCCGGAGTTCCATCAGCGCTATGCTTTTCATCCATAAAACGAAAATAAAAAGATCTCTCTTGAATGGTGTTATTAAATGACATGGCCTATATACTTAGCAAAATTCTTAACACATCAAAGTGCCCACTAATTAACATCGCATACTAACATAACAACATAACAAAGCGCTAGGATCTTGGTACTTAGGAGGAAATGAGTAACACCCAGCTTCTACCCTCAAGTTGTTCAAAACCGCCCAGTGGAATCTGGGAGAGACACACCTGGAAGCAGTTATCACTACAATAAATCCAGCAGCAAAGAGAAGTGCATGGTTGTGAACCAAAGTGGGAAATACTGGAGGGGTGGGGTGGGTAGGGGATGAAGATTCAGAAAAGGAAACTCAGAAGCCTTTTCTGAGGAAAATGCTCTTTAAATTGTGTCTTGAGGGACGCCTGAGTGGCTCAGTTGGTTAATCTTCTGCCTTTGGCTCAGGTCATGATGCCGGGCCCCTGGGACTAAGTCCTGCATCGGGCTCTGTGATCAGTGGGGAGCCTGCTTCTCCCTCTGCCTGCTGCTCCCCCTGCTTGTATGCCCCTGCTCTCTCTCTCTCTCTGCCAAGTAAATAAATAAAACCTTGAAAATAAATAAATAAGTTGTGCCTTAAAGGATGGGCAGGAACTCCCACGTGGTGGAAAAAACAAACACCAAGGTGTAGAATTATGAAGGCCCAGCACTCGGGGGACCAGAAGTCACATGTTGCTTCCGGAAGTCAGATGAGGCAGTGGTGATATCCGTTGGAAGGGGCTGGCTTACCAGAAGAAGGGAGGCTCTGGACCCCCGAGTTTGAATCCTGGCTTAGTAGCTTGCTAGCAGTATGACCTTGGATAAGATACTTTACCTGCCTCTTCCTCAGTTTCCCCATCTGTAAGAAGGGAGTATGACTTAAATTAATTCATGTAAGGTGCCTAGTGCAGTGACTAACCCAAATCATGTTTTCAACAAGTTTAGCTACCTTGATTACCATCATTATTGACCAAAGCAGGATTACAGAAGGCAGAAAAGCTGGCCTGGCCTCCTGAGAAGCATTAGCAGGAGGAGACACAGCACAGTCCCCCTAGAGCCAGCAGCTGGTAGGGCAAGGCTGAAAACCTGCCCATGAAAGGTGAACTCAAGGGTCCTTAATGCAGACAGGAAGAGGTCGGCAGCAGACAGAAACCTAGTCCAAAGCTGGAGAAATCACGGGGGCGGACAGTATCATCCCACCCAGGAGGGAATCCTCCTGAGCCACACCATAAACTCCATGCCCCAACAGCTGGATCTGAAATCATTGATAACCCTCTCTGGATTAGCTTTTGACCCAGTTTATCTCAACTGCAAGAAAATGTAGGACTAACACAAGAGGAGGGAGGAAAAAAAGAAGGCAGGACTATCTTTAAAACAATTACGCTATTGCATGCGTTAGTTACAGTATACCTAATAAAAATTCCACCCCATTAATATACCAGTTTTTACTGAAATAAAAGCCAAAACTGTAATCCTGTTATTTATAATAAGCCTTGTGCTTTTCTCTAATAGTAAAACAAATAACTGAACTCAGATGGAAGAAATGACGAGAATCTCACTGGGATCTTTAAGTTTTACAATGAAGCAATGCTATCCCCTGCTTTCATCATTGAGTTGTATAGAATAGTATCTGTTGGGAAAAGTTGAATTAGCCTGATGACATAAGTAATCTCAAATATATCAAAGACATGGCTATTTAGAATTCAGGGACATCCTTTAAGGAAATCTGCTTTTGCAAGTAATACTAATCCAACTTCGTTTTGTCTGTAAACTAAAAAAATGTGATACTCAAATGCGGTGATGGCGGTTTTAATGTCAGCTTGCGTGCTCGCCGATGTTGTGCTGCTCTCTTGTGGTGAATTTGGAAAACTGCAGCCTGAAGGCTTTTTCCTCTGAGTTTCTGCTTGTAGTATCCGGCCTGACTGTACCTATCCTTGTAGGAGATGCCTTAAATACTTCCTGGAATTTACACCACGGGTAGTGTTGCCTAGGGGCTAAAAAGCATCTGCTTCGGTTCAAACACCCCCTGCCACGTACGGGACGTGAAAACTATGAGAGGTTACTTAGATTCTACACCTAGCTCCTCAGGATTAAAGGAGTCAATATGTGGAAAACACTAAGAACAGGAGCTGGTAAGTGCCTCTAAAAATGAGAGTCACCGATAAGGAAAGTACATTACAGCCCACTCCCCAGGCGAGGGTACCAGTAGAGCTCAGGGACCCACAGGCCACCTCCCCTGTGTCCAACCCGAGACTGCAACTCCCAGGAAAGAATATTTAGCACCAAGTACGGAAACGGAAATGGCAACCAAGTTAAGCTATGATTATGTTTCTTTCCGCTACAGCAGGTAAGTCACAGAATGTTAATATGCGTCTTGGACCTGGGGCACACTCCATTTAGCCTCCTCATTTTCCAGCGGAGGAGCTTGGGGCCCCGACAAGTGAGAAGGCAGTTCTCCTGGCACGTTTTCAGCAGTCCTTCCATTGTTCCCCCAAGCTACAAGATGGGATAACTGCCCTCGGAAACAGAAGCAATTTCCATGAAAAGCCCGAAGCTATTTCTGACCAACCACAGATAAACCACACAGAAACCTGGAGGACGGGAGGGCAATGGATCTTTTTAAAACGCAAATATTTCCTTGGAAGGGAGTGTAGGGGCTAGGCTGGTGGGAGGACGT
Organism: Spilogale gracilis; assembly: GCA_004023965.1. NCBI lineage: Eukaryota > Metazoa > Chordata > Mammalia > Carnivora > Mephitidae > Spilogale > Spilogale gracilis. The sequence goes on from PITA01000123.1 coordinate 226,091, forward strand.
AGGGGCAAAGAGCAAGGGGAATTGTGGGCAAGCAGAAACCCTGGGAGCCGGAGCCAACTGCAGCGGGCTGGCTGGGGGAGGGTTCTGCACCATTGTCGGAGCCCACGCATCCTGTAACCCACGGGGCACCACGGGGATCTTAGAACTGACACGCCTCCATAGCAATTGTCGCTTTGCTCAAGGTCCTGCCCCCTTTCCCAGCGTGTGGTCAACGTCAAAATATTAAGACGCAGCACCCTCCGATTATCCGGAGACAGCTCCGAAGGGCTTCCCCAGCTTTGGCTCTCCCCGAGGGATCTGCCGTGACCCTCCTGGAGACAGTAGAGACACGCAGCACACCTCGCACCTCGGCTTCTCCCCCACCTGCTCATGCCTCCTCCCTTGTGGGGTCTTAACACCCAGACCAACTTCCCATGCATGAATCTCCCTCGGAGTGTGCTTCCACCGAGAAGCCCCTAGCAACAGCCTTTTTCTCACATAAAAATATTACACTTCATTCCCCTCCGCAGGGACGTTTTGTTTTCAATTCTAATCAAATCCAATTGCATACTCAGCCTCTCCAATCTAAGGAGGGTCTGTATTTAATAACCGACAAAACCTTAAAAATCCCCTTTCCCCATTGCTATCATATAAATGGCTGCATCTCCCCCAACCTAATTCCTATTTAAATTTCATAATGAAAGTACAAATATATTCTCATTATAAAAGGCCTTTGGATACCCTCTCCCCATAAATGGTCCCATGCTACTGCTTTGGATTTGGGGCCCCCAGATGTTACGGCCTACCCCTAGGAAGCCTCTCCCTCTCTGCCTGGACACCCCCCATTGTCCCTGCAGCCATGACTCAGCTAGTCAAGATTTTGAGTGTTAACTTCCTCTGGTCTCGATTATAAAGCCAACACTTATTAGAGTCCTTGCTCAGACACCTTAGTTTATACGGATTAACTAGCGGCCAGTTGGGAAGAATGCAACCTGGTTGAAGGCATCCGAGGAAGCAGGAGACAGGGACTCTTCTAGGCAACTCTTCTAGGGATAACACGTGTTTCGGAGTCAGAAAATTAAGCTAGCATTTCTAGAGCTTGTAAGAAAATTTCAGCATTCATCACATGTTTAGGCAAGCTTAAGATACAACCAAATATGAATTTATAAATAACATTTGGTATTACATCGTGTGTGTATAGGCTCATGAAGGCCCATGCAGAATCCCAAAGGCTCAGGAGCTGCACAGTTGCCTGGGGCCCTTCGGGAGGCTTCTTGAAGAACTTTGGGGCATGCAATCACACCTCCCAGGGCACAAGAAGTCATGCTTCTAAACAGAGGGGAGTCCAAGGCCAACTCAATTCCCATGTTTACTGGTGCTGAAATGAGCTCTGGAACAGGCAGGAAATTCATTCTAACATAGAACAGGAAGCCCCCCCTTCCCCACCATAAAGTCAACCTGAAGTCTGTCAAGAAACGTACTTTACTTGGCAGAGGATGGCACCTTCCAAAGTTTTCTAACCTGGTTGTTAAGGAGGGATTGTTCATTATACACCTTTGAATAAGGAAACTATCTAACTAAAAATGCAGGATTCTTTTATGGGTTAAAAAGAAGTGACAGAGAAAAGGTGTGGGGGGGGTGACGGGGGGAGATACACAAGAGGGCCAGGAACAACAGAAAGAACAGAGTTGATAACCAGATAAGAAGTATCAGAAAACTACACAGAAGGAATAACAGCTAGGCATCAAAGCTACGCTGCCACACTGTGTCACTGTGAATGTTTGGGGCAGCAAGCAATAGAAAACCCAGAAGGCCTGTTTCTTGTTTCTCTCTCTCAAATAACAGGAAGTCCAAAGAAAGTTGTGGGGGTATTAGCTCCACAGTTCTGTGACATCGGGGTTTTCACATCTCTGTGATCTGAAACCAGTTCCTCATGGTCACAAGATGGCTGCCAGGTGGCCACTCCTAATTGGAAGGTGGCTGGGGAGAAAGGATTGGAAATGAGGGCCAGCCAAGCAACCAAGTCTCTGGCAAAGCAAGAAAACCATAGGCTGTTCTGAAAGGGGTGGAGTCTGGCAAAATGGGTGGGTGCCAAGTCCATTCAAATGGAACCTAAGCTCGCTGTGGTAGAGACTGAAGAAGCTAGGGAACATATAAATTTCCACATGACATTAGTATATGGGCGAAGTGGGTCAAAATACCTAGTCCAACCCTATGTGTGTGTTTCATCTGTATTACCCAAGGTACTCTGCCTATATAGAACTGTCCAAAAAAAAAAAAGTTTCAAACTTATGAAGCAGTAGGGAGATAACATGGATTTGATTTGCTAAACCAAGGTCAAAAATCACATTTATTTACAAAGTAGAGTATAAATGGAAACAAGAGCAAAGAAAACAATAGGCATTCATATTTATAGATAAGTATCAAACCTTAGCAAGATCCTTTAAGTATTTCTAACAAAATCAATTCCTAAGAATAATTTTAGGTCACCTTGGGAAGGATTTTTAGGAGACTCAATCTGTATTACTCAAACTAACTTTTTTTTTCTTTAAGATTTTATTTTTTTGTCAGAGAGCAAATGGACAAGCTGGGGGAGTGGCAGGCAGAGGGAGAAGCAGGCTCCCCTCTGAGTAGAGAGCCCCATGCAGGACTCGATTCCAGGTCTCTAGGATCATGACCTGAGCCAAAGGCAGACGTTTAACTGACTGAGCCACGCAGGCATCCCCAAACGTTAACAATTCTAATGAAAAAACGATGCTTTGTATTCCTTGAAAATCTCTTAAGTCCCTCAAGGCCAAGTAAACTAGATCACTACCAATTTTTAAAAGACTCAGAAACTCTTAAATTAAGAAATCATGGGGCACCTGGGTGGCTCAGTTGGTTAAGCGACTGCCTTCGGCTCAGGTCATAATCCCGGAGACCCAGGATCGAGTCCCGCATTGGGCTCCCAGCTCGGCAGGAAGCCTGCTCCTCCCTCTCTCACTCCCCCTGCTTGTGTTCCCTCTCTGGCTGTGTTTCTCAGTCAAATAAATAAAATCTTTAAAAAAAAAAAAAAAAAGGAGTCATAATTGTTTTAAGAAATTATTTTTAAGGGCGCCTGGGTGGCTCAGTGGGTTAAAGCCTCTGCCTTCAGCTCAGGTCATGATCTCAGAGTCCTGGGATCGAGGCCCGCATTGGGCTCTCTGCTCGACAGGGAGCCTGCTTCCTCCTACTCCTCTCTCTCTCTCTCTCTCTGCCTGCCTCTCTGCCTACTTGTGATCTCTCTCTCTCTGTCAAATAAATAAATAAAATCTTTAAAAAAAATTATTTTTAAGCAGTACCTGTAGCTCAGTTGGTTAAGCAACTGCCTTGACTCAAGTCATGACCCCAAGGTCCTGGGATCCAGCCCCACATTGGGCTCCCTGCTCATCAGAGATCCGACTTCTCCCTCTCTCCCTCTGACTGCTACGGTACCTACTTGTGCTCTGTCAAAATCTTTTTTAAAAAAGTTGTCTTTAAAAATCCAAATATATTATCATTAATACATTGTTTAATTTCCTAATCCATTAAAATGATTTCTGTTACCCTCTAGGGAGGCCCTACTGCTCTCTAATGAGGCACCACCTTAAGTAATTTACTACTTAGCTCTTAGGACAATCATTGAAAGCATGTATTCAGCTTTTAATAACACTAGTATACATGAAAAGAGAAATCCATACACCTCTTGTTAACTGCTGGATCTTCCCAGAACAGAGACAGGTGTTCCTGAGAGTCAAGACTCTTTACAGCCCTGCACTAATATATCCCAGTGCCCACATTTCATTCAAAACCATTAACAGATGAGAGCCTCGCGCGTGTAGCCAAAGACATGCTGGCATACTTCTGCGATCTTTCCGTGCCGGTGTAGACTTCGCTTACACTGTTCACGTCTTGGTCAACATCTCTGGCTCGTCAATTCTTCCTTTAGTTCACTGTCCTGACTGTGGAATGCGACACCGAAACGGAAATAAAGCAAAGGGTTCACCCAGAAAGTATTCTCATGGAAGAATGTTAATGACTAAAAGACAGCATGATGTTTAATTCATCCAACAATCAACAGGGATCTGAGACTGGGCTGTGTCAGGCATCGTGCCCAGAGCCAAGGACACAGAGCGTGAGATTGGGCTCCCTGCCAACTACAGCCTGAATCCCCGTGTGTCAGCCCTAATCTTGGAGCCTTAAATATACAAAAAGGGATGATTCTTTCTTTAAGGTGCTTGTAGGGGGTTGGTGATAAAATCCTGAAGGGTGAGGCCCTATGAGCCAAGCCAGTAATCCCTCATTCATCCACCATCACTGGGAAGTATGTCCCACACAAGTGACTCACATACATGACTGAAGGTTGTCAGACACCCAAATGTTAATCAACCAAGCTCCAGTCTCTGCTCTGTCAATCAGATGAGGGGTTACACGCGGATGACTTCAGAGCTCAGAGGCCCATTTCCTCAGGCCTGACACAGGTAATACTGATTTAGTTTCAGGTTTATTTAGCTTTAGGATAGTGCTGTCAGGATCAAATGAGGTGAGCCGAAAAGTACTCTGCAAGTTAGACATTTCTGCACAAACGCTAAACATTTATCTTTAGGCACATCTGTGCTTTGTGATTGTAATAATTCTAAAATAAACTATACTTTTCAGCCCTCTTAGAGTTAGGAATTTCCAGAGTGGACACGATTCACATCACAGATGGCACGAGCATGTGGGGGGAAGTCCAAGGCATGAGTGGGCCAGGTAGTTCCGCTGCCACCCGCCCCCGGAGCCCAGAAGCATTGTCACTGAAGATGATTATGATCTCAGCTGCTTTTTAAAAAGCACTGCTAAAAAAATTAAATTAAAATAAAGAATAAAGAGCACTGTTAACATTCTACTTCACTAAATAATCCAGTCTTTACATTTGAGAAAAACACTAGGAGTGTTCATTTAACTCTGTTAAGGCTGAATCTGTCACCATTCTCTGGTCTCTCCAAGTTTCAGAAACCCTGTTCCAAAATCAAGTTAGCACCTGTCAGGAGAAGCTTTGACAAACTCATGCACAAATTTTTCAAATCAAGTGTTTTATTTCAGAAAATTCCACAGTAAGCTAAAAAGCTAAAAGGGACGTGACCAGTAACAGAAACCTGAGCAGTACTCGGCATACAACTGCGAGGCTGCCTCTGTGCAAGTATCTCCAGAGAACCTGAGCGCCAAGATATATCATGAACACCACACTTCAGGAAAATTAAAACACTAACTTTACGTTATTAGAGCTCACTCTTGAAGTTTCTGGACTAGAAAATGGAGAAGATTCCCAAGACCTATTTTCTTTCTCAAAGGAATCATCTTCTTGGAATGCAAACTTCTGCTTCAGTGCATGGGATATTAAAGACACTGGATCCCAATGTGAATCTTGTCTTTTCCTCTTATGAATGGGTCTACCTCCAGGTGACCTATTTAAAAAAAAATTTTTTTTTTTAATTAAAGCCTTGTGTAATTTAAGCTCCTTGTTGACAAAGACACCAGAAATATAAGCATAATACATAACAATCTAATTATTCTTCAAGAGATTGAAAATTTTTGCCAAAGAACAAGGAATCTGGAAGGCACAATGAATTGGGAATCAGAAAACCACAGAAAAAGTGTGGACGGGACTCCACTACAATCTTGTTGCAACCTGAGATTATCAAATAGCTCACTGTGCTGAAGATCTTTACTTTTAATTTTCTAATTTTCCAGTGAAAAATTTAAAGAACTTTTAAGGGGACTATTGAATTCATGGAAAGAAAGCCACTGGGCCAACAGTTTATTCAGTCTTCCAGACTCCATTTTACACTTTGAGGGTAGAGCCATATCCTACCCCCATGGAACATTCTGGTGACAGGAAATCATCAATGAACAAGTGAGATCACTGCAGACAGCAATGCATGCTATGAATAAAATTAAGTAGGTAATGTGACAGTGACTGGGACAACAGCACGTTAGCTGAAATGACTAGGAAAAGCTTCTTTAAGGAGTTGGCATCCTCTCTATAAATGACTCCGAATCAATGTTAGTGTAAATATGCAGCAGAGGCATCAGGAAGAAGCTTGGCATGTGTAAGAAAAAAGAAAAACAGGTACAGCTGTACGGGGAGCCAGCCCCAGCAACAGTCAGGGTCCTAGAAGGTGGGGACGGCATCAGCAAGGAGGAGACCGGACTCCAAGAGTGGTGTGGGGATCTCCCGAAAACATTGTTCTCAGGGCTCCTTATTTATAACACATTCTGGTTAAAGTGTAATCTAAGGAAAAATCAATTACAAAGACAGATCTTAACTTTACTGATACACATCACGTGTTTTGCTCAGATGGTTTTTATCAATCATTATCCTATTGGCAAAAAATAAAAAAGGGGAAGATGCCCCAGACCAGAAGCACAGTCATTCATATGGGTTCCCTCTGCAAGGCACGGAATGCCATGACCCTCCTTCAAAGTGAGGGAGTTAGGCAGAGTAGCGGTTATCAATGCCATGCAGCTTCGCTTTCTTTGTTCTCCCTTTTCATCTGATTAGTTCCGAAAAACACTTTTCTCTTTCTACCTACAAGTATTTTAAACCTTTCTCTGCTCCTACTTTTTGCTTGTTGACCTCAAGCCTCAAGTTCCACCCTACCCTTTTAAGACAAGATATTACAGAGATAATGAAAAAAAGAATTATAGTAGTATGGTAGATGCATTGTAACTAGCTTGGTTCAAACAAAAGAAATCTTGTAACCACACGACCGCATGCTTACCTCCCTGCATTTAAGAGAGGCAGAAAGTCCTCATAGGATAATGATTGATAAAAACCATCTGAGCAAAACACGTGATGTGTATCAGTAAAGTTAAGATCTGTCTTTGTAATTGATTGTTCCTTAGATTAGACGTTAACCAGAACGTGCTATAAATAAAGAGCCCTGAGAACAATGTTTTCGGGAGATCCCCACACCACACTTCGAGTCCAGTTTCCTCATTTGGAATCACTGATGCCATCCCTACCTTCTGGACCCTGACTGTTGCTAGGGCTGGCTCCCGGCACAGCTGGAGCACAGGGAGTGACATGGGAAGTAGGTCATGAGGTCAGAGACAGAAGCAAGGGCTGGATCCTGGGGGGACTTAGTGGCCACGGCAAGGTGTCTGGATTATACTCTAAGCATGATGGAAAACCACCAAAGGGTTTTAAGCAGAGAATGGCCAGATCGAACTTCAAGTTTTTATTTTTTTTAAGATTTTATCTTTAAGTAATCTCTACATCCAGCATGGGGATCCAACTTACAACCCCAAGATCAGGAGTTGCATGCTCCACCAACTGAACCAGCCAAACGCCCCTGGACTTCAATTTTTTTTTTAGTATTTTATTTATTTATTTGACAGAGAGAGAGATCACAAGTAGGCAGAGAGGCAGGCAGAGAGAGAGGAGGAAGCAGGCTCCCCGCTGAGCAGAGAGCCCAATGTGGGACTCGATCCCAGGAACCTGAGATCATGACCTGAGCCGAAGGCAGAGCCTTAAACCTCTGAACCACCCAGGCGTGTCCTTGGACTTCAATTTTTAAAGGCTCATCCTGACTACTATATGGAGAAAAGATAAGGAGATTAAAAATGTAAAGAGACCAGTTAGGAGGCTATTGCAGAAGTCCAAGCTAGAGATGGTGGCTTATATTGGGGGGTGGCAGTTAGAATATGAGGGTATACACAGTTGAGCTGTATGCTGATAGAAAAGAAATAGGAAGGAAAGGAAACGGATGACTCTAGATGTCTGAACCAAATAGACAACTGAGTGATGGTGTTGCCATTTACTGAGATGTAAAAGACCTGGGGCACAACAGGTTTTCAAGGTGGAGTAAGTGGACAGGTAGGAAAGAAGAGTTCTGTTTTGGACACATGAAGCCTGAGACAACTGTGAGACAAGCAACTGGTGTCAGGCAAGCATTTTGTCAAGTAGACATGGAATGCAAAGGAGAAAATCAGGGATAGAAAAACAAATGCAAAGGTCATTAGCATATCAATGATATACATAGCCACAGGACTCATTGAGATGGCCCAAGGAAACAATGTGGATATAGAGAGATGGGGACTGAGGTCTGAGCCTTGCACATGCCAACACAGACTGTGATTTCCCCAAAGCCAAAGGAAGAAAGTGTTCCAAGGAGGGAACCACAGACTGTATCAAATATTGCCAAGATACCAGGTAGGAGGAACACTAACGACTGACTACTGTATTTAGCAAGGGTCACAGTTTTCAGTGGAGTGATGGGGACAAAGACCCTATGACAGGGGGTAGAAGACAGTAAGAAAAGCAAACAAATTACTACTGACAACAAGAATTTATACCAGAAAGAGGAACAGAGAAACAATAATACTGAGCATATATGTTTTGAAGATGGGAAACACTCAGGTGTGAGGAGAATAAAGTAAAGAAGGAAAATGTGATGATGCAGAAGACAGAAAGGATAATTTTAAGTAAAATCCTTGAGAAGATGAGAGAGAAGGGGAACCAGTGACCCAGGGGAGAACCTGGACATGAGCAATGACACTTCATCCACAGCAACAAGACAAAAGGCAGAGAACATGAATAGTGACTTTGTAAATGTAAAGAAGAAGGAAGTCTCATCTGATTATGCAGTAATGTATAATGCAACGTTAGTTGTAGAAAAATCCAGGGCGCCTGGATGGCTTAGTTGGTTAAGCGACTGCCTTCGGCTCAGGTCATGATCCCGGAGACCCGGGATCGAGCCCCACATTGGGCTCCCTGCTCGGCGGGAGGCCTGCTTCTCCCTCTCTCACTCCCGTCTCTCGTTTGTGTTCCTTCTCTGGCTGTGTTTCTCTCTGTCAAATAAATAAATAAAATCTTAAAAAAAGAAAAAGAAAAAAAGAAAAATGGGTACTGGGGTGGAGGGTAGTCTATTGGCCTTCTTGCTGTGTCTCCAGTGATGGTAATAGTCGGAGCACAATCTGACACTCACTGGGCCCAGTGATACCAGTCAGCCCTCTTGCTGGAACAAGTGTGCCCATGTAGCCATAACATTTGTCTCTGTACCAGGTGCCTCACAAAAGGATCAAATCATAACCTCATTAATAATGAAATGATGTTAGGGCACCTGGGTAGCTCAGTCGTTAAGCAACTGCCTTTGGCTCAGGTCAGGATCCCAGAGTTCCAGGATCGAGCCCTGTATCAGGCTCCCTATTCGGTAGGAAGCCTGCTTCTCCCTCTCTCACTCCCTCTGCTTGTGTTCCCTCTCTGGCTGTGTTTCTGTCTGTCAAAAAAATAAATAAAATCTTTTTTAAAAAATCTTAAAAAAAATAATGAAAAGAGGTAGCTTTCCTATTATATATAAAATGTATTCATTTTCTCACAAAAAACCTCAACTAGGATTTCCAGATGAACATGGTAGATCTCTGGGAAATCCTACTAAAATGACAGTAAAGAAATGAAAAGGACATCTACCCATAAAGACAAAGAAATTATGAGAGTATGAGAGAGTGGGTAAGAACCACAACAATACACCGAAAGCTGGAAAGCTGATGAAAGCAAAGACAGTGAGGAGTGAGCTGCCTTCCTGAAAACAGGGACGAAAGAAAAGTCTACATACTGAATGAAACATAAACTCAAGACTGAGTCCACAAGTGCCCGGCATAAGAAATTTTTAAAAATGAACTCTTCAGGGCATGGCACCATGAAATTTCCGAACACCAGGACTAAAGAGAAGATCTTAAATGTTTCAAGAATAAGAAACCAGTTTCATACATGGTGCCAGGAATGAGAATGATGTCAGCTTCTCAACAGGAACACTGGAAGCTAGAAATCAATGGAATGTCTTCAAAATTCTGCAGAAAAGTGATTTTCTGCTACTGTATACCCAGCCAAACTAGCAATGAACTGTGAGAAGAAAATAGTAACATTGCCAGATATGCAAAGTGTTAAAATAGTTTCCCTTTGTATAGATCCTTTCTCAGGAAGTCATGGGAAGATAGGATGCCCCGGAAATGGGTTCAATATCTCTTGAAAGGCTAGAGAATGCCCATGATGATGGCTCAGCATGGCAACAACACAACAGGCTTGCAGAAACCAGAGGGTGGATCAGGACAGAGAGCTCCTACTGAGGAATTTATTTTAAAAAGGAAAGAGGGGCGCCTGGGTGGCTCAGTTGGTTGGGCGACTGCTTTCAGCTCAAGTCATGATCCCAGAGACTGGGGATGGAGTCCCACATCAGGCTCCCTGCTCAGCAGGAAGCCTGCTTCTCCCTCTCTCACTCCCCCTGCTTGTGTTCCCTCTCTGGCTGTGTTTCTCTCTGTCAAATAAATAAAATATTTAAAAAAAAAAAAAAAGGAAAAGAGAAAGAGAAAGAAACTCAGAGAGACAGTAACTGCAATGGAAAACAAAACTGTTCAACAAACAAAACGTTACTGTACAAAGGAATGGCTTACCTGTGAATGTTTACTGTTATAAGGATGTAAATTCTAAATACTGATTTAAGTAAAGCCTATGGATTTAATTACATTGGGAAGATGGGACAAGAGGTATATTTGTGTATGTGTTATAGGACAGGATGGCTGGGAGAACATATGCCTGAGTTTTAACAAAGGGAAATAGATACATTTAAAGTATCAAGAAATACCAAAAGTATGTTGTTTAAAAAATATGGTTAAGGGGCGCCTGGGTGGCTCAGTTGGTTGACCGACTGCCTTCGGCTCAGGTCATGATCCCGGAGACCCGGGATCGAGTCCCACATCGGGCTTCCTGCTCGGCGGGAAGCCTGCTTCTCCCTCTCTCACTCCCCCTGCTTGTGTTCCCTCTCTGGCTGTGTTTCTCTCTGTCAAATAAATAAAATCTTAAAAAAAAAAAAAAAATATGGTTAAGACACTAGAAGGAAGAGTAAAAAAATGGGTAAATGATTTTTTCTGGGAGACTTGTTTGGAATAAAGAGGAGTAAGAGAGAAGATTGTGTGTAATTTGATAAATATAATAAATGCTAAAACATTAATAGAATTTGGTTCATTTCCCAAGTTACGATAACATACCGTTCAATAGCACGAAGCTTAACCTTATTCATGTCCTTTAGTACATCCAACATGTTTGGAACATCTTTATTTTCCTGTTTTTTTGGATGACTGTAATTGGTGTTACTGTCACCTGGGTGCTGTTTTTTCAATTCATTTGCTGAATTATCTGAGTCACACATATTGTTAGATCCTGGCTGTGTGAGAGGAGAACATGCAGGCTGTGGAGAAAAAAGCTGAAGGGGCAGTGGAGGAGGAGGAGGAGGGGGAGGAAGGAAAAGCATTGAACTTGAAAACGGATCTGGCTGGGCACTCAGTTCAGCTGTCCCTGGTGATGGTCTTTGTTCCAAAACACTAGGCTCATCATTCAAGTCAAAGAAGCCTAAAAATAAAGTAGCCTTTTGAAAAATCATGCAAAATTCTCTCCAACATAACATAAAACACTAATTAGAACCAAAACAGGAACAATTTCTGTAATGTTACTAAAATAATGATAGCGTGGCCAGGAAAGAGAAGTAAACCCATCTGCTTAGTAATTTTTATAAGAGTCAAACCAAAGAATAAATTTATTTTTAACCTAATTAGGATTGTCTGTTTAGGCCTTTAAAGGAAAGAAGGGCAAGAATGCATTTTAAAAAGAAACTATAAAATGCTTTTTCAGTAATTAACATACAATCTGAATTTTATCCTCTATTTTAAAAAAGCTAGAACATAATTAACAATTTATAGTTAGAAACACTCAGACTGGTACATTCTCTTTATGATGACACTGTAGAAACAAACTATTTTCTAAGCAAGAGCCTAGGATGGGTACCGAGTACTTAACTTTCACAACAGACTTACTCCCAAAAGATTGTGTTCTTAACATGACTGGTTAAAAAAATGTATCTTGCTTTAATTGCTATTATATAATATTATATATTATAAATATACAACACTATATGAATATTTCATGTTGTATATGAATTATACATGTATGTATATGGATGTGTATAGATAAATGTACATATTACATGTGTGTTGTTTAAAACAAGTCACATCTCTAAACATGTAGAAAGAGATCATCTGGAACACATTATTCAACCTGAATTTGGTGGAAGGACAGCAGCAATAACTTCAAGCTACAAATACATGCTCTTCTTTCAAATTAATACATCCTTCCTCATGAATTTCAATGCTTTTCTGAAGAGGTAGAAAATCTTCCTTAGAAAACAGGCTTTTTAATTCAAAAGCACAATCTTCAGCACTACAGCTCAAACCAAAGCCATCCCCCTCACCACAAATGTGTCTTAACTTACTCTAAATAAACACCATGCCAAGTAATTGCACAAGCCCAAATCCTAGATTTACTGACCGTCACTCAAGGGCTGCGCTTGCATCAGACATTGTCATTGGACAGCGTGCAGATGGAAATGTTAGCCCCGCCCCACCGGACACAAGCCAAACCCCGGGGCCTCACCCTCAAACGCACCGGCGCTGGGTGCCCGCCTTCCCACAATCGCAGCGATCTGAGTGCGGAGGAGAACCAGCTCCTCTTCCAGGGCAGCTATCTTCTTAAATGCAGCTTCACCTACAGGCCCGTCACTTTTCATTTGTTTATTCTGTCTCAGAGCAGGTGACAGTGGATTCCAAACTGGTTGAAAAGAATGGCAAAATTCCACTTTCTCCTCTTTTTCGGGTTTCCATATACCATTTCTGTGCGTAGAAGGAAAAAAGGACAATGACAGTGAGGAGGGGATGGTGGGGGGAGAGAGAGAGAGAGAAACAGAGGGAAATTTTCCTAGAGCAATAAATTCTTTCAGTCAAAGAGGAATAAAGACACAAAAAAATTAGAGAAGTTCTCTATCCCGTGATTGTCTCTAGACTGGTTAGGAACAAGCACAACATGTAACTGTGTTCTCAATATCTGGAACACAAGGGCTATAGGTAACCAAAAGTGGTACGTGAATGAAAGGACAAATCTTGCTTTTAGACTGTAAAACAAAAGTAATTATCCTGTAACTATTCTACCTACTAAGTTTAAACACAGTAAAAACTGATTTATTTAGAAATGAAGTTGATTTACTTAGAAAGTCTACATAATCTGAATACAAGGTACTGAAGGGCCTAATATTCAGTATTATGCTAGCAGTAAGTTTGTGGTATTCTAACTTTTTTTAAAATATAAACCAGTTTGATACATAAGAAATTTAGCCAGAATATTTGAATAATTGAGCCTTACTGTGCTGATAGCCTATATCTGAACATACTAACACATAAGTTAGTACTCTAACAGTAACACATCCTAATTTTGAAATATATTTAATATCATTGCCTGGTACACAGTAAATACTATATACCTTTTGGTTAAATATATAAAATAAACAGCTTTCTCCTAAAAATGGACATACTGATTCTGACATCCTTTTAATATTATTCCTTCCTAAGCCTGCATTAAGAGAAATGGGCAATAAAAATGAGAGACACCCAGTCATCCTTATTAGGAAGATATCAGTAAGATGCAGGGCCATGGAGACAGACAAAAGACTCAACTAGTATGATCAAACTTCAGCATATGCAAGAATTTAGATTACAGCCCATACCCCATTTTCCAAAATATATAAAATTACCGAAATCTGAAATAACTGGCTTCTTCATCATTTGCCACACATAAAGTATCAGCAAAAGATGGAACTACAGATCCACAGTTACCAGAGTCTACAGAGTTCAACAGTGGGATCAACTAAAGGAAAAAAAGGCAAAAGAAAAAAAAGTCAGAGGTCTGCAGGGGTTGGGGGCAGGACACATGCATGCCCATGGAAATTACATAAATTAAAAATCCATGACTGAAAAGGAAAAAGAATATTCAATACCAAACATGCACCTGTTAGCAAGAAGCAATACTGAGGAAAATGTTATTCCAAAGTCTAAACAGGTAGCAATATTCTCCACCCTCGTTAATGTCAGCTATCATGAAACACAAACCAGAAGAATAAAATAAGCTATTTGGGTGTTGCTTTGTACCTGCCCAACTCTGAATGTAATTACTTAAAAGAAGTACACACAAACACATACAAGAAATTACTTGTTTCCAGGAATAAGTTAACGGTTTTTGGCTTACAGAAAACATTTCTTCTTTTGTTCTACCTGTCCTGAGTACCTAGGATTATTTTATGCATAGTACTTGAACAATGTCTATTGACCAACTTACCTCAAAATTAGGCCTGGGACAAGGTTCTAGAGGAAGAATTTTCCCAATAATACGAACAATACTCCGAGCTGATCCATAGTCTTTATTTTCTCTAATCTGCAAAACCTATTTATAGAGTGTTGTTTGAAAAGCACTCTGTTAAAGCATGTTTATACATCTTTGAAGAAAAGCAGATGTAAATGTACTAACACATTTTTTTAAAAAGAAAATATAGAATAGCATACTCAAAGTATTTTCTTCAAAGACTTAAACTTTATTTGTCTTAAAAAAAACAAAAAAGGATGGGAGTTAACTTATATAATATTCCAGGAAGAACGGTCTTTTAAGAAAGTACTACAAATTCATGTTTGTTCTAGTTCTCATAATGGCAAAATACCTTTGGGAATTTTATTCAGAAAAACTGCTTCCCTTCTTCCCAGCTAAACACATCTTTTGGCCCACTCAGAAATTGACAAGTTCAGTTTCTCAAGCACGAGGCAGTACAGAGTAAACTCATGTAATTCCCTTTAAAGGTGAGATCCTTTTTAGAGGGATAAATTAATCCTCTTTAGGGGAATAAATCGGGCACTAGACAATTTAAGAATTCTTTACTCATAGTGCAGTATAGCTGCTAGAAGGCAGTTATTTAAACTAAAAGATGATAGAGATGAAATGTGCTACTGTAATTCAAACACCACTGCGTCTTTTGCCTTGGGCATTCCAGACTGTATAAACCACCCCACAGGAACCTCCCCCAAAACAGGACATAACATTCGGCTCTTGGCAGAGATTTCAACACAAAGAAAGCCCTTTTCTCTTTAAAAAGCATTAAAACTTGAACTTTTCGCTTTTCCTCAGATCCCATAACGAGGACAAAGCTTATTACAAGCAATAGATATAGGTAGCATCCTAACAGCGTCTTCTTGGAAACATCCAATAAGCAGATGGATATATAGTTCTAGAACTCAGGAAAAAACATCTGGGATTTAGATGGATTTGGGAATCATCAGCAGACAGCATATACATGATTGGTAAAAATCAAAGCTATTTGACTAGTAGAGAAGAACTGGGGCTACAGAGGGACATCCGGAAGCCATTGGCATACAGAATGCCAACCCTCTGCTTTTAAGTAGTAAGCGTTCTGAATGTATCTGATCATATCCGAACACCTGAGTCTAAGATTAAGTAGTGATTCCACCAACTAGCCTCACAATCTTCCATCGATTCTGCCAGCTCAGTCTCCATGATGTCCTCCATGAATTCTGTA
Organism: Spilogale gracilis; assembly: GCA_004023965.1. NCBI lineage: Eukaryota > Metazoa > Chordata > Mammalia > Carnivora > Mephitidae > Spilogale > Spilogale gracilis. The sequence continues at coordinate 241,510 of PITA01000123.1, forward strand.
TTCATCATCCACTCTTAAAGGTTCTCTGCCACTGGGCCCTGTTCTATTTATCCAACTGAATTACCCACTCACTCTTCATTAACAAGGACACAAGCTCTTTTCGGTAAAGCCATTTTCCTCACCGTCTTATTAAAGACAAGTCAATATTATCCTAACTGCCAAGAACTTACTCATGTGCCTAGAGGGCCCGGCTCTATCTCAAGCCCTGGAACCAGCTGTCTTCACGTTTCTTCTAATGCCAGATTCACATTCCTCTACACATTGGATTCTCTCTGCTCTCAGGAGCTGCTTCCTAGGCTCTGAATTCCTAAACTGATTCCAAGGAGTACCATATAATAGGACCCCAGGCAAAGACATGTTTGTGTTGCTTTTCAATCCTACAGGGTAGTAGTTCTTAACCATAGGTATATGAGAATCACCTCAGAAGGTGGTTTCCAAGAGAAATAAAACACAAACCACATATATAAAATAAATTTTCTAGTAGCTACATCTGAAAAGGTAGAGAGAGGTGAGATTAATTTTCTTAATATATTCTATTTAATTCAATATGTATATATTGTCATTTCAAAATGTAATCAATAATTTTTAAATAATGGCATTATTTTATATTCTTTTCATACCAAGTCTTCAAAATCCATTGAATATTTCACACCTATGGTAGATCTCAGTTCAGACATTTCAAGTGCTTGAAGATGACATCTGGCCAGTGGCTAACATATTGACTAGCATAGCCTGGAGTATACAGATCCTGGATCTATTAACACTAGAATTTCTGCCAGTCTGAGCAATTATATTTCAAGTGCTCTATATACCACTCACATGCATGCTCTTCTAAGAACCACAGGCCTGGAGGTTTTGCTACAGTGAGGACCACTCATTGTTCATAAATAGCCACCCAACTACTGGTAAACTAAACACCTTCAGGTCTTACTCTCCAAGTTCCATCCTGAAAAACTCCTGTTCTCTCTCATCCCTTCATTGCCATTGACCATCTTCACCATTCCGATACTTTCCTCTCCTTGTATTCCTTATCCAGCAACCTCATTTTGACTTTACTGATGTGACTTTCCTACCAAGCAGAGAATTTCAATTGTTTCAGTGATATGCTTATTGCCAATCATAAACTAACCCAACAACTCTTAGCCAGAGAAAAGAAATCACAAAACAGCAATATTCAGAAAGACTACAAATCCATAGGGGCACCTGGGTGGCTCAGTTGGTTAAGCGACTGCCTTCGACTCAGGTCATGATCCCGGAGACCCGGGATTGAGTCCCACATCGGGCTCCCTGCTCTGCGGGAAGCCTGCTTCTCCCTCTCTCGCTCCCCCTGGTTGTGTTCCCTCTCTGGCTGTGTTTCTCTCTGTCAAATAAATAAAAAATCTTTAAATTAAAAAAAAAAAAAAAAAGACTACAAACCCACACTGACTTCAGCTGAGTATTCTGCACAGGTATTCTGCAATCCCTTCAAAACACGTTTTGTTCTCTACGTGTTGCCCAAAACAATCACCAATCTCTGAAATCTCCAATGCCACCATTAGCCTTGACTTTGCTCTTAACTGAGAAAACTGAGAACTCCAAGGTGACATACCTCAACTTTCATTTCTCTCATTTCAAAACCTCTCCACCATCTCTTACTTTTATCCTACTCACTATCCCTCTTTTTTCCAAAGCTTATTTATTTATATCCCTTGTCCAACTACCTTCTGAAGGGCACTGCTCAATCACTCACTATTTCATTTGAATCTTAAATGTTTTCCCATCTATAAAATTCTTCCCCAATGCTTGCAAACATAAAGTTATCTCTAACACCAATTTGATGGTCACTCTTGATCTCTTTTCACAAACTTTTCAAAAGAAGGTGCTTCTTCAGTCATTCTTCAAAATACAAGGCAGTTACCACTCTCCACCCACAGAAACCCCTAAAGGCATCAATAAGCTAATGATAAGCAAATCCTTAACTATTACTCAAGCTGCAATTACCTTTGATCCCATTATTTCTGAAATTCAAAATGGATCAATAACATCCAACATCTTCCATTATGTCAAAGTCCATGAATTCAAATATCAAAAGAATGCATATAACCTCAAATCTGAATCTCTTTTTTCCTACATTCTAGAACAATTTACCTATCTGCAGGATACTTGTATTTATAAAATCCAACAGCCCATCTGCCTCATATTATCTCTCTACTCAAACTAGTTCCTCATACTGAATCGTCCATGTATAATATCTATAATATAATTGCCTATTTATAATTTATAACCAGTCTCCAGTTTTTGTTTAAAATCTTTAAAGTATCCTTGACTATTATTCTCTTCTAATTCACAACAAATAGCAACAATTTGCCATTCTGTAAACCCAATTATTCTCTAATATTCAATCTTATATTATAGTCTGTATATATTTCTTATTCCTCGTATTATATTTTAAGCATCATGAATATAAGAACCATGTATTGCGGGACGCCTGGGTGGCTCAGTTGGTTGGGCAACTGCCTTCGGCTCAGGTCATGATCCCGGAGACCCGGGATAGAGTCCCACATCGGGCTCCCTGCTAGGCGGGAAGCCTGCTTCTCCCTCCCTCACTCGCCTGCTTGTGTTCCCTCTCTGGCTGTGTTTCTCTCTGTCAAATAAATAAAATCTTAAAAAAAAAAAAAAAAACAACTATTTAAAAAGAACCATGTATTGCTACTCTGTATCACCTGAAGAACCAAACATATTGTCTTAATATTTTCTCTGAGTAGAGAAAATTGGATTTGCTTATAATTCTTAGATCTAAATCATCCTCTCTCAAGATTTATGTTGAATTTGTTGAGCTATAACTTGCATTATATATCCAAACACCAAACTTAAGTTACCTTAAATAAATCCACTAGCTAATTAAAAATATATTTTATCTAGGAAAGCAAAAATATATTTTGCTGCATTTGCACCTTCTGCTGGCATTTGACCTATCTGGTAAATAGGTTCCTAATAATCTTATCCTTTTTTAAGTAAACTCTACCTCCAACGTGGGGCTCAGACTCACAACCCAGAGATCAAGAGTCGCATGCTCTACCAATTGAGCCAGCAGGTGCCCCTAATCTTATCCTCTTTTTTAACTCAAACTACCAAAGGTATACTATTGCAAACTCACCTTTGTTACATTTGAAGTAAATATTTTGCCTTAAATGTTTACAAATAGATCATTTTCAAAATAAGACCCAACAACAAATACAATAGGTTCATTCAAATCCATTAAAAGATACTTACCTGGTCTATGGGAACACCAAAATATTCCAGCATTTCTCTTAAGATATTCAATATGAGTGACATTGATGAAACAAATACATAAGCGAATTCAAGGAAACATTATCAGTTTCTTGATACCTTCAGGAAAAATAATTTAGAAAATATTACTCTTGACAGAACCAAAAAAAAAAAAAAAGAAAAAAGAGGAATGCCACAAGACTGTGTTAAGTAATCTGGAGGAATCCTTTCGTTTCACATTCCACCATCAGCTAATTTCTTTTGGCCAGCAGTATTTTGAAGGATGTCAAAGAGAAAGAGAGGAATGAGCTCGTAAACGAAACTTAGATTTATGAGCTCGTAAAGGAAACTTCAATTTATCAGTTACATTTCAATTAAAAGTTCATAGGATGTTTAAGCCTTCATTAATAAATATCTACCTGGGGCGCCTGGGTGGCTCAGTTGGTTAAGCGACTGCCTTCGGCTCAGGATCCTGGAGACCCAGGATCGAGCCCCGCATCGGACTCCCTGCTCAAATAAATAAAATCTTTAAAAAATAATAAAATAAATATCAACCAACAATGGGTTGGACACTTGGCAGGAAAGGCTTTAGGTTGGTTGCGACAGCGAAGTCTCCGCTCTCCTGAAAGCTCTGGGCTGAGTTCAGCTACCCCTTGGAAGAAAGCAGGCGGAGGGCCGACTCAAGGCTTTAACAAATGAATAGCAGCTCTATCTCACAAACGAATCGGGGTACTATCCATCTTCCTCACTTTAAAGATAAGGAATGTGAACCCCAGATATACGACGTGACTTAGTCACCCAACTAGTGAGTAACAGGCCAAGACTAGCGCCCCGTCGTGTCACTCGCTTTTGCCGCAAGCCTCTTCAGAGGCTCTCCTAAACCGGCAAGGTCGCCTGGCTCACCCTCCTCCTAAGTCGAGCCTCCGGGCAACCACCGGAATATCAAGCTGCCTGGAATCCTCAATCTGCGAAGTTCGTCGTTCACACGTCCTGGTACACGAGCGCTCGGACCCAAGTGGACCCGCGAGCCTCAGTTTGCAGGCCACAGACAGTAACGACGGCCCCACCGACCCAGGGCTGGGCACTGGAATCCTCTCGCTCAGCCCGGGTACCACCGCAGGAGGTGCGGTCCCCAACTCACTATTCCCACCTGCCGTGCGGCTCGCCCCTAGGACTGGCACAACTTCCGCGTTCCTGAACGAAAATCAAACTCCGCGGGCCAAACCCCTGCCCGACCTCATTGGACAAGGTTAAAGACCGCTGCTTATGATTGGGTGCGTAATGACGTCAGCTTAGTTACGATTTTTGGCCCGGCAACTGGGATTTTTCCGGTTTCTTCCTCTAGAGGGCGGACCTTCCGCGAGGCAACCAATAAAAGCCCACAGACAGCTGGTGGGCGGGGCGGGAGCGGGCGTGCAAGACGCAAATTTAGGTTCCTCCAGGCTAAACTACTCTCTGCCGCCGGGCCTTTTGGAGCGTTTATGGGTTTTGCCAGAGTTCATGACAGTTCGCAGAGAAAGTGTGTCGTCCCCTACACCCAGACCCTAAGCAGGGCCGCTCTCCCAAGTACTCTTGCCGTGGAGTCGCTATTTATTGTTTGACCATTTCATTTAGCGAACATTTTATGTTCACGGAACTCGCAGAAACTAAACGTAATCCGCGAGGGATAGGTAGCTTTGCAGTTTAGAGCGTTCACCAACCAAACGCTTCTGGTTATCTAGGCTACCAGATACTGGCCAGACGTTAACCTGGCCTAGCCGAGAATACTCTAAGAAGTCCTATCAGGTGATACCCCAGTTCTTAAAAATTCTAATCTGGGGGGCGCCTGGGTGACTCAGTTGTTAAGCGTCTGGCTTAGGCTCAGATCACGATCCCGGAGTCGTGAGATCAAGTCGCACATCCGCTGCCCGCTCAGCGGGAAGCCTGCTTCTCCCTCTCACTCCCCCAGCTTGTGTTCCCTCTCTGTGTTTCTGTCAAATACATAAATAAAATTATTTTAAAAATTCTAATCTGGGATTACTGGCTTCGTAAGAGCTTCCATTCTTTTCGTATTTCAGGGAAGGGTGCACTGGAGTGACATGACAAGGTCAATTGTGCCTGCTGCTGACTTACACATTAAAAGGGCGGGGGCGGGGGCTTTTTAAACTAATTTCTCTCTATGGCCCACATTTATTCAATACTGAGTGTTAATGTGCCAGGCACTATTCCAAAAATAGGGAAACACACTAACAGGCAAGACCGGTTAAATTTCTGCCCTGCTGGAGTTACATTCTAATAAAGGTTTTTTGTTTTTTGTTTTTTTTTAATTTTCTCTCTCTCCACTCTTATTTTCCTTTATAGCACTTATCACCATGTACATTCTTGCTCCCCGTATCGCCACACTAGAATGTAAATTCCAGAACAGGTACTGTGTTTTGACCCACGCGGTTTCTGTAGTGCCTTAGAAGAGTGCCTAGTATATGGGGGGCACAGGTCTGGCTGTCAGTGGGAGGAATCATGAGTTCAGGCTCTACCTTGGGCATAGAGCTAATTTAAAAAAAAAATATTAAAAACACTTAAGCATCCTTAATATATGCAATGGGTAATCAATACTTGTTCAACAAAATAACTGGATATGGGATGAGAAGGAGCTGACAACAGAAATGACTTGCAATTATGTAACTAGCGGACAATCCCAACAGTCCAAACCAGAAAACGATCAAAGTAGGAGCAGGAGAGGGTTGTTGGGACAATGTAGAAGTAGAAGGGAAATAGATCAGCAACCCTACATGGAATCAGTAAGTCACAATTTCCTCAAGTTCTTTGTCTTTACCGTTTGTGGATCTTGTAACCTCCTCCCTTTCCAGTCAGATATCAAACAGCACCTAAATAGGGCCAGAACACTTCCCTTGAGATTAGAAGTTACCAGCAGCAAAGCTGCTTTCACCCTTCACTATTAATAGACCTTCACATTCAACTCTGATTCAGGTAGCAAGATGGGCCCAGGTAAAATGCTACCCCTCCATGACTGCTTTGCTGCGAACTTAATCCTAAATTCTTCAGAGATCTTTCCTCCATTTTATGTTTACTAAGCAGTCATACATACTACATCTTGATAACCTTTAGTGAGATTTGACATTTTTTCCACTTGCTCACATTTACATGAAATTAGTTCCTTGGCCATTTAGAATATTGAAGGATTCAGGAAAGCTTAACTTTACAGGTAGTTTTTCTGTTGTTTCTAAGCAGTGTTCACAAATACGGTAGCTTGCTTTGTAAGATTTTCCTACAACTGTGTTCCCCTCCCCCAGTTTGACCTAGGTCCTCTCCTATTGTCTCTATTCTACTCCATTCCACTTTCAGTACTTTCTCCTGAGAATGGGGGTCCTGTAAAAGGGAGTTTAGTCTTGACAGGTCTGTTTTGAGAGCACTGGGGTAAACTGCTCCAGTCTCTTCCACCCTTACTGTGGATACCTTGCATTCACAAGGGAGCATACAAAAGTCCAAGTTTCAGTTGACTCACTTGAGATTTTGCTTTACGCAAGTCTTTCAGAGGCTACCTCAATTCTTCCTTCTATTCACACAGAAACCAGTACCAGGCAGGTGGGTGGTTTTCCCCATCTGCTATTTGGAGGTTCATCACCTAGCTTACTTCAGATGCTGTTCACAGGTATTTGGTTTGGTCATCCTAATGTGTTTTTCCATTTTCCTGAACTACTAATACAATGTAGTTAATCTTCATGCTATGTTCTGGATCCCCAACACCAAGAATTTTTTTTTTTTTGAATTTTTTATTCATCTTTATATCCAATGCCAGCCACACTTTTTCACTGAATAAATGAGAGGAGAGGGGCTAAGGGCTGGTTTGGACAAAGGCTAAAAAGATGTGTGTACTCAGTCTTGCCTACTGACCAGCAGAGCCCCATTAGCCTGTGCCACAAGCCTAAGTTTCTGCTGAAAGGTGAATTCCAATTATTTTAATCATCTTAAGTAGTCAGAATACAAGTTAACATTCTATCAAAGTAGGAAATTGTCTCTCCACTTCAACCATCCAGTTTCATGAAAATGTTATCTCCAAAAAAGTTCATTTAAATATACCATTTCAAAAAGAAAAATACTTAGGCCCTTTGTCCTTCTGTTTCTATCTATGCTTGAAGCCTCTCAGGGGTAGTACCAAAGCAGTACACTTGAACCAACCAGTGCTATTTAAAAGACTATACACCTTTAAATAAATAAATAAATAAATAAATAAATAAATAAATAAATAAATAAATAAATAAATAAATAAATAAATAAAAGACTATACACCTTTTAAAATTAATCTGTTACAATTATTTATTCAAAAACTTTATTTGAGCAATTAAGACCAAGATTTTCCTTGATATTAAAACATTTCCAGTGAACTCGCCTGAAAATCTTTTTGTCTGACAATTAAAACAGTAAAAACAGTTAAGACCTACTGTATTTCAATGTCTACTCTATATCTATAGTAATATCTACACTAAATTGCTGTTTCCTTGTAGTGATATATTAAAATTATAAAATTTAAGTTAAATGTTTATAGTCTAAAAGCAGGATTTTTTATTTGAACCTTTAAATAATTTATTTAAAGGAAATCGAGGTTATTTCGTATTTGAATCCAAAGGTCTTATGTGTCTACAACTACTCATTCTATTTTTGAACAAAAAGTTTTACTACAGCTAGACCTCTCTAAAAGCAAAAAAGTGAACTGCTGCATGATTTTTCTGGTTCCATTTTTTTTTTTTAGAAGGTTCATAGGACTTCACAGATTCTGTAATGTTTCCTGATAGAATCATATGTTCACAAGTAGGTATGCCTTGACTCTTGTCACTTAAAGAGTTGGTTAAAATCTAGAACACAGAAATAATAAAGGATGCCCTTCCAGTCTTATTCTGCTTCTGATCACCCAGAGAGCCAGCTATACATCAGTGCTGTTTGCTTTTAGCACTCTTCATTTTCAGCAATAATCAACTCATATTTTCAATACTGTCATGGCCCCAAGTAGTAGGAATAAAAATATTCTACATCATAAAAATTCCAAGTGACTGATTTGGATTATCTTATATCTAATAGGTTATCTGCCATCCAAAGATTATATCATATGAAGAATATAGCCTAAGTCTTAAAAAAAAAACCAAAGTTCAATTCCTAACACAACACTGAAAAAAATGTAGCATTATGCAGTGTTTCTTTTTAATTACCACTGGTAACTTGTTGATAAGATACAACTTAATAAAACAAGCATCTGAGAATAAAAGATAAACTTTTTTTTTTAATATTTTATCTATTTGACAGAGAGATCACAAGTAGGCAGAGAGGGAGGCAGAGAGAGAGGAAGAAGCAGGCTCCCCGCCGAGCAGAGAGCGCGATGTGGCCTCGATCCCAGGACCCTGAGATCATGACACGAGCCAAAGACAGAGGCTTTAACCCACTGAGCCACCCAGGCGTAATAAAAGATAACTCTTAATCTTGAATTAAGTAATCCAGAGAACTAGGAAAAGTTTAGCTTCGGACAGCACAGAACTTCTGACAGAGATCCAGATTCTTCATACTTCTATAAGCAGAAAACTTGCTTTTCACAAGCTAGCTTCTCTCTCAGGGCACCTGGGTGGCTCAGTACGTTAAGGTTAAGCATCTGACTCTTGATTTCAGCTCAGGTCATGATCTCAGGGTCCTGAGATTGAGCCTGGTGTGGGGAATCCATGCTCAGCAGGGAGTCTGCATGAGATTCTCTCTCCCTCTGCCCCATCCCCCCGACTCATGCACACACATGCATGCATGCTCACTCTCTCTCAAATAATAAGACATCTTCAAAAAAAAAAAACAAACAGTCAAATATTAGCTCATTGAGTCAGTAACAGTCTATGTTCCTATGGTTCTGGGTTCTGTTCCCTCTAAAGATGGAACATGTTAAAATGATGAAGCAGGACAAAGTAGTATGTCCTTCCTTTTCTTACAGAATTTGAATTTGACTCTATATCCTCTTTTGAGGGAAAGCCCTTTAAAGAGATGAGGACTGCTACCAAGGACCCATCCCAGTCATCACTGCTCCGTACTACAGTAAACATACCTCTCCATCAAGAACCCATCTCAATTATCATTTCTCTACAATAAACATCCCTTTTCCAACCTATTCACAGGACACTATTTTAGACCTCAAGCTCCTGGTTCCCATTCCTTTAAACATACTGTTTACTCTTAAAAATATGGTAATCCAAAACAATGTACAAAAGTGACATGAGCCATGTATAAAAAAACTAATGATCTAACTTCTGCTCACTGCAATCTGAAATCCCTTCTAGTCAGCACATTTTTAAAGCAGCTTAGACTGTACTAGGTTTTAGCGACAGTCAAAATAAATGGCTGATACCAATCAAACCTCTTTACACACACAATTTTATCATGCTTTCACTATACATTCAAAGGAGTATTTCATACCTATAGTATGTATGGCATACACAATGCTCAAAACTAAACATTTATTCTGGGAAAAGACGACATTTAAATGGAATGAGTTGCTAGCCTAAAAGAATGTGCTACATTCAATGAGGAAAAAAAAAAGAATCTGCAATTGTTGCTAGCATGTTAACATTTTAAGATAGGTAAGTGAACAAGGAGTGGGTAAGGCACAAAGGAAAAAACCAGCTCAACTTGTTCACCTTAACTAACAGTTAATGGGAAGACACCGAAGGGTTTTAACTTAAAAATGACATTAATTTTCTGAAAAACACCCCTTTAGATGACAACTAATGGATGATATATAAGGGTCAGAGAGTCCAAATTAGGTGTCTATGGCAGTAGCTGAGGAATCTTTACTACAGTATTACAGGAGTTAAAAGCAGACAACACTTTGGTATTTGAATTATCAGCGCCAAATGTATGCATAGACTATAAGCATATACTGACATCAACCAGTTAAATTTGGTATTTTAAAGATTTTATTTGACAGAAACAGAGCAAGAGAGGGAACACAAGCAAGGGGAGAGAGAGAGAGAGAAGCAGGCTTCCCGCTGAGCAGGGAGCCCGATGCAGGACTCGATCCTGGGATTCTGGAATCATTACCCCTGCTGAAGGAGATGCTTAACGACTGAGCCACCCAGGCGTCAATACTAAATTTGGTATTTTATTATAACTTCCTTTTCATGCTTGTATTTGGCAATGATATTTAATTTCTTTCAAAAATAAGTGTACTTAATATTCCCCTCAAGGCAGCTTTACAAGTACCCTAATAAAGTTTATAGGTTTCCCTTTTTGGTACATTATTATGCTGTAATAATACATCAAGGGTCAGACAGGGTAGCAAATAAACAACTACTCTGCAAGATGAGAATAGTAGTCTTTTTCTGTGGCTTTACACATCCCATGAAATTCACCAATTACTGTGACAGTACCAAGAAGTTATTGTTGCCAAATACACAGGTCATGCTATGAAAAGAAGTCAAGTCACCTAATTTTGAGGTGTTCAAAATTATTTATTTTATTATCATCAAAATTATTTACTTAATTATCATCTACTTTTACTAAAAGGAATGCTCATCAGGAAGTCGGGGAACCCCAAGACATTACTAAGAAAAATCTGATTCTCATTCTTAGGAGTCTAGCATTAAAATCCACTTGCCCAACCCTCTCTTACTTGGAAGAATCAAGATTATCTTCTGCACTTTAAGAGTGCGGTAAATCAGTTAACTGTGATAAACCATGTCTAATGTAAGAAAAATATTTCTCTTATGCTGAGATCATTACAAATAAAGCACATTATTCTGAGACTGTTTTCCTAGTAGCAAAGCACCATCCTACCGCCTAGGTTCTTTTTTTAACCAGTGGGATCCATTTTTAAAAGCCAAAGTAAAGAGGTAACATAACAATATAAAAAGAACTAGGTGACTTAATTAAATGCACAACTTTGGCTTCATTTGCATAATCAACACACACCACCAATCAATTACTGAATGTTTCAGAAACAAGGACAACTAATTAATCTACACAACCTCTAAGGCTTTTGAGGAAGACAATGGAAAACAACTAATTTCCATATATTCCTAGATTCTAAGAAACTGAGTAATAACAAATCTTATTGACTTAAAACTCATTAACATGGACTCCTAATCTTTAATAGCTACCTCAATGAAATGAACAATTAGAGACCCTACACATTCAAATTTAACAATGGTTTCAACAATATTTGATAACCCTAAAGGCATGGTAACACAGTATCTAAAATTCTGTTAAGGCTGTATCATAATCTACTATTCAAAGATGAAGTCTAGTCAAACACAATCCCATGACTATAAATTTTATTTCTTCAATTGCCTTCCCTATTTAGCAACTTCATAAATTGCAAAAGGTCTCTCTACTTCTCTGTGAAAGTAATACTGTTCCATATGGAAACAAATAACTCCAAATGGATTACAGTTGAAACCCAAGAAGAAAACGAAAAACTACATAAACCTTAGAGCAAAAAAAGTTAAAGATTCCCTAACAAATAAGCATACTTTATTTAAGGTAGGAAACTGGTATAGCATATTAAAATTACCCAGTACAATACATTATGCATCCATACAAAGCTCTTAATTGTCTAATAAAGTTTTAAAGGGATAATCTGTCATTTTATTAAGCAAAACATATTTGTCTTAGCACACAAATTTCTGTGAAAATGCTTTGTTTAAAATTGACAGAATGGTCTACTTTATATTTCAAATAATTTCTAAGAGGGGCAAGGTAAGAATTATACCAGATATTACTCAAAATGAACAGGTCTGGCAAAACAAAACTAAACCTCTTTAGTTAATGACTACTAGTTTTTAAAAAGAGAAGTAATGCTGATTCTTTGTAATATTATGGCTAACAAGTTCCTGTATTAACACGAGAAATGGGAAGACTAGACTAGAAATATGGAATTCCTGTATTCTCTAACAGAATTATCCACTATAAAATTTCCTATTTTCCCAGGGAAAACAAAAAAAATAGTATATGGGTTTTAAGGAGTTTTATAAAATATCAGCCCCCCAAAAGCCATAATATACCAGTAATTTTACCAATAAAGAAGTTGGTGTTCTAAACTCTACACAGGCCATAGAAATCAATTGTATAGAATAGACACAGACATAGTCTCAAAATCAGGTAACCAAACAACAGCTATTACCACTTATGACATTTTATTGGCATATGACAATTTACAAGGGTCCCTGTTGCAATATACATCACACTGAGTAAGAATCGTTTAGCAATCTACATTCATTCGTATTGGGTAATATTTTTACTCAAATTATAATTTAATTCCCAACACTTGATTTTAACTGTGACAAAGGGAACAAATAATAATCCCTTAAAGTTGGATACAACTGGAAAAACATTTTCTGCTATTTTATATTAAAACTCCTAGGATGTTGAAAGGTATACACACCTAAGTAAGGACTGAGTCATGGCCTTCTTAAACAGCTTTCTTAATCCTTTCTGGAAATATCCTTTGGTTCACTTTTATTTTCCTTCTCTAGGCAAAAGGAAGTCTGTTAATGCAGATATCAAAGCTATTATTTTCTGCCATTTGTTAACAAAATTCCTTACCAAGAGGAACCATTCAGCTTTATAACATGCTGTGAAGTGTGAACTGTAGCTTAAAAAAACACAACACAGGCTTTCCATATGCTTGGCTCTGACAAAGAGGTAACATCCACAATGGCATCCTACTGCAGAGTTCTATCACCCTTCCTACTAAATTCTAGTATAATCCTTTCCTCAATTTTATTTACTAAAATAAAAGTAACCAAATCATGTTTCTATTTGGGTTAAAGCAATGCATTTGCATTTAAATATAACTTGCTATTAGGGCTTAGGAGCTTTATTCCCACTCCCTATTAAATAATTTCTCAGCAAACTCCCATTCTTCTATTGTCTTAAGTTGAAAAACAAAACTGCACATTTATAGTCATGCACAGAGACTCAGTATCTAACCAAATAACAACTGTTAAAATAAAAGCTAAATGTATTTCTTTAAAATAAAATCGTTGTGAAAATTCTCCTGTGCTGAGATTAAATCCATGTTGCTTTAAAGCATGTAATTAAGAGTAGTATTCTGACTAGAAGAAATAAGCTATGTCCTGATTAATGCAATACAAACTTGCTTTAGCAGTATTTCCTCTGCTCTGTAACAACTTCCAAAAAGACAAAACAGGAGAAATCATGCAATACTAAAGATCCCAGGGCCATACACATCACATAAATTGAAGTTTTGTTTTCGTATTTTTCCTTCTTACAGTTCTTAGCAGATGCCCCTGGCTGCAATCAAGGTGCTCAGAGCACTGCAAATCATCAAGTGAGGATGAAAGATCCATGTACTTAAGACCTTTGAAAGTTTACACTAACAGAATAAGCATTACTTTCTTTTAATGCAAACATATACAACTAATTTGGTTGCTGAATTAACAAATGAAATTCAACTATTTTTACATACGCTCATAGAGCAGACAAACTTAACACTGAAATTTACTACTTTGGATTTTCATCTTAAGAGCCTGAAACATCTGAAAGATTATCTACCTGAAGAATAGAACCCTTGGGAAGAAAAAGAAAAAGCCATTTTATACACTGCAACTGGAATAGGGGAAAAAGTAAAACCAAGTTAGACCAATGTTGCAACAAACTTCCTGTCAAAACTTTTTATTGAAAAACAAGTTAAAGTACTACCAATGAACAGTGTTTTGTTTGCCTATTGTTAGACTACAAACTAATTTCAGCTGTCCAGAAGCTCAAATAAACATGAAAGATATGAAATCAGGTACACCTTTCTATTGTATCAAATTATTCTGCAGGATAATCCTCTTCCATACCAAGACCAGGATTGCAGGTTTTGTTTTCTTTTTTTAAAGTAATACATTTGGTAGGAATGGATTTTTTATTTGTATTATTACATACCAGTTCCTCTCTCAAAAAAATTAGCTGATATCTAAAGACCATGACTCAAACTTTCAAATAAGAATAGAAAGAGAACACTGAATTTTGAGCCCAAAAAGGATCCCAAGAATAGTTTTTATAGGCCACTGCTTGCTTTGTTTAAAAAAAAAAACAACAAAACAAAAAAACCCCTCACTTCTAGATCTTTTAATAGCTTGTACTTTTTAGCTATTGGTAAAGCTTTTTCTTCTCTTAAACATCTGCTGACTTGTTAAACTACCTTAGTTTACCAAAGTAAAAACCTTTTCTGTGGTACACCTCAAAAATTAGTCACCCTACAACGTAGTGTGTTTGAATCAATAAGAATGTTAAACAGAGATGTATACAGTTAAAATAATTAGTGTGGTTTCTATAAACAACTTCTGTTCAGGGACTCGTATGTAGAGCTAACGTTTACTTCAGAATAAACATTAACAAACAGGGAAGGAAGAGAATCAGAACTTTCACAAAGCTGTACTTGACCATATCTTATAGACAAAGCGAATTACAATGCATGTAACAAAAACAGTAAAAGTATTTTTTAAAAGTTGATAGTTACAAATATGGTACGTAACAATTTTCTACTTTATTTCAGTACAATTTTCAACATACAGTCTACTATTTTTCAAGATATCTGAAGACTTAAAACAAAATTTCTATTGACTACTTGCAAACAGTAAAATTTAAGTAAAATGCTTACATTCTTATTTGAAAACAAAAATTAGGTAAAAAATGGTGGGTGCAAGTTCTGCTCTCTGTTGCAATCTCACTTCAGATTTACTATTCCTAAAAAAAGAGAGAGAGAGCAAAAAAAGATTAGCACAAACGTGGAGTGAAAATGACTCATAATAATCACTGTCCCTAAAAATGAAATAGTTACCTAACTGCCCCACCCCACCCACACTGAAGAAAATGTGTCAGAATCAAAAACAAGTTGAAATTTTCTACCTTTTCTTCTTTGCGTCTGTCCTTCTTCTCTTCATTATTTTCCATGGTCTCTTCTTCATCTTCAACAATCCCGTCCCCTTGGTATTTGTCATGAGTCCATTTTGGACTGCTACCTGATTTTTTGAAGTTAAAGCGCCCTCTGCCACGTTGAAAAGTACCACGACCTCTTCCTCTTTTGGCCCAATAATCCACACCATCATCTCTGTCATCATGCTACAGAGAGGTTAAAAAAAAAAAAAATCACTAAAATGTCTTTCTTACAAGGAAAATGGTCATACCCCAATCATTAAGTCATGGTATAAATCTTCTGAAGACTAGGGCATGTAAGATTGGTAATGTTCTAAAACACATTAAAACAAAGCCAATAACACTGAAGTTTTCGGCAAAAATATTTTCCATCATGAAAGCAAGTAATTACATCTTACTGCTTTATAACCCAAGCTCTGAGAGCTGTCCAACTTTCTGGGAAATTTCAACAGCTAAATTACTGCCAACTCCCAAAATTTTGACTTCTTTTGCTCTCCCTTATTTCAACGTAAGTCCACTGGCTAATGTACTGCATGTAATTGAGATAAAATAACCAATAATTTTCCCAAAAAATTACCAGTCATAAGGACATTAAAAAGTCATAAAAATATCATTACAAAACTATAAATTTGTTATATAAGTGGTATAAATTATACCATGCATATAGGACAGATTTTAAAACCCTACTGAGATTTAAAACTCAATGTATCTTACACATCAATCTTCTGGGCTAGAGAATTTCACATGCCAAATCATGACTGCACAGTTCCTAGAGTAATACCTCAACTTATTTCTTCTTAACCAACATGAGGTACTATAGTTTATTACTTTTATTTTAACTTTAATATTTCATTAATCATATCCAAATAGACATTCCTCAAATTACAAACTGTTCCATTAATTAAACAAATCTGCAAACTTGAAAAGCACTTTACTTTGTGGATGAGTGGAGGAGTATTACATCCCAAAATACAAAACAAAAAGTCAAAGTTCTCCTATAATGTAATTAATTGCTGTCTACCTCAAATTTAAACTCTCAAGTTTGTCACTTATTAAAAAAAAATGGAAAATAAAGCAAAGTAATGCCCCTTAATGACACAATAGGTGTAATACAAAGCTGCATAATCTATGGAATACTTGACCAGCTGTCCAAGTCACTAAAACTTTTTATTACGTATTATGTGATATGAGCACCTTTTCCAAAACACAATGTGCCTTTGTGCCTATTCATGTAATACCAATCACCTTCTTGGCATGAATTGCAAAGCTCAGTTATTACACTAGTAACACACCATGCAAAAGAGCAGTTTACCAATTTCCAATAATCTGTCTTTACCAAACTGATGAGAAGTGACTAGCAAGAGGTGTGTGGGACTCCATAAAAAAAGATTTTAGAACTATCAAAAGTGTAAATTTCAGAATATCATAAAGTTTAACAGGAATGTGAAATAAAGTATTTTAAAATACTCTGTCACTCAAAATCATACCCACCCAACTACATAATTTCAGGCTCCCTTTTGATATTAGCACCAAGAACTCTACAGTTTGTGTTTGTTTCTGGTGTTTACACAGTATTCTATGCATTTGTGGGAAGAAGCGAACAGGTTTTGGAGTCAGAGGCATGGGTTGAAATCTAAACAGAGGCTGTGTGACTTTAATTCCTCATTTTAAAACTGGGAGACAGCTGTAAAGGAACACAGATAATCTATAAAATGCCCAGCCCAGTGGGGTTGGGGATGATGATGAGCAAGCACTCAAACAGTGGTAATAATAAGGGTAAGGATTAAGACATCGTTCTGACCACTTTCCACGTATTTACTCACCTAATCCTCAAAGAACCCTATAAAATACAGTTACTAATCCCGCTTTATTACATATAAAGAAACTGAGGCACAGAGAAACTGAGTTACTTGCCCAGGCCACAAAACCAGTCCTTTCCACTACTCCTTAGGCCCATCACCCACAGAATACCTTTTCTCAGGTATCCTGGAAGCAGTAAATGATTACCATAAGGCAACTAACAGTTACAGAAATAGAAAAAGCAGAGGCACAGCCAGACCCTTGTTAAATTAGCCATTACCTTTAAGTAACAAATGATCTGACACCATACAAAGAATACAGTAGCTAGATTATGGCATCTTATTGCAGAGTTCTATCACCTATTTTTCAGAAGGTATCCTGGCAGCTAAGTAACATTCTCATGCTAAGCATATGAACTCTTAATCCTCATTTTCTAACTCCCAAGATTTTAGTCCCCCCACAATTTTTAACTAATTATTTCACATGATAAAGAGTCAAACAAGTGAGATATGTATAAGGCACAAAATACATAAACAAAGGAGGCCATGTCAGAACAAGACGTCTGGGGTCGCCTGGGTGACTCAGTCCCCCAAGCATCTGACTCTTGATTTTGGCTCAGGTCATGATCCAAGTCCTGAGATGAAGCCCTCCATCTGGCTCTGCACTAAGCAGGAAGTCTGATCAAGATTTTCTCTCCCCCCCCCCCGCCCCTCCCTGCTCCACGTACCCTTCTCTCTCTCAAATAATCTGGAAAAAAAAAAAAAAGGGCGGAGGGGGGTGCCTGCGTGGCTCAATGGGTTAAAGCCTCTGCCTTCAATTCAGGTCATGATCTCAGGGTCCTGGGATCTGGGAATCGAGGCTAAGCAGGGAGCCTGCTTCCTCTTCTCTCTTTGCCTGCCCCTCTGCCTACTTGTGATCTCTCTGTCAAATAAATAAATAAATAAAATCTTAAAAAAAGAAAAGAAAAAAAGAACAAAACCTTCTGAATCCTCTTCCCACCAGAGATTTCTCTTCCTTAGAAGACAACATCAACACCGAGAACCTGTCCACTTCAGTACTTTCCCACTTAATCCAACTCTTCACATACCCCTCCACAGAATTTCAGGTTCCAAGATAAACTATCTTTCCTGGAGTACTTATTATTGGAAACATTACCATATCTTTGCATAAATCCAAGATTAGAAATGAAGGTTTAAGAAACGAACACAACAAATGTTACAGTCAGATGCTTTCAGAATCTGGCTCTCAGGCCTAAGGCATGGGTTCAAATCCAGAGCCCTGTTCTATTAGGCATGTTTGGTCAAGTACTCAACCTCTGTACCCCCCACTGTTTTTTCATCTGTAAAAGTGGAATAAAGGACTTAATCGCAAAATGAAATAAGTTTATGTATGTAAGACATTTAGAAAGACACCTACCTAGCGTAATACATATGCTCGATAAATGTTACGTTGCTATTACTACTAAACATTTCATTAGTATCAAAAGTTCCATGTTTGTCAGTTATTCTGAAAGAACCTATGGGAACATTCTGTTTTCAACTTCATCTCTTTTGAATATTTTGGTTCATATTTCTATTCTTAGCAGTAGCAGTCATGTATCTTTGCAAAAGCAAAATCTTTCAAATTTAAATACCATTAAAAACCAGACCTCTCATTTCAATGGTTCATTAATGAAGAACCAAATAATTAACAGTGGGAACAGATTTGTAAGAAAAAAATGTATTAATATTTTAATTTTACATCTTGTGAACATTAGTCTCTGACAAATGCATGTTTTATACAGAAATGGATTTTTAATTATAACCCAGAAGAGCAACATAGGAAATGTTACTGCTACTTATAAGTTGCTAACTTCTTAAAATAACACATTCTTCCTCTAATCAGTAAAATTGCCACCTAATGCCAAACTAAAATGATATGCCCCAATTTAAGATAAAAATTACACTAACAGATTCTGAAAGAATGCCACAGAAAAATGAATGTCTGGCCTAAATTAGGTTATTTGTAAAAAAAAAACCCAAGTATATCTTCTACTTGTTCTCTCACTTCCCTCTTACCTTTCTGACCTTCAACATTTGGTCTCCTGTGGCGTTTTTTTGTTTGTTTGTTTGTTTGTTTTTAAATGAACAGTTTGGCAATTTTACTATCACTCACTCCCCACCTCACCTTTTGAGAGGGTGACCTTTTAATCCCTTCTGACTGGGTGATCTGGCTTTGTGTCTTCCTAGATTTTTTTCTCTCTATAGATCCACCTTATCAACAACCCAATGCACATGTGCACTTAATTTCTCCCAGGCACTTCAAGAACAGAACTTAATTTTCTCCTCAAACTGGATTCCTTCCCCTGTATCCCTGATCTTGGAGATCCTTCATCTCACTACCAACACCCAACTATGTACAGGGGTCTCTGAGTTAAATCCTCATAAATGTTACTTAACTTTTCTAATATCTAACCCCTTAGTTTCAACACTCCATCACTCTCAGATCTGTCTATGCAACCACGGTTTTTCTAAACTCTAGTTAAAACCCAAATTTATTAAGATATTATGGCCTTCCACAACTTGGCTCCTGCTTTTTCTTAATTTTACCAAACTTCAACCAACCATCTAGCCATAAAGTTCTATCTCAAGATGTTTCACTCCTGCAGTATATCTGCCTATCTTTTAAGCACAAGATTCAAGCCCAGTTCCATTATGAAGGCTCTCCTAATCACTCTCTCCTTTGAAACAATCCTCCATTTCCTGCTTTGGAGGAAATCCACATGTACTTAAAACATTTGTTTCTAAATTTGTTCCAGCAAAGAACAGAAATCATTGTTTTTGCATTCACGGTACCTAGTGTAAAACAGCAGTCTGTGAATAATATAAATTCTTAAATCAAAAAGGAGATCAATCTTTTAAACTTTCCTATAATTGAATAAAATACCTTTTCCTGTCCATATGGTCAACTCACACAATTCAAACGAGCTTAAATTTCCTCTTAAAGAAGCATTTTTGAGTAAACTTTACGCATAATACACTTTAAAAATTTATTCAGACCTTGGTCATTAAAGTACCCAGGAGAGTCAAACAGATTAATTTGATTGCCATTCTTCAAACAATACAGATCTACTTCAGCATATAGCTCTCTCCTCTCACTTACAGATTAAGTTATGGGTATTCAGGTGTATTCATAAAAAGCCAAATAAAAGACACAATTCTATAAGTCTATTATTTTACTCCTTGCTTCTGCAAAAAACTCATCTTCAAACCTAGTCTCTAGGTCTAGAGAAACATGACTTTCCTAGAGAAATATGACCTCTCTGAAAAGCTATGATAAAAAATAAGTATTTCTGATAATAGTTTTGGCATTTTCTATTTGAAGTGTCTATAACGCTGGACCCATTTCTCCCATGTCAAACTGCAGAAAATTTTCATCATTACCTAGAAACTCTTTCAGGACCCACCTCCTCTAGTTCCATCTCTCAGAATACTACTACTCCAGAAAGAATAATGTCACAAAGAAGCACCACATTAATGTAGCTAGCAACTTTCCACATGTAATTTTTTCATCTTCCTTTTCTTCCAATTGAAGTAAACAGCCTCCCTGAGATCCCTAATTACATGTGTAGAAGAATTCTTCTCTTTGTCTTTTATTTAAACAAGTAGCTGTTGATGATGGAAGGTAAATCTTAATGAAAAGTTTCTATAACTGTCATCGTCTTATAGACAGACATGAAATATATTTGTTAATGCTCTTCTCCGAATGTGGCTATCAAATCAGGTACATTTTAAATTTACCCTGATAGCCTATTGGTGCTATCAATAAAGTAGAAACAGGACCAAAGGGGTCCACATTTTCAAAACTTCAAATCATCTGGGTAAGGAATTTTTAAAAAGTTTCCTGCATTATGGTGAAAATTTCATAGCAGTGGATACCTGTACTCAAATGTATTCACCCAGTATGCTTTGAAAATTAATGCAAACCAAATAAACACAGATTTCTAACACCCACCAAGAAGTACTTCTTGCTCTTTGGGGTATATTCTGGATCCCATTCCTCTTCCTTCGGTCTCTTTTGAAAAGTAGTATTTGAGTTGTTTGGACCAGTATTTGTCCCAGCAAAAACTCCTCTGGCTCTTCCTCTGCCTCTAATTCGAAACTGATTAACATTAACAAAATCGTTTAGTAATGCAATCAAAAGGTATTTAGTTACATGCAAACTCTAATTTTACTGCAGTAACAAAAAACATATTCCCTAATTTCCTTCCTAAATCTCAATTTCATAGCCACTGAGGATAGAAAGGGTGGCTATTTCATATTATAGGCAAAAAAATTCTGCCACCTAAAAGCTGAAAAGATTAAGAAGAAATGCAGTCAATCTAAGTATTAGCATACTGACTGCACTTTCATGGCCTGAACTAATATTTTTAAATAATAAACTTGGTTCCTTTCCCTTTTACTAGCCAAAGTCTAATTCTTTGAATCATCATAGGAGTCCTAAGTGTTCAACTATACCTATCACCACATAAACAAAGCTCTTCTCTTTCTTAAATGATCTAATTAATGAACCCTACTAATAATTGACTGGATACTTGCTTACAGTAGGAATCTGAATATAGACATTGAAGAGTCAAGAAGCTACACTACTATGAAGTCATTAAATAATTACAACAAATTTATGCAAATATGGGGATGTGTATGCTACGTAGAATAAAAATTACATGATTTCTATGATTATACGCATATAAGTACTAGAAGGCAAAATAGGCAAAATAAAAATAGTTGTAAATACAGAGATTAGGGTTTTCTTTAATGTTTTAAGGTATCTTTTCAAAACTAAGTGATTAAAGAACTGGATCTCAATCAATAACTTTACTTGACTCTTGGGTCTTTACACACTATGTAAAGATACTGACTCCAACGTTTAAAAAAAGATCTAGTTTATATATAAATTTTTTTAGAATTAGACAAAAACACTTACTTTTTACTATGTATACAAAGAAAGGATCAATCATCCCAGCTCCAGCCCCTCCTCCCAACCCTTAAATGGCATATCGTAATGAAAATAAATGAAATACCATTTCACTTCCCAAGACTAATTCTGACTGTAGGAGTAATGACTTACAATGTCTAAATCATATATTTTTAACTTTCCTTATGCACAGTGCTCTTAAGTAAAGTCCTACCAACAATCAAAGGTATTTCTGCTACTTACAAAGGTTCCTCGTGGTCGGCTAACTCCTCCAAAGCCTGAGTATTCTTTCAGTTCATGGTGAGTTTTAAATTCTTCTTCTCTTTCCTTCTTACTCTCCTTTTCTTCTCGAGAACTGGGAGAAGAAGGTGATGCTGAAGATGATGAAGATCGAGAATGATCTTGCTCTCTACTTTTATGTTTACTGTAAAATAAACAAAGAAAACAAAAAAATATGTGCTACTTTAAAAAAGATAAAGACCCTGTTGAATCTTATAATAAAAGGGATATTTTCAAGTAAAAAAAAAACTATCCCCTATTAAAATTATTTCATAACTAAAACGATTGGGTGTTAAACTTTGACACAGTCTGTTTCCATTCTCCTTCAGTTATTTTTTTACGTAACTACTGAAAAACATGCTATAATCTGCCAGTTAAAAACTAGCAGTCTGGAAACTTCAAGAATAAGGTTCAGTTCTTCAAAATTTTTAACTTTTTTGTTGTTATTTTAAGGAAAGGAAAAGAAGAGTAGGAAAAAGTTAAGAATGTTCTTAAGGCTAAGTTTCAAAATGACTGCAGTTTGTACACCCTGGGTGAGAACAGTTGGTATTGTTTGGGCCGTAACTCCATTATAGAAATAAAAAGCATATGACATACAAATACCAGTCATAAATTAAAAAAACACAAGTAAAATCCACCATTTACCTAATGAATAGCAAGAAAACGATTATCTACAATACTGAGTATTCCTACTATTTGACTCTATGATGATCAATTTTGTATGGTTCTAATACAACACCCGAAAAGGTCATACCTGAGTTAACTCTTACCACTGCTAACAGTATCCATGGAAACATTACTTTGAAAGATAAATACACATTGCTATTTCATAAAAACTAGTCCTTCCTCCCCCCCATCTCTCCCATGTTAAACCACTAGATATCAGTTTAAAATTCTTGTACTCTGGGTGTTATGAGTTGAAAAAGTGCGGAATCAAGCATAACGAACCAAAGTTCTTACACAAACTGTTTCTAGAAATGCACTGCATTGAAGTCCAACCTCCTGATGTAGCCTGGATAATAGGACACATTAATTTGTCATTTTTTTTTTCAGTGTTAGCTTGCTATTCCAAAGTTTTTGTCCTCATCCACCATAAGCCGTGTAAAAGACAAATACATTTTTGCTGTAAAACAAATAATTTTAATTGTTTAAATTTAAACATTCGATTACACAGTCAAAATTGAAAGCAATTAAGCTGACAATTATTAAAGGCTAATTAGAAGCTAAAACCTAACTCACACAGTTTTAACAATTACCTGTCATCTTTGTAAGATTTGTATTCCTTGTAATCTTTTGGAGTTTTTTCCTGCTTTCTTGATCCACTGGATTCCCTGGAGCCCTTGGAATCCCCCCGTTCTTTACTTCTTTCTTTTCGCCGACGATCAATGTCATGCCGAAGATCAGCAGAATCACACCTTAATTTTTTATCTCCCTATAAAAGACAAATGTAAAATACAGACTTCAGGAGAGATGTAAGAAAAAAATATATTTATATAGCCAAATTTTATGCCAGCTTCTAAATTGGCATTTTAGTATCAGAAAAGAGTGGACCATGGCATATTACTTCCACGGTTTTAGTTTTTGTTAAAAAATATGCTTGGCTGTTTTGACTAGATATTTGTATACACAGTGAAATAGGACTAGAGAAGTTATGAAAAGCTAATTATCTTAAAAATGTCATAGGTTTTTGTTCAATGCAAACCATAATAAACTGCACAGTAGAATAACATAATTATTTTTCCACTCAGCACATCCTCATTGTCATCACTCATCCTTTTCACATGGCTTTCTTTTTAAATAGTTGAACAATGACAGTGGTTATACTCTATCTGTAGTTGTGGTATAGCCTTCTACCTATAAAGTTAAGGGATCCTAAAGTAATGGTTCTCATTATTTAAGCCTCATTATCATCAAGCTCTTCCCAAAAAGTTGACCAACCCAATAAAAACCACTTCAAAAGGAAGAACTACGTAATTTCCATAACATGCGAGTATGATTAATAAAACCAAGTAAGCTTGAATAAGGGTAGAAACAAAGCCAGAAAGAGATTATTCCCAATCCTGTACTCAGTATCTTGGGCCATATACTGCCCTTTCTCAATTCAGGTATTGCAACGGACATTAGTTTAACTGGGTCACAATTCACCTCCTTCTTGTTCCATTGCTTTTTCAAATACTACATAATTTAGGAAGATGGAAAGAGGCATCTAGGAATGAAGAAAAATTATACATCAGTAAGATGCTAAGCAATGTGGACATCCTTGCTAGTATTCAACAATAAGAAGTACTTACTCTGGGAAATCTAGCTATGATATTCATAAGCATTCATAAAACTGAAAGTATATCTCTAAATGTTATCAACTACTCACCTATTTACTCCTATATAACAAAGGAAGTCTAATCAAGAGCAAAAACCTTCCTTTTTCACTTAGGTATTACCAAGTCCATAAGTAACAAGATAACTTAACTAAAACTGCTTTATAAACTCAAAACTATACACATTAAAAATTAACATTTTCATTCAGATCAGAAACTGAAGGATAAAAAGCAATGTCATATCCTCTTGTCCATCCATAAGTAAATCACTATATTCTCTCCTCCAGATGAAAATCTGGTGAATAACGAGGAAAGAAACACGATACTCACTGTCAAGAGCACCAGGATAGATTAAATTGTTGGCAAAACAAAATTAACCAACACTGAACCCAAGATGTTGAAAGTAAAAGCCAAGATTAGTATTCACCTCTCAGAATCTGTTTTTCCAAGATCAGTATGCCCCACACAAAGAGACCAGTTTAAGTTCTAAATTTCAACTCTAGTAAGTTAATAGGATGCCCTATTAAAATATTTGTATAATGCAACTATTAATAACGGCTTCTGGAAATCAAAGTGCCAATGTTTTCATAATAGCTCAACTATTTAGCTCTGCAAAACACATGTGGTCTCACTTTTCTGATTAGAAAACCCAATGTCCAAGAGGTTAATTATCTTCCAAATATCACAGAAATAATACTTGGCTACAGCAAAATTAGAACCAAGCAGCATTTCCAAGTCCCCTAACCTTTTCATTACAATGGACAGTTGTTCCCTACTTGTCCCTACATTTTTACGAGACCCATATGGCCTGCCATATGGACTACCCTGATTTCAAATCATCAGAATCTCCTTAAGAAAACCCTTCTACTCTCAAAGACCTCCCTCCCCCAACATTCACAGGTTCCTCTCTCAAGTTTAAAAGCATTCTTCCCTAACCCACAGAAATTCCAATACTGAGTTTTTATTCCAAATGTTCATTTGTAAATCGGTTCTTAGAATGCTTATTTCTTAGTCCAGATCAAAAACGCCTAGTAGTCTGGGGATTACTTCTTATTCTTGCGGTGAAAAACCTAGAAATATTAATTTAGGCATATATAAATCAAGGAATATTTATTCTGGCTCATTTAACCCAAAACTTCACAGAAAAAACCTACTATTATTTCTATCTGTTTTTATAATTTTCCTTTATCTACTGCTTGATTCTTGACCCTTTGCTTAGAATATATTTCTTCCTTTCATTATCTTTTTTAAAATTACTTTTGGTTTTACTTACATAGTATTGTGTCGTTTAATTTCTTTTAGGAAGAACACTACATATGCTACCATAAATGCATTTACTTACAACTTAAAAATAGAGCCCTGCAAACAAATTTTGTCTACATAAACTACACTTATAATATATAATATCATTAACTAAGTTGAAATCATTAACATTAAAAAAAAGTCCATTCCAAACATACCTTTTGATTTTCTTCTTTAAAAACTCTCTCTTCCCCTGCTAAACGAGTATGCTTCCTCAGGGCACTTGGAGAGATGTCAATTCTCCTTAATGTAAAATAAAGGCTGTTTGTAGTCACATAACTTTATGGTTCAAAAAATTTCTCAGAATTGTCCATTTTAATAAAGGAAATAACTAGACAGTTATTTCTCTCCCAAATAAACTTCCGCACTGTTAAGATTATTAATCTAATTCCAAATAAACAATTAATAAAGACTATATCCATTAAAAATAAATTAAAAATACTTCAGATATTTTTGCATATAAAGACGTCTAACCTTTTAAAACAAACAATTAAAAAAAAACCCATGTTTTGATTAAACTGAGCGTTATCATCCTAAGTGTCAACCATCATACAATTCAATGAACACCTGCATAGGGTTATTTGCTCCTAAATATCTCCAATATTTTTATATAATCAGTGGATCTTCAGTTTTATGCTGTCTTTCCTTGCCTTTTTTTTTTTAAAGATTTTATTTATTTATTTGACAAAGAGAGAGATCACAAGTAGGCAGAGAGGCAGACAGAGAGAGGAGGAAGCAGGCTCCCTGCTAAGCAGAGAGCCCAATGCAGGCCTCGATCCCAGGACCCTGAGATCATGACCTGAGCCGAAGGCAGAGGCTTAACCCACTGAGCCACCCAGGCGCCCTCCTTGCGCCTTTTTTAAGCTAGTGCCACTTCAACTTCACAGAGCATCTTCAACTGTCACCAACAAAACCCTACGTACTATGACTAAGCACTAGATAGATACTTTATAATCAATACTAATTGTCACCACCACCCTACAAAAGAGGCCCTGCTGTCCTTATTTGGCAGATAGAAAAAACTAATGTTCAGAGATTAATAACTTGTTTATCACAAGGCAATGAAGCGATAAAACCAGGCTGTGAACATGACTGCCTGACTTTTAACATTCATGCTCTTCTTATGAAAAACAGCTTACCTGCTACTAAGCATTTTATGTTACAAACTTACTGGAAGTAAATTAAATAAAGAGCTATTCTAGGCATCCAACTTCTTCCCAGAAAAATGTGGTTATCTATTAATTCCTTACTGGGGAGTGATTAAGAGTATTTTAAGTTGTAAGAACTTGTGTAAACCAAGTGAACTAAAAATTAAAAAGTAAATTACAAACTTTTCAAGGCTGGAAATAGACTTATTCAAGGTATAAATCCAAAATAAAAATAAAGTTCATTTTATATTATGAAAGCACAGTTATGATATTGTTTAAACCGTATCTTTCTATCAAAATATTTTTATATGCCCATTCAATAGTGCACATACCTGTGTATCTCAGGGCTCTTTTGCCTGGTACTATGTTCTTCGGTGGCTTTCTGATACGAAGTGAACCTCTCGTTTAGGGTCACTGCAGCTGATTTGAAGTATTGCTCTGTTGATTTAGGAGAAATACTGCCCAGTTAGTTATCTTTACTTCAAGAGAGATTTTCTTTTGTGACAGAAGGGCTTTAGGCAGGTGAAAAGAAAATAAAAATACTCAAGAAACCTAGCAGAAGAGAGTCAAGTGTTACAAAGAGCTCCTACTCTGTCCCTTTTAACTTTTTGTACCTCAACAGGTAACTGACACAAAGTCCTCAGAGGGCACTGTCAATACTACATATAATCCAAGAACAATAAACAGAATGAGAATCTCTGACAACTGCACTACACTTCCTCAAGCAGAACAAAAAAGAACAGTAAGTGAATGTCCTTATATCTTGCCCATATGAACCAATGAAGTTACTTCAAGTAATCATTTGCAGAATACAAAAAATACTGAAATGACTACACAGTTGATTTTAGTATACTCTTAAAATTATTTCATCAAGAACTATGTTGACAACAAAAAAATGGATTTAAGAAAAAACCTGAATAGTACCATATCAATTCAAAAAATATTCTTCAAATCAATTAACACTAATTAATTACTCCAAAACTCTGGCATCTTGGCAAATCTGACAGCATATCTGCTATTGTTCCCTTGTCCTTCTTTTAAATTTTAAAATTAGTGGTATCAATACTAGCTTTAAAACCATTCAAGATACGCTGTAAACGTAAAATAGAAAGACGTATAAAGTCATGAAATATTACATTACGAAGCAAGCTATCTGCTTAACAGGTCAACATACATCTGTGTCAACTTACCGCCCAATATCCAGCACATGTCTCATAACCAATCATTAAAACTTGAAACGGCCACTACCAGGGTAGTGCCTCAATCATAATTCCATGAAACCCAGGAATTTGAGCTAGCAACTCAGTTTTTATGCCATTTTTGCCAGGAGGACAGAAGATTCAACTTTGCCTGTATCTTTCAACAGCTATTTTACTTTGAAACATGGATTTTGCCATTTCAAAACATATTCCAGGACCTAGTTACAATGAAAAAGAAAACATCACTGGGCATTTTCAGCTCTAAATTAAGAAAGAGCTGTTCAGATCGGTTGCACAATACCAATAATGAAACATAACTACAGTTCTTTAAAAAAAAAAAAAAACAAAAAAAAAAAAAAAAAAAAAAAAAAAAAAAAAAAAAAAAGAAAAAGAAAAAGAAAAAGAAAAAATGTTAGTTTTATTTTTATGTACCACAAGAATATGGTCATAAACTGGCTCACAAACCTAGCTATAGCCAAATCACAAAACTCATGTTACCATTTTTAAATAATTACAGTCAAAAAGAAATTCATTAACTATTCACTGTTTTGAAACATCAACTGCATAAAGAATTTGCTAGTGACAAGTTTCAGCTATTACAATGAGTTGTTCTCATATAAAAAGACAAACTTTTAAAAAAAAAAATGGCTTTAGACCAACAACCACGTAGCTTCCTGGGTAAGAACCTATTTCATAGTAAGTTCCCTTTTAAATACAGAAAGAAAGTAACAAAAACAACCTAATTGCCCAAAAAGTCATACCCTAAAACCTTTGAAAATTATTAGTAACTCTGAATTACATACTGGTGAAAACTGAGCATTGTTATTTTAACTGAAATGAACACACTTATCATCTTCAGGACTTAAGAAACATATAAGAAATATAACTGCCATCCTAATTAGTAACTATTCATAAAATCACTACTTGTCTAACACATTTTTAAATTTCTTAAACTTTTCTCCCTCAAAAAATTCCAATAAATCATTTTCTAGTTTATCATTTAAAAAAAGCTAAGTATTATAACAAATTGGGTAACAAAAATATAGACAGAAAATCAGTACTGCTTTTCTATTGGTTTGGGGTTTCTTTAAAAACTGAAAAGAAATTCTTAGCATTCCCTAACAATATGGCCTTGCTTTTTCATGAATCTATGCAAGTGTGCATTATAAATCTGATGTATGCAATGAAAAATCATCTGTAAGCATTCTGCCCTTCAAGTACAATGACACATTTCAAAGACTTTTCAAAGAAATCTATCCATTTTATCATGATATCGATTTTTAGAATGTGTTTCACAACTCAATTTGGTATTTCAATCACTTTTTATTAAATATCTCCATGGGTCCTAATGCTAGCAAGACTGATTGCTCTTTCATGAAACTATTTTTCCAAATATCTAATACTGTCTATGTAAACTTGCTAGCCCTAGGGTACATTAATTAAAGCCTAACTGTTCATTTTAATTTGCAATAAATATTTATTTCACAATAGTAAACATACCTTTAACATGATGAACCAAGGACACAATGTGTTGAATAAAAGACTCTGAAGTGCTTTTGCTGGCCTGTGGCAACTTAATGTGGTCAAAGATGGATCGGAATTCTTGTTCCTTCTTGACAGAATGGACAAGCGTACTAGCAAGTAGCCTGTCTTTAGTCAAGGAAGCAGGTCTGGAGCATATCGGTAACAAACACACACATAACAAACAAAATATACCATTGGTTTGAATACGAAATAGGAGTATGTTCAGAAAATAAGTAATTATAGTATTAACCAAATGACTACAGATTATTTTGTGGGCATCAATGTGGAATTACCTGTTGGAATCATCAAGAGGAACAGGTGCCATTTTGAGTTTGACTTCAGGGCGATGAGAATCACTGGCTATCATTTTGATCCTAAGTGGGCTCTCCTCTCTGAAGGTAGACTTTTCTCGTGCATCCAGATTCTTGTGTAGAGGGGGACTGTAATCAAAGAGGTCTTTGAGCTTTTCAGACTTTACCTGCTCAGGTGACTGAGTTTCTTTCTTTACTGTTATTCTCTCAGAACTTTTGTCGTCTTCCTTGTGCTTATCCTTTGCAGTGCTAGGCCTTTCCACTACGTAGCCAGTCTCTTTAAGTTTATAATTTTTTTCTTCTCTAAATCCATCACTTTCTCTATTGCCTTTCAGTGAAACTTTGGACTTGTACTTGGGTCCTTCCTCCTCAGTATTCCGGTGAGATGTGGTAGCAAAATTTTTACCCTGATCTGCAAGGACTGACTTCCTGAACTGTCTATAATCCTCTGTCTCCTCTGTATCATCCCCTTCTGAATCATTAAACTTTTGTTTTCCAGACTCTTTATCACTAAAGTAATCTAGTGCTTCCTGATCTTCCCATTCTCCCTCTGCCCTCCCTTTCTCTGATCCTTTCTCCTTTGGAGTCTCTTTATCCCTGGTATTACCCCTATCAAGCAGGAATACTCTAGACTCTTCATCTGTGAACCTGTGAATAAGCAGAGAAGAGGATGGTAACTCTGGATTGCATTCACTGTGGATTACTTGCATACTTCTATGTGTTGCCCAATACCACAGGATCAATAAAAAGAGAAAAAAACCTTACTGAAAAATGCCTTCTTCACATTCCACTTTTAAAAACATTAAAAGCATCCATACAGCACTTATGTACTGAGATTTTTAAATAAATTTACGTAATAGACCTCCTGAAGTTTAGAGTTTCCCAAAAACTTGTTCCAGTCACAGACTAATTCTACACTAACAAACCCAATTATCCAGAACTTCTATAATATGCAACACCATTTAATTTTTGAGGCTACAAACCATTAATAAACAGTACACTTATTGAGGCTAAAAACCATCAATAATACACTTATCAGAATTCTACTTAATTATACTCAAAATTTCAGACTGTAACACAACTACCAAAAGAAGTGAGCTAACAAAAGTGAACTTAAATTAGTTAATATTATTTAATACTCTAACTGAATCACAAACTATTTCATATATACTTTGCTGCAGAAAATGATTCCTGGCAATACTAAGTAGAAACTGTATCAGTTCAATAAGAAATTTAACTGTGGTTTGTACAGCACTATCCCATAAATAGCCTGCCTGTTCTATTTTCTTAGAGTCAATCAAACTACATTAGCAACCAATTTTCACTGAGTTTTTTAGCAACCCTTTAGCAATGCTTGAAATCAGAATTTAAACAAAGTAGGTTTCAAACATTACTAGAATAATACCATTCTTTTCTAGTGAGGTAGTTTTATTAATAATTGGCCGTTGCATGTATTCATACCACACAAGAACAAACATGTACTATAACTACATCATTTATATAACTTACATTATAAAGAAAAACCAGCTTTCAATGCTCTAACGCAAAGTTCACCTCTGTAAGATCTTACATGTTAACCATCAGTTACACTTTATGCTACTCAATTCCTTGTTTACACTCTTGAATCTGGACTGACTAAAAACAAGTAAAATTAAAGAGAAATATAAATTAGGTTCTATTAAAACAATTTCCAAAGTTAACCAGATGAAGTATGAACAATTTGAAATTATAAAGAAGTCGTGAGTAAAAACAGCTAAGTACACATCACGGTGCAAATTAAGTCTTATAAATCCAAACACAATTCAAAGAACAAACGTATTAATATTATAATCTAAGTACTTCAATGTTTACCTTTTTAAGAATTTTCCTGTCTTTGCTGTTTCCTGATCTCCACCATCAGGATAAAATGAAGAACGTCCCCTAGCCTCATCTCTTGGAGCATTCTGCGGTGTGATTGTCTTTGCAGGGCTTCTTCTTGAAGGGATATGATGAATTGGACTATTCTGAGAAGGACTGTACCGACTAGATCCATTTCCAACAGAACCAGACCCAGACCTTTCAGGACTATGTTGAATGGAATGTGAATGTTGAGAGGGGGTGTTTTTTGCAGAGTGGACTGTACTGAGCATAGGGGCATCAGAGCAAGATGAACTCTGACTAGGTGGTGTAGCAATCGGTGAAGGACTATGAGGTGATCTGGGACTATTATCATAAGCTGAAAGGCCAGGCCAAATATCACCAGATGTGGCTGATGATTTGTTAAATTCATCAATAGATTCAGATGGGTCATGTTCAAATGTATCTTTTGGCTCCTCTTGTGATTTACTTTTCAAAGGACTCTCTTCTTGGGGCTCCCCTTCAGCTTTTTTGGTTTGTTTTTCCTGAGACCCTCGTCTTTTAGAGACAGGAGATTTACTATATGGGGATGAAGAACGAGAAGAGGATGATCTTGGAGACCTAGAAGATCTGTATGACCGGCGAGATCTGCTCCGTGATCTTTGAGAAGAAACGGATCTTCTTTTTGGACTCCTGGAACGTGAACGACCTCGTCTAGGACTCCTAGAGTGTCTTCTATTCCAAACAGGTCTATAACCACCTCGATGATATCTACCTCCGCCTCCTTGATAATACCCTCTGCCCCTTCCTCTGTACCCATAAGGTCGTCTCATTCCTCTATTATTTCTGTAATCTCGGCGATAATCTCTAGAATAAATACGATCTCTACTACGAGATCTTGAATATGTCCTGGAACGAGACCTAGAACTAAAAATGAAATAAATATCAATGCAAGAAAAATATACTATTCCACTCTACCATTCTAAACACTTATGGTTGAACGTACAACATTCAACAGTCAAAACCAAAAATGTACATTTGAAAAACAAAACCTTACATTATACAAAAGTAAAGTTTACAGTTTTTGATGAAAAAAGTCCCACTTCTAAGATATGTACTGAGAGAATAAAGGCCTTAGAAATAAAGGCACAGAAAACAAAAAATATCCAACAACGGGACATACTAACAAATTATAATAAAATTATACAGGCACTTAAAGTAATAGAGTAAAAGAATACTTAATGGCACAGAAGAACATCCATCAGTGAAATACTACTACCTAAATGCATACATAATACTGAGACATGAGAATAAGAAACAATGAGAAACTATAAAATAATACAGAAAGATATCTTACTGTCAAATAATTCTCAAGTTATCCAATTTAGCTCTTAACATTTTAAATTCAAAGAAATTAACCATATATGCAGTGTAAAAATCTGAGAGCTGAAGTCACACTAATTGAAATCAAACCTAAGCACTGCCATTTACTAGCATGCAACTTGAACAATTCTCAACCACCTACAATGAAGGTAAGAATAGATCTACTTCACAGGATTGAGAATAAAATATATTAATGAGTTTAGCTTTGTGTCAAACATAGTAGGCATTCCATGAATATTAGCTGATCATTATTACAAGAATTAAAAGCACAGTAATTCACCTGTATCTCTTCTTTCTAGAATGTGATCTTGATCTTGATCGAGAACTAGACTGTGATCTAGACTTTGATCTTGAAGAATGTGATCGAGAATTGGAGCGACCCATTTCTTTTCTCCTGGTCAATGAAAGAGCAAAGAAGTTAAAAATCACAATTCAATTAAAGAAGTTTCACATTCTTATCTATTTTCAAAGACCAACTAAATTGTACAAGACCTAAGTTTCTTAAAGAATATTACTCATCAGCATTTTCAAGTGAATGCTAAGATAATTACTCCTAACTATTTATCTTCACCTACATGACAGGTACTATATATCATAGACAGATTTCTATGAACTGCACCACCTAAGTGCCTCAATTCAAAAAAGCAGCAACTACAGAAGCCAGAAAAAGATAAATAGTATTAGAGTAATAATATCAAATAAGGAAACTGAAACAAAGAAAATACAAGTAGTATAACACTAAAAAAAAAATAACCTAAACCTAGCATCCTAATAAACCTGTCATCCTAAATGTTATATGGCCTTAAACTGGGACTAAGTTAACCACTCCATGTATATAAAACTACATGATTGCACATAAAAATGGACTTATGTGACAATGCTAAGTTACCCTGTAGCTTTCCGTTAAGTAGATGAAAAAGGAGAAAAGATACACTGGAAAGACTGCTGGAAGAAAGATATTGGAAGTACAAGAAAAAGAAAAGCTGGTCAACAATATTCAAACTTTTCTAAACACTACTTAATATCTAGTGCAATAATTAAACTTCACTGGGTACAAAAATAACAGGACTAAATAATTTAAAAGATCTACTCTTCCCAAAATTACACACACACACGCCTCCCAAGTTTATTTCTGCTATTATTTCCAAATTTCCACTTATTACCAAAATAATTGCTTCCATAAAAATGGACTCACTAAACTTCTAATAGCCTACATTGCCATATGAACAATTTCTCCTACAATGGAATTATTTTTGAAGACATTTGTTTTACCTACCTAGGAGCTGCTCAGTTTTATGAAAACAGTATTTAAAAGTACGAAGACTGAGCTGAATTACAGAAAAAGCAACATAATGTCTGCACATACTTCATCAAAAGCCATAAAGACAAACTCAAGGTTTCAGATTTTTCAAAACAAAACATAACTATCCTAAAGACAAATACTAGCTCTATCTTCTCATTAATAAGAAATATATAAAGACAATATCTTCCTTGGAGTTGCAGTGAAGACTAAATGAGTTCATCATGTAAAATCAACTTTAATTACCTTAACACCAATGCAAGGGTGTTAAAAAGTTAAGTTATGCATAAGGGAAAAGGAGTCATTGGTCTAAGTTGACGTGTTTATAAAAGTGGAAGGAGACGCAACAGAGAAGCAGGAGAGATAAAGAGAATCTTTTTCCTAAAACTTTAAAATCCGGTTTAGTTCATGTAAGCCACCAAAGCGAAACAAAACCAAAAACCCCCAAAAACAAAACCCAACAAAAAAAAAGCTTCACACTATATCACTTTTAATCACTCAGATTCAAAAATTAATTAGCTGCATTTTCTCAAACCAAAACTGAAAACTAGAAAAATGAATGCTATTTACCTTGAGTTTTATGCAGGATTAAACAGTCAAATGAAGTCTTTGAGATACTGTAAAGTTCTTCCTGAAGAAAATGTTCTGAGAAATTAAACTCTAAATTCAAACTCCTAGCAAAGGAAAAAAAAAAAAAAAACACAAACTTGATTTGTATTAAACACTCACTGTTCACAACAATAAATTGTACTGGCACTGAAATAAACTCTTAATAAAAGCACTAATGATTTCAGGGAAAGGGACACTCATTTAGGAAAAACTTTTAGCCACAAAAGCTTAAGAAATATTTTTTGTTTTAATTAGAATGCAGACGTGCACCATGAAACTGACAGCATTTTACTTCTTAAATACTTGAATTCTCATTTTAGTACTTTGGGCTTTAGAAAACAAAAGCTATGCTGCTATCCTATCAGAAAATTTCAAAGTGATTAATATAATGCCACATATGGTATTCCTGGAATATCAAAATGTGTCAACTATAGTAGTTAGTACTCATGATGCTATAATTATAACTTACCTAAAGTATGAGTTTATTTTTAAGGCTCTGCTACTCATCTCTTTATTTTCTTGTGGCCATTTTCTTTCTACAGGTTAGTTTCATCTGAAACTGGTTTTTAAAATTCTTACTACAGCTATCACAATTACTCTAAACTCAGTGCCTAAAAGCATTTTTTGATACAGGTACAGACATTCCAATAAAAGAACAGGCCATAAATGAAACAAATATCTAATGAAAGACAATACTCTCCTTAATTTACCATTATTATGCAAATAAATTTAAATTGTGTCCAAACTTTAACCAGTTATCAACATGAACGGTTGGCCTTGTAAATAACATTCAGTGATTGATCACCAATTATGTGCAAAGGATGGTCAAAAACCACTAGGGGAGCAGAAACTAAGGAATAGAAGATGAATACATGCCTAACCTCAACAAATTCACAGACCACTTTAAATGAAAAAAAAAAAAACCACAAATATGAAAATCTATAACTCTTACCAAAGATCCAATTTAAAAAATGCAATAAAATTGGAACTACAAAGGAAAAGAAATGGTAAGATTAAACTAGTGAATCAAGAACGCTAGTCTCCTATATACCATGATCCTACAGCAGAGGAGATAAAGAAATGTGAGGTTCAAACTAGAAAGAATAGGAACTAACAATTAAGGGAAACATACTAAAATAAAGAAATAAAAACAAAAGACCACAGACACAGAAACAAAAGGATTTCTAAAGAGCATGCACGTTTACTTTAAAAATAACAAATCTCCCCAATTGATGTGTTGTTATAAAACTGTATTCTGGGCCTAGAAGTCCAATACTATTGATTCACAAGGCTCATTCTACCTAGCATTTCCCCTAAACAATTCTAAAAAGCTAATTTTAATTTCCACATATCCAAAGGAAAAAACAACTGCCAAATCCCTCTTTACTCCAAATCCTGACTTCTGAAATTACAAAAAAAATACACACTAGAAATAAAAGGAGGGGCTGTAGGCTGTTATACTACACATTGTTTACAATGTGTAAATATCCTTAAGTACCATAAGATATCCCAAGATCATATGTGAAGTATGATGCATAATATATTTAACATATATTTAATGTAAAATATACTTAACATTTAATAACATTAATATTTAATATAGTTAGTACAAAGACTATAATCAGCTCAGCTAATTTTTTTTTAAAGACTGTATTTATTTATTTGACAGAGAGATACACAGCAAGAGAAGGAACACAGGCAGGAGGAGCTGGAGAGGGAGGAGGCCTCCAGCGGAGCAGGCAGCCCAATGCGGGTGGGGCTTGGTCATTACCTGTGCCAAAGGTAGAGGCTTAATGACTGAGCCACCCGGGTGGCCCTCAGCTAATATTTTTTTTAATGAAAGTCTATGTAAAAAGCACTATGCTAGGTTTTGTGGTAAACAGAAGTATGACAAAGGAGCCTGCTCTCCAAAACCCAACTAAAGAGGACTAGAAATCAACAAATCATAACCAAAAACATACGAATTCCAACCATGTGCTAAGAACTACTGGGTGAGTTTAAATAAAATCATCTCATTTAATCCTCAATCTCATAAAGTACACACTAGCCCAGCTCTCAAACGAAGAGAATTCTAAGTTTTCAGAATTCATCTGAATTTACGGGAGGCCTGTAACATGCCAGGCACTATTATTCTAGCAGAGGAAATACTGTACTTCAAGTGAAACATTAAGTTTCCTACTCTCTTGGAGCTCATGTTAAAGAGAGGGGAAGTGGGGGGGGACCACAAAATGATGTATTAAGAGATGGAGAGGAGGGCTATAAAGGTGGGGGTCCTTGGGCCTTCTTTAAGAAGTTAACATTAAAGCTAAAGACAAGATACATTGCAAAGTTACACAGAAAGAAGAGCATTCTAGGCTGAAGACACAAACTTGGGAAATTTAGGAGAGAAAGACCACTATGAAAGCTGAGAAGCTCTGATCATGGAGAGGGTATGAGATAAGGTGGAAAGGCAAGAATGGACCAGATCATATTCCATCTAGAAGGCAGGCCAGAGTAAAGAGTAGATTTTATTCTAACTGCAACAGGAAGGCTCTGAAACAATCAGGGAAGTTACACCATCCGACTTACATTTTAAAATGGCTGCTGTGAACAGCATGGACAATACGGAAAGGACAAGGAGATAAATTAGAAGGTTGAATTCAATATAATGGTCACCTGGAAAAGGTAGCAGCAATGAAGTCAGAAAAAAAGAGGCAAAGTCAGATCTGATTTGAAAGTGCAGTCAACAGCACTTGTTCACAGGTTGCAGGTGTAGAGCAGAGAGAATGGAGGGGGGAACTTCAATGGTGTTCCTAAAGTCTATGGTGTTCCTAAAGTCTTAGTTTTGGCCTCAAGCATCTGAGAGATGTGCAAGTTTGAGAGAGTAACCAAGAGATTTCTTCGCCCTTTCAGGTGGCCCATAGTTACAGAGTGTAAATGGTTAATCCAGAATTTGACCCAGATCTCCTGATTCCAATGCCTTCCCTCTCTCCAGTACCCTGACAGGTGCTTGATGTGGCCATAACCTATATATAGAATTCAAAATGCGAAATCAATCTTCCCTTTATTACAACCAAGATTACTTACTAACAGATTGTGTAAAAAAAAAAAAAAAAAAAAAAAAAGATGTAAAAAGAGAGAGGGAATAAATTGCTTTATATATTTTTATCCAATTGATTCACCAACCAGTGAGAAACATTAAGAGAACAAATCAGGCTTAATTTATAAATGAAGTTCTTAAATACCTTAAGAAAGTCTTTTATGCGATAATTCATTATGATCAGATGGAACATGAGTGATGAAAAGAGCAGACAAAAGAGTTCAACGAAATATTCAAGCTCAAACCCACCAAAATGGCTTCTTTAGATTATCCTATCAAGCATATTTGAGCCAAGTTTTTGATTCAGCAGATTCAGGGAGTTTGGCTTCCAGATTTCTGTAAACAAATTATTGCTATTCACATCCTTAATAGTCCTAAAAATAATATCCTAATACTATTACTACAAAAAAACTAGGTTTAAAATCCTGACTTGACCATTAACTAGATCCTCAACACTGGAAAAATTACCTTAACCTCTTTCAGCTTCAATTTCCACAGGTATAAAATAGGGCTAACAACAATGGTACTTACAGATTTAACGTTACATGAACTAATGAATGTAAATGTAAACAGCATAACATTTTGCACATGGCATACACTCAAATATCAGCTATCATTATTGGTTTAACTAGTTTGTGACGATTTTTCCTGCAGGTCATCTCATCTTGCTTCAAATGATTGTTGTAAAAATACTTCTGGCAGAAGACTAATCAACATTATAAATGCATAATAAATGACTGGAATTTTGCTTTATACTACTCCAAAAAGAACCACCTGGGTGATTTGAGTCACTTGAGCATTGCCTCCCACTCAGTGATGATCCCAAAGTCTCTGGAACTGAGCCTTCAGCAGAGTCTGCTTCTCTCTCCCCCTCTGCCCCAGCTCGCTCTCTCACACTCTCCCCCAAATAAATAAAATCTTTAAAAATAAATAAAATACTCCCCAAAAATAAATAACTTAAAATTGTTAAATGCTGACAACTACTAAACTTCTATGATGAAAGCATGGGAGCTATTTTTTCTACTTTGTGCTTGAAATTTTCCATAATTAAAAGCTTTTGAAAAATGGTAAGTTTAGTCACAAGTTTTTAGTTCTTTGTCCAGCTTGTCATCCTGCTTTAAAACAAAACAAAACAAAACCAGTACGGGACTGAGAAAAATGCCTGGGGTCCAGACCAGGCTGTGCCACTCCCTGGCTCATATGGCCTTAAGTAAGTTTTCTATCTTTTTGGTCTCTACCTAAGTGGATAAAGACTGGAACAAGTTTGAGAGCTCCACAAAATTTAACACAAATGTAGACTAGAATTATTACTACCTAATGTTTGTAGATTCTTTTTTTCAGTCCTGGAGTCAAGTAAAACCTTAATGCTTAAGATTCTGAGATAACACTAATGACCACTGTCTAAGAATCTGGATGTGAAAAAGGAACAAATTCATAACCGAAAAGCATAACGTAAACATTTATACTTACTACTCAGAGATACACTGGGCTTCTTGATTCCCTTATCTATTATCTCTGCTGATTAGTACATCACTGTAAGTTACACAGAATTCAGCTAGTGTTCAACTAAGGATTTTGAATGTAGTTTCGGGAAACTCCCAATCCAAAGTTCTATATAGAACTGAAAAGACTTTCTCTACTTCTACAAGTCTTCTCATCAGACAGGTAAAATAATACAGGCAGCTAATAAATTCAATAAACTCATCTAGATCTGAGTCTATCAAGTGGTTTTTAGAGATCTGTCTGAGTCCTAAAATATTACTTTTCTTACAAGAAAAATCTATACTACCAATCATCTGAATGAAGGGGGCTTCCAAAGTTTACCACCAGTTACAGTGAAAACATGGCATCCATAAAACGAGAGGACTATGAGCCATTAGTATATAA
The DNA here is from genome assembly GCA_004023965.1 of Spilogale gracilis. Taxonomy (NCBI): domain Eukaryota; kingdom Metazoa; phylum Chordata; class Mammalia; order Carnivora; family Mephitidae; genus Spilogale; species Spilogale gracilis. The sequence goes on from PITA01000123.1 coordinate 281,588, forward strand.
ACTTCGGGTTGTTCACCATGAGTTATTTTAGACACACAATCCTCATAGAATTATTTATCCTAAGTTGGCTAGAATCACATAAAAATGCAAATAAGCTTGTAGCGGTTTTCCCTATGTAAAGATTCTCTACTGTCTAAACATTAGCTCAACCATTCCAACTACAGTCCAACTGGAATAAGAATTTACATGAGAATTAAGGAATTCTGATTTCCTTTTCAATACCCACAATCAATTAAAAGACGGTGTGGCAAACATATGTGTCTGAAGTAACTAATATCTTTACATCAGTTTCGGTCACTTAGTCTTAATTTTTAAAACCTAAAACCTTAAAAAAAATTGACACAGAAAAGCAGTTGCCAATATTGCTGCTTGATTCTGGTAAGATAAATCTTAAATGTGAAGAAAGCCAACTTACGGACTTAAAGTGAGGGCAAAGTCCCTACCCTTAACTCAGCACTTCCACCCAATTACCCCAACTGTTTACCTACCATGGTTGCAGTATTTCTGATACATATAAAGACCCGAATCACTTGCCAAAAGGACGTGGTTTCGCTTCTACTACTGAAAGACTGCCTTTTGGGCCCCGGGTAAGGGTACGGTGGAGAAACAACAGGGCCATTCTTCGACCCATCGGCTAATGCCTGCTCTCCAAGTTAGGAAACGGTAACTAGGCACCAACTCTTAAAGAGTCGACTGCACACGTTCGCTTCAAAACAAAGTGCGCTGCCAGGGGGATCCGAGATTAACCTCGGAGGAAACCGTCCCGCGACACCGAGAGCCGGAGGCGGATACTCCCGTCGGAGACGAGGAACAGCAGAACACATTAAGAGAATAACAAAAAAACGGGGCGTAAACCGACAGGTAGAGTGAAGCCGGAAAAAATAAATTTAAAGACTACGGGAAAACGGGTTAATCTACACGACGCACTTTGCCGCAGGTCATAGTTGTTTTATGAAAGCCCCAAATCCAGGAAGAAAGGTGGCGCTCCCAGCCAATGAGAAGCGAACACAAGCTGCACCTCCAGCCGCCTCAGGAGCCGTAGGCGGAGAAAGGAAGAAGCGCGCGTGCGCGGAGCGAGCTTTCAGTCGGGCGCGCGCTAGGGTCCGGGCCGAAGAAATGGGGGAAGGGTTGAAGAGGGAGGTATGCGCACGCGCATGGCAAGGCCGCGCGGTCTCTGGGTTTCGAGCCAGGTCCGTAACCGCGCGCGCGCGCACCGTTCTCGCTGCTCACCCCACCCCCCCACCTTTTCGACCTGCAGGACCCCGAAAATCTGAGGAGAATCTGACCGGGAAACGCATAAATAACAGCAAAATGTCTCCTGGGTACTCCAGTAGCCGCCAACCCCTCACTACCCACAAAAGATTCAACAATATTCACTCATCCTCGGTATTTATCGCCCTTTGAGTGATTCAAATGCAGCATGAGGCCTACCTGAAACGCCGAAAGCACCGTTCCCGGGACTTATCTCCGTTGTAACTACACAGCGGCCATTTCCCGACTCAAGAACGGGAGGAAAACCATAGAGGTATCTTCGACGCGCTACCTCGTCTCCGTCACTTCCGATTTGGGGCGTGGCCGCCAGTGCCGCTAAATATCGGAACTAGCCCCGCCCACCCTTCCGCCCTAAACCGGCTCCCTAGCTATTAAGATGTTGCCTGAGGCTTTCTGGGAAGTCTCGTGGCAGGTCTCGCGCGACGATCTGCGACTCCGCCCTCCGGCCTGGAGCTGCCGCCTCAGCAGTGGTGACGGTGGATGGTGGGCGGGTGTTTTGTTAGGCCGTGAGGTCTTCTGGCCACACGGTGGAATTCGCGGGAGTCTCTACCTAGCTTTGAAGGTACACTCTGGACCTCTCTGGCGGCCCCAATTCTTGCTTGTTTGGTCTGTTCTTCCTGTGGAGCCGACTCAAAGCAAAAGCCAGTCTCATGCCCATGAAAAGACAGGGAGGCTAGAGAGCCGTTCACACACCGAGTGTCCCTTTGCCTGCAAGCGCCGACTTTCTTCTTGGACGCCTTAACTGGAAACTTGGATGTGTCGGTTTTGCTTTGATTTAAAATGTGCCAAACGCACTTCGATAGTAGAAAAATGGCCACGAGCTAAGTAAGGCCCCTTCCAGAGTGGCGTCAGACCAACTCTGCTACCCGTAACGGAGTTCGCACCGCAGAGCTCGAGCAGCTTAGGCTGTCCTGGTTTGCATCAGAGGCTAGTGCCTCTTTCCTCCCGAAGCTGCTAAAACATTACCACTTAGGCACCTCGGAATGTTGGCGTAGGCATAGAAATAATTAAGAGAACGAAGCATAATGATCATTTGTGCCGGCCGAGAAACAGCCCAGTATAGCTTGGTCTGCCAGAAATGTAAGTCAGATTATAAATAGGCAGTCTGCGTTTGATCTGGACAGAATTTCAAATAAAAACCATAGCTCATTTTCTATTAATACTTGCTGGGCTGCACTTTCTTTCTTAGGCCCTAAAGCCGTTATTACTTTGATGTTTAGGGACTTAAACTACCTTAAAGGATTTCAAAGTTATAATTAGCAACCAGTCTTTTGTCAGTTATATTCAGTGTTGGGCCCTAGTTGTGAATTTAACACTGTGCTTAGGGCATTCTCTCCTCACAATCCGATTTACCAGCTCAACTGGAAAAAATAACCTCATTTCTGTGGAGTAAATTCTCATTTTTCTCATGCTGCACAACCCCACCTAACCCCACCACCACCACCACCACCCGAATGTGGAAAAAGTAATCTTTGGCCTATGTGGGGCATTGATAAGTCCCAAGCATTTAGTAGGTGCTCAGTAAGTATTTGTTGAATGGGTGAACTACATTACAAGAAAAAAAAACCTAACCTTTGATAGCGCAATAGAACTCTACTATTCTGTGTGTATAGGGGATGGAAAGTTATTGAAAGGTTTTAATCAGAGGTATGACATCTATTTGAAAAAGATCTTTAAGTTGCTATGTGAAAAATGGTTGACACTGGGCAGGGAGATCAATTAGGATGTTTTAGTAGTTTAAGTGAGGTAATGATGATCGTGGTAAAAAAAAGGAAAAATTGTAAATATATTTTAGAAATGGATTGGCAGGTCTTCCCGATGGAATGGATTAGGAGTTTAAAGAAAGGAAGGAACTAGTGTTGCTTACTAGATTGTGGCCTTGATTAAGTGGGTGCATTTTGGCCCTGTTATAATAATGGAGAAGATCGGAGAGAATGATAGGAAAGGGAGGAATTAACATTGGAAAATGGGAAGGAAATCATGAATTCCATTTTTTTTAAGATTTTATTTATTTTAAGGAGGGAGAGCACACAAGAGCAGGGAGAGGGGCAGTGGGAGACAGAAAGGGAGAGCATCTCAAGCTGACTCCACACAGAGCTAGATGCAGGGCTGGATCTCAGGACCCTGAGATCATAATCTGAGTGAAGCATAACAATCATTTGTGAAACCAAGTGAAACCAAGAAGTCAGGCACTTGACAGAATGAGCCACCCAAGCACTCCATTTTTAATATGTTAGGTTTGAGACGTGTGTGAAACATCAAAGTAGAGGCATGGTAAGAATCTGAACATGTGGGTTTGCAACTCAGAGGAGTGTTCAGGCTTGGAGATAAAGTATAAAGATGATATTTTAAATCACAGAATAAAAGATACAGTGAGACGAGATGACCTGGGACTGAGCCCTAAAAAATTCCAGTGTTTAGAGATTTGTTAAAAGAGGAGGAGGAGCCAGTGAAGGAGACTGAGAAAAAAAACAGCCACTAATGGGGCTCCTGGATGGTACAGTCAGGTGAGTGACGGACCCTTGGTTTCAGCTCAGGTCATGATCTGCAGGGTCATAGAATCAGACTCTGTGCTGACCTTGGGGTTCTCTTTGCCTCTCCCACTCGTATACTCGTCTCTCTCTCTCTCTCTCTCTCTCTCAAATAAATAAATCTTTTAAAAAAAACTGGTGAAATAAGGAATAAGTGAAATCAAGTGTATTAGTATCTATTATTGTATAATAAATGACCCCAACATCTACTAGCTTAAAACAACATTTATTTTTTTACAGTGTCTGTGGGTCAGGAATCTGGGAGGGGTCATCTGGATGGTTCTAGATTAAGGTCTAGATCTGCCAGTTGAAACTGCAGTCATCTAGAGTCTGTGGATTCACTCCAAGACTATTCAGGGTTGTTGGCTGGAGACCTCAGTTCCTTATCACATGGACCTCTCCATAGGATGCCCGAGTGTCCCCTTACATAGTAGCTGGCTCCTCACCACACTCCCCTCCCCTGCCCAGAGTAAATGATCCAAGAAAAGGCAAGTCCAAGACACAAGCTGTAGTCTCTTGTAACCTAATCTCAGAAGTGACACCCCATCACTCTGCCATATTTCATACGGACCAACCCCTGGTAGAGTGTGGAAGGAGACTACACAAAGGTGTGAATACCAGGAGGTGGAAATCATTGGGGACCATCTTGGAGGCTGGCTACCACACCAAGAGAGACAAGTGTTTCAAGTGTGTGAGGTCAAAAAAGACAAAGGACAAAATATGCTTATGTACAATTTTGCATGCAGGAAACACTAAGAGAATGCAGTAACTATACTTCCCTGAACTGAGTCAGGTAGGAATATTGACACGTCAAACACCTACCACCTACTTCAGTTCACACTCATCTATTTCTCATGTTAGAACTGTCCATTTGATTTTAGAAATTCTTCTTCTACCACTTCACAATAACTAATAATTCACAAACTTCCTGACATCCAATTCTACAAATATACTTTAGGTATTTTTAATATAAAATACTATATTAATTATAGTGCTTATGTATTTCTTAGCCATCTCTGCTACCATTTTTGTTAGGTTCCTTTTTTTTCATATGTACCTGATGAGGTTTTTTAGTATCATATCCCAATCCTATTTTTCCATAAACCCTATGATCTTTATTGTGTGACTTTGCATAGGACCGTGATTTTTATGAACACATGTTGTACTAGAACAAAACTGTATAACATTCAGTATAAAGTCCTAATTTTTTTAAAGATTTTATTTATTTATTTGACAGAGAGAAACAGAGCTAGAGAGGCAACACAAGCAAGGGGAGTGAGAGAGGGAGAAGCAGGCTTCCCGCCCAGCAGGGAGCCCGATGTGGGAATCGATCCCGGATCTCCGGGATCATGACCTGAGCCGAAGGCAGTCGCTCAACCAACTGAGCCACCCAGGCGCCCCTAAAGTCCTAATTTTAAGAGTAAGGAAAGTGAAGCTTGGAGAGGTAGAGTATTTTGCCAAAATCACATGGCTATTAAGTGAGGAATTCAGATTTTATCGAAGATCCATCTGGCTTCAAAAACCACCTTGTTTCCACAGAAATATTTACCCACATGAACAGTTGAAATAAGGGAAGGGAAGGAAAAAATGAAAATCTGTGGGATAGCTTCAGGTCAGTCCTTAATTAGTGCTATTAGGAAAGAAAAGACATTAGGTAACAAAATGGTCAGAAATGGTCTACTCACTGGTCCAAGAGGACCATTTGGTATAGTATCTTCATTCAAACCTAGCAGCTCAAGGATGGATTTAGATGCACATTAACTGAAAGTTGAATGTTTAAAGGGTTAGGAAAGTAAGGCACTAAGGTAAGGGTATATACAATAGCAGGAGAGGTGTGGGAGAGAAAGCAGAATTAAATTATCTCTCTGAGAGGCTGGCTCAGTTATAAACATATGAATTACCTGCATGGAAAGTATGCCTGTCAGCTTTCCAGAGAGAAACAGTTGTGTTAATGTCAAAAAAAAAAAAAAAGTCAAATTTTGAAAACTAGGTAAAGTCACCTGGATGAACTGTGGTGCCATATTTCAATCTGTTAATCAGCATATATTTCATCAAGTTAGGTAATAAATGATTAGTGTCGTGACTCAACTGTCTTGTGCAACTCCAAACATTTGGTCATGCTCAGATGACAGAAATGACTCTTGCCTCATGAAACTGACATGATTTAGAGAACAAATGTATGGGAGGGGAGTAAATCTTAGACTAGGCTTTAAGGTTACTGGGAGTTTTGAGATAAATCCAAGTCATAAGCAAAATTCTAGCCTTTGCAAATAGCTGTGCCTTCCAATGTAAGTTGTATCATCTTATACAGGGTCATACACATTTTACCTTGAATCCATTTATCTTGAATGTCCTACAAACATTATTAGAGACCCAGTTTTACTCTCCACCCTTTAGCCATTTATAAGGAAGACTGCATTCAAATTTTCTTTTATAATGAACAAGTGAAAATTTTTATTTTTTTAAAGATTTTATTTATTTATTTGGCAGAGAGAGAGATCACAAGTAAGCAGAGAGGCAGGCAGAGAGAGAGGAGGAAGCAGGCTTCCTGCTGAGCAGAAAGCCTGATGTGGGACTTGATCCCAGGACCCTGAGATCATGACCTGAGCTGAAGGCAGAGGCTTAACCCACTGAGCCACCCAGGCATCCGAATGAGTGAAAAATTTTATAATGAGAATATACATCTATAATCACTTTGTAACTGATTTCAATGCAGCATGGAATTTTTTTTCTTTTTTTTCATGGATGGCAACTTCCCTTAACTACCTTATCTTACTTCTAATATTATTTCTCATATTTAGCAGACTTTTTTTACCCTAGAAACAAAATATAATTATTGTTCTATTTAAAAAAAAAATTGTTGGTGGCGCCTGGGTAGCTCAGTGGGTTAAAGCCTCTGCTTTAGGCTCAGGTCATGATCTCGGTGTCCTGGGATCGAGGTCCGCATCGGGCTCTCTGCTTGGCAGGGAGCCTGCTTCCTCCTCTCTCTCTGCCTGCCTCTCTGCCTAGTTGTGATCTCTCTCTCTGTGTCAAATAAATAAATAAAATGTTGAAAAAAATTGTTGGGTGCCTGGGTGGCTCAGAGGGTTAAGCCTCTGCCTTTGGCTCAGGTCATGATCTCAGGGTCCTGGCATCAAGCCCCACATGGGGCTCCCTGCTCAGCGAGGAGCCTGCTTCCCCCTCTTTCTCTGCTTGCCTCTCTGTCTACTTGTGATCCCTCTCTCTGTCAAATAAATAGATAAATAAAATCTTTTAAAAATTGTTTATAGGGACGCCTGGGTGGCTCAGTTGATTAAGCGACTGCTTTCGGCTCAGGTCATGATCCTGGAGACCCAGGATCAAGCCCCACATCGGGCTCCCTGCTTGGCGGGAAGCCTGCTTCTCCCTCTCACTCCCTCTGCTTGTGTTCCTTCTCTAGCTGTGTTTCTGTCTGTCAAATAAATAAATAAAATCTTAAAAAAAATAAAAAATAAATTGTTTATAGCATTTCCATCAAATCTAAAAAGCCAGTTGTAAGATGCACTATTATTTTAGTACCAGTAAGAAAGAAAAAAAAATCTTGCACATTAATAGTGTTCATCAATTATTATATACATCTCAGTTTCAGAGTTGTTAAAAAATGTGCATCATAAAAACAATATAATATAGTATTTGATTATATCATAAAGTTAAATTTTTAGTGTCCATGTAACTATAGCAATTACAGATAAAACATACTCATAACAAATATGAGTTTACTTCAATTATAGTACCATATATTTCTTTGATTTAGAACAAGTTTTCCATGTAAGTTAAAATGTAAAGAACCTTCTAATAAAGTCATTCATAATTCTTTACTAAATGCTATCTAAAGAAAACAGGGGCACCTGAGTGGCTCAGTCATTAAGCCTCTGCCTTCAACTCAGGTCATGATCCCAGAGTCCTGGGATAAAGCCCCACATAGGGCGGGCTCCCTGCTGGGCTAAAAGCCTGATTCTCCCTCTCTCAATCCCTCTCTGCTTGTGTTCCCTCTCTCATGTTTCTCTCTTGTCAAATAAATAAAATTTTAAAAAAAATAAGCACATGAAAGGAGCCAAGGGAAAACTGCATGAACTGTGGAAACAAAGCCACAAGTGAGTAAGTCTATCTTAAGATAGAGTAACCAGAAATCAACTCATTCTATACCCTGGAAATGGTTAAGAAGTTAAAAATAAAATAAATTAAAAAGCTACAAAATTAAAAAAAAAATGATCCTATTGAAATGACTAAAAAGTGGGAGGGAGGGACAGAGGGAGAGAGGGAAACTCTTAAGCCAAAGATACAATTGGGGAAGTTACTTAAAAATATTTGAAGAAATCTGGCTAGGTAGCTAGCTTTCTTTGCTTCTCTAGAAAAGCGAAAATGGGTCAATTTGAATAGCAAAGGGAATTATTCTTGGCATTAAGAATTGGGGATAAAAGGGACGCCTGGGTGGCTCAGTTGGTTAAACGACTGCCTTCGGTTCAGGTCATGATCCCAGAGACCCGGGATCAAGTCCCACATCAGGCTCCCTGCTCGGAGGGAGGCCTGCTTCTCCCTCTCTCACTCCCCTTGCTTGTGTTCCCTCTCTGGCTGTGTTTCTCTCTGTCAAATAAATAGTAAAAAATCTTAAAAAAAAAAAAAAGAATTGGGGACAAGGTTGGTATAAATGGAAGTAAATGGAAATGATATCTATTAAATATCTACTATGCACCACATACGGTGATAATAATTTTGTTCAATATTCACAAACAAGGCTTAAAGAAATATATTAGGACTCTACTGTATTTATGAAGAAACTGATACTTTTCAGGATTAAGAAATTCACCTAACAGCTAACAAATTGAAGAGCCAGGGTTTTAACTGAAAGTTTAAATCAAAGTCTATGTCCTTTCTACTACTTTTTGGCTGAGAATTTGCAACATTGGAGTGGGAGATTGTAAACTCCATCCTTGTGGGTGTGTATGAGATTAGGTCAAAAACACTGAGGGAATATTTTGTAAGCAATTATGCTTGCAAACAGTCCAAATGGATGTCTTCCAAATTACTAAGAAGCTCTAACCTTTCAGAAAACTACCATGTCAATTGTCCCTATAATTGAGTAGATTAGGAGAAAGATGGGTTGAACCCAAATGCCTGCATTTTTCCCTTATTGTTAAATATCACTTGATCTTTTATTATCTTGTTTGAAAATGGCCTGTCTTCTGAAAGCATGGCCAGTACTGGTGAGTTTTTAGGTAGAGGCTTTCCTCATGTTTGTTTAGCCCTCTCCTCTACCATATGAACATCCTGACTAGTAAACCATGGCAATGATAGGAGTCTGGCTCTATAATGGCAAAAGTTTTATGGCTGCTCAGCTAGCTTTTCAGAAAAACAATCACTAAACCTCAGAGCAGAAACAATATAGGCTTTTTTCCCTGTGAAAATTCCAAAGACAGAAAATATAATAAAAACAAAGCTTCTTTGGAAAACTTTAAGAAGACAAGGTTATCTCTCTCTTTTTTTTTTTAAAGATTTTATTTATTTGACCGAGAGAGATCACAAATAGGCAGAGAGGCAGGTAGAGAAAGAAGGGGAAGAAGACTCCCCGCTGAGCAGAGAGCCCAGTGTGGGCCTCAATCCCAGGACCCTGAGATCATGACCTGAGCTGAAGGCAGAGGCTTAACCCTTTGAGCCACCCAGGTGCCCAGGGTTATCTCTTTTATCTGTTAATCCTAGTAAGAATTGCTAAAAAAAAAAAGTTTATATGGAAATAGACAAGAATAAACCTCAAAATGACACCGTATTTCCACTTGGATGGCCACGTTACAGGTTATTTTTAAACAATTTTTTTTCCCTTTGCTTTTCTGCATTTAATAAAATTTCTACAGTAAGCTTTACTTTTATAATAAAAAAACTTTAAAATTTAGATTACTTAATTTTATTTGAATTGTGGAAGATCTTGAGAATTTAAGAACTAAGAAAAGATGTTTTTTGTATGTGGTTCTTATAAATCAGGTATCAAAACTCTAACAAAGAATAAAACATCTGTTACTAAATAATGTTCTTTGATGAACCTAATTCTAAATTACTGCAAGGGGAATATCTGCTTCTAGAAAGAATTTTTAAGTTTGTTTCTTTTTTTCTTTTTTTCCTGATTACCCTACAGTCTTCTGTTTTGCTTCATGAACGTTCTCTTGAACAATGAAGGGAAATACTATATAGTTCAGTGAGAAAACAATATTATGTTAAATTGCTTCCATTTAAAAGTAACTTATAAGGGCGCCTGGGTGGCTCAGTCAGTTAAGCAACTGACTCTTGATTTCAGCTCTTGTCATGATCTCAGGATGGTGAGACTGAGCCCTGCATGGAGCCCCACCCTGGCCTTCATGCTGAGTGAGGAGTCTGCTCAAGGTTCCTTTTCTTCTTCACCCTCTGCCCCTCCCCATCCCTAAAAATAAATAAATAAATCTTTTAAAAGGAACTTAAGTACAGCATTCCAACTAACCAGGATAGACAGGCCTAAAATTGGCATGGTCTTTTGTAAGATAGTTATCTTCAAAATTCATTTTGGCATAGTGGGATCTGGCTAATTAGGTTAAAAGTTAACACCACTGGCTCATTTTTAAATTCAGTTTTAGAAAAGACTGTAAAATCATGGACTGGACTTTGTTTTTCTAGTGTTTGTGTCATTATTTGTTTTTAGGTCCATGACAAAAAAAAAAAAAAAAAAGAGTTTAATTCTGTACTGCAGCTAGGTTAGTTTCTGCCAACATAAACCCATCCAGTAGCTTTGCCTAGACACAGAATGTCTCGGGAGATATTTTAGGGAGACTTTAGGAGAAGTCTAGGGAGATATTTCTGGCAATGGCACGTGAGATGATCTGTTGCCCCCACAATGAGAGGCTCGTTGTTTGAAAACAAGTCTATTAACATGCTTAAAAATCATTCAGGAGCAGGAACCTTACAAATATTTATCATTATTGGTCATTTGCAATTTATGCATAGGGATCCAGCTGGCAACCATCTGGTGTATAAAACTGAAAACTGAAGGGAAAAAAGTAAAACTCACTGGAAAATATAATTTAGCCTCCATACGTCTGTATTAAGTTAGTGAGTTAATTGCTAGTGGAATAAGATGGGTGCTCTAGAATAGCAAAAACATACATGGAATTTAACATAAAAGTCACTTGAAATTTTACTCAAAAATATATGTGTTTTTATTTTTTAAATTTTTTTAGAGATTTTATTTATTTATTTGACAGAGAGATCACAAATAGGCAGAGAGGCAGGCAGAGAGAGAGGAGGAAGCAGGCTCCCCTCCAAGCAGAGAGCCCGATGTGGGGGCTTGATCCCAGAACCCTGAGATCATGACCTGAGCCTAAGACAGAGGCTTTAACCCACTGAGCCACCCAAGTGCCCCTGAAAAGTATATTTTGAAGGACAAAATGAAGACAGTAAGAATATCATGACAAATGTACTAGTAAGTACCAACTGGGCAACCGTAACAAATGACTCTAAAATGCATAGTGGCTCATGTGCAGTAAAAGCTTTTTCTCTCAACATTTTAAGGCAATTATGACAGATTAGTAGATATTTCCTTGAGTAGTGATGGGGAACCTAAGCTACATTGTGGCTCCTTCATTTCATTGGGCCTGTGGGTTGAATTCAAGGGTCGATAAGCCTTCAAAGGATCCAAGGGTAGAATTCAGAGCTGTCAGTATACTTGTATGGGGAAAATTACATTCCTTTGACCTCTGAACCAGAATGTATCATTTCCTTTGGTTATGAATGTAGGCAAAAGGCAGGGAAATCTAGCAGTACTTGTGACTTTGTAGCAAATAGAAATCACAGACATTTTTTGTTATCAAGCTTCTAGAGGACTGCATCCCCGGATTGTCATCTTGAATGTAGTCTTCTGAAAGACTCTGTGCCACAACCACCCAGCTAAGCGGGCTCCTGAAACCAAGAGATAATATTTGTTTTAGGAGTTAAGTTTCGGGGTACTTTGTTCCATAGCAATAGATCACTAATATACCTGTATATTATCATGTCACTAATTTTATAAATATTTTGATAATTGGATTCAGTGTAATTTATTTCCTTTATAATTCTAGTATTTTGTTTCTTGTATTTTTAAAACATTCTTGATGCAGCAGTAGCTGGGAAATGTAGCCCTTGGTGAACAACGTTTGCTGGCCATTGTTCCATATAAGGGAAGGATGTATTTTAATAGACAGTAACAGAGCACGTGCCCAAATATTAAGAAAAGCAAGGAAAATGATGTCTGCTAGAATAAAATCTTAAAACCAATTTGAAAATAAACATAGTCAAATGAAAGAAGCAGATGGTAATGATGTAAACCATGTTCTGTGAATTGATTTTTATTCCAAGTGATAAGACATCTATAGATCTGAGGATGTAGAGAACTAAATTGAGTCCGGCATCTGGATCAGAAAATCAGAAGCGGAATTTTTCTTTAGCTGTCCTTAAGAATAAATTTTGTCAGGTTGTGAATATAGTCTTAATTTTTCTGAAGTAAGGAATAGAATAGAATCATTGGTGTTCATTCATTCCTTCAATAAACATTTGCTGAGAGCCTACTATGTAACAGAGACTATAGTAAGTACTGGAGAAAATGAGATTGCCAAAAACAAGAGCTCTCCTTCTAGAACTAATGATGAAGCAAATGGCTTAGCTAAGTCCATCTCTACAGTATTCTCTGCTGAGTGCTGCATGCATAACCACAGGCTGCTAACAGTAGAATAAGTCACAACTACTTTTTTTTTAATTTCAACAAGCCTTGGGCTAAAAACATGATATTAAATTGGAATGTCAGGCTCCAGTTGTTAAATAGGGTAATTCTTTGGCATCATTTATGGGGCCCCTCCCAGGATCTCTGAATCCACAAAGTAAAGCTATCCCTCAATGTTCACAGAAAGCTTTCAAAAAAGATTCCAGTCCTCTGCTGATAAGGGAATGGCAAGAAATAATTCTTGGAAGTCTACCATAAGGTCCCATATATGTAGTATCATGTGAAAAATTAGTTATCCTGTGTTCCCTCCAACATTGACAAGCCAATTGGTAAACTAATGACTCCTGGAGAAAAATCAGGGCACAGGAAAAGTGGGCTGTCAATCTTACTTAGGAAGATTAGGCAAGCCTATTTTTCCCTTGGACTGTGTCAGCCCCATGCTCACTTACGTGGCCTGGTGATCCAGGAAACAGAGTGTGGCCTGGCTCTCAGTCCCATTTGAACCTGAGGCTGCACATTCCAATGCAGACAATAATCTATATGACCATTAGTCACAGGCAGAGGCCCTGCTGGAAGCTTCTTTGCAAAACAGCACCTCTCTCCCTGCTACCCTCCCCTTCTGAACACCTGTCACTTTGTTCTTCCCCCTCAGCAACTTGGGGTGTGTCTAGCACCACATCTATTCTCCCTAGTTAGCCAACAGGATTATGCAGAAATTATATTCAGTTTAATAATGTTGAATATTCATTCATCAGTCAACAAATATTTATTGATAATTGTTCCTTGGGTGAAATAAGGAAGTATACACTTAAAACAAATAAATGATAGTAAATGAATTGTCTCATTGAACACAAGTAACCTCACATCCAGAAACTTCTAAAATCTATGTTTCATTGAAACATCACTCTTTGTCATAGCATGTATCAGAAAAAAATATAAGGGAGTGAGTGGTTATCCCTGTTCTATTTAAAGAAACATTTAATTTTTTATTTTTATTAACATATAATGTATTATTTGCCCCAGGGGTACATGTCTGTGTATCATCAGATTCACAGCACTCACCATAGCACGTTGCAAATGACATATCAGATGAAGGGCTAGTATCCAAAACTGATAAAGAACTTATCAAATTCAATACCCAAAGAACAAATAATCCGATCAAGAAATGGGTAGAAGACATGAACAGACATTTCTGCAAAGAGGACATCCAAATGGCCAACAGACACATGAAAAAATGATCAACATCACTCGGCACCAGGGAAATACAGATCAAAACCTTGGGGCGCCTGGGTGGCTCAGTGGGTTAAAGCCTCTGCCTTCGGCTCAGGTCATGATCTCAGGGTCCTGGGATCGAGGCCCGCGTCGGGCTCTCTGCTCAGCAAGGGGCCTGCTTCCTCCTCTCTCTCTGCCTGCCTCTCTGCCTACTTGTGATCTTTCTGTCAATAAATAAATAAAATCTTCAAAACCATAGTGAGATAGCACCTCACACCAGTCAGAATGGCTAAAATTAACAAGTCAGGAAACGACAGGTGTTGGTGAGGATGTGGAGAAAGGGGAACCCTCCTACTCTGTTGGTGGGAATGCGAGCTGGTCCAGCCACTCTGGAAAATAGTATGGAGGTTCCTCAAAAAGTTGAAAATAGAGTTACCCTTCAACCCAGCAATCACCCTACTGTGTATTTACTCTAAAGATACAAATGTAGTGATCCAAAGAGGCACAAGCACCTGAATGTTTATAGTAGCAATGTCCACAATAGCAAAACAATGGAAAGGAACATTTAATTTTTTTAAAAAGATTTTATTTATTTATTTGACAGAGAGAAACATAGGGAGAGTAGGAACACAAGCAGGGGGCGTGAGAGAGGGAGAAGCAGGCTTCCTGCTGGGCAGGGGGACCCTTGATGCGGGGCTTGATCCTGCGACTCTGGGATCACGACCTGAGCTGAAGGCAGATGCTTAATGACTGAGCCACCCAGGCACCCCGGAACATTTAATTTTTTTTTTTTTTGGAACATTTAATTTTTATGAGCACTTCTTCTAAAGGGTCTGACTGACACTTAGGAAGATTTTGCCTCTGTGGCAGGTAATCCATACCCTAAGTTTAAAACCATGGTTCTCAAGTGTGGTGTTAACACACTGGTGAACTGCATTCAGTTATTTAGCATCCTGAATGCAACTTTTTTTTTTATTACCAATGTCATGATTTGTACTGAGATACTTCTTCCTCCTCCTCTACCAGAGAAGGGTGTCATCATCCATCCCAGGTGATTCTTTTTTGTTTTGTTTTGTTACTTAAATTTTTTTTTTCCCAGTGTTCCAAGATTCATTCCCCATTCCCCACACCCGGTGCTCCATGCAATAGGTGCCCTCAGTACCCACCACCAGGCTCTAAAAATATGGAATGCTTCACGAATTTGGGTGTCTTCCTTGTGCAGGGGCCATGCTAATCTTCTCTGCATCGTTCCAATTTTAGTATATGTGCTGCCGAAGCGAGCACCATCCCAGGTGATTCTAATAGAGCAAAGGTCCTGGGACCACAGGCAGCAGCCTCACCTTATCTTAGAAATGCAAATTCTCCAGTTCCCCCCTCAGAACTACTGAATCAGAAACTCTGGGATGAGGCCCAGCAAGCCACAGCTTAACCTTCAAGGGGATTGTAATGTACACTGGAATTTGAGCAGCACTGTGATAGACCCAGTCCTAGTGGGTGAAATGGTCCTTGTCTTGTAAATAAGCTCAGGAAAGAATCCAATGCTCCTCACCGCAATAGGCTAGCACTATTATTTCACAGGCTAGAATAAAAGTCATGTTAATAAGAGGAATATAATGAGCCTGGACAATGAGGAAAGCAGAGGCAGTTGTATGTGCCCCTAAGTGACTTGAGGTGCCGAGGGAGGATTGCCCGCAGCCCTCACTGGTGTAAAGATTGAACTGAAATCAGAGCACATGGCGGCAACGGCTGTCACCTGCACTTGCTGCATGGGGCCACAGCTCTCCCCTCTTTCCTTCAGGGCCAGAGAAACATTGAAAGAGGGAAGCCACTCTCAGCATCCGTGAAGAGTTACGGTCAATGGCACACGAAGAAATCTATTCTAGAAAGTTCTCCAGTGAGGACAGGCAGAGGGAGGGTGTGAATACACCAGAGAGCAGAGAGTAATGCTTGGGAAGGACTTATGAGCAAGGGTGGGGAGGAGTGGGGACAGGGGTTGGCAGTAAAATGTTTCTGAAGCAAATCAGGAATCCCTCAAACACTGAGGGATTTCTAAATATCTGTATAGTTAAAGTTCCAGATCCCAGTTCCTTCTAATTCAATCACTTTCGGAATGACTTTACAGAATAAACAAGTGCTTAGAGCACCATTATAGTTCACCGTGAGAAGACAGGTGAGATGACCCCCACCTAGGAAGAGAGCTCCATTTTCTGCTCATAGGAAGAGCTTTCTCACTTTCACACTCCAAGTAGAAAATTCAGCAGCTCATAACCCAAAGGGCCAGTAGACAGTTGCCCCCGACTGACCGTTGTGACCAGCAGTGTCTCTTTGTTTTCTGTGAAGGAAAGGGAATAAATGAGCACTACCCCAAATGTCCTTATGCAGCTGAATACTCACAAGTCCTGCTGTCTGGGGGCTCAGCCTCTCCCTCCACAGACAGCAGCGTGCTCCAGAAGCCAGTGACAGCTCAACACGGGCCTGGGTACCCAGAAAAGGGGGTATGTTATTCTTGTCAGGTCAGGCTTACTTAGGACTAGAATAAAGTGAAAGATAATGGCATTCCAGAAAAGATAATATTCATACAGAAGGCTAATTCTAGGCTAGATAGTGCCTTAAACCAGGGGTGGCCAAGCTGCAGCTCATGGGTGAAATCAAGCCCTCATCCTACAGCAGCAGAGTTGAGTAGTCGCCATAAAGAATATATGACCCACATTAGCCCTGAAATACTTACTACCTAGCCCTTTCCAGAAAGAATTTGCTGGTTCTGCCTTAGACTCAACTCTGACTCTCGAGTCTTGGAAGGCACCAAAACTCTTTACTCTTGGGGCCACTCTGTCAATGCAAAAATGCTTTGTTATGTTTATTGCTGTTATCCACTAGTTGATCCCTACATTTTTATCAAAATAGAATAGCTTCTCTCCTTGCCTATTTTGCTCTTTTTTTTTGCTTCTCTTCAAAATTACATTCGATGTTCACTTGCCAGAAGAATGGTTTGTTCTCCTTCTTTGCCTCTTTCCAGCAGTGACTTTGCCTTCTGTTTGGCAGCTTTTCCCCCATCAATTGATGGTCTCTTACTAAGCATACTAAGGGTTTCTCTTGGTGTCTGTCACTGGGTTAAGTCCTTTTCCTCATCCCCAGACACTGACAATCAGAATATTTTTAAAAGCAGTGACCTATGGCACCAACTAGCCACGGTATAGATCTGGACGTCCTCTAGTCCTCAACTCTGAAGTCAAGGCTGCGGATCAGCCTACCTGACATGCCCATGAACATGATCGCATACACATGCGCCCAAACACACATGTGCGTGTAGTCTGCTTTCTCTCTCCTTGAGACCAGGCTCTTTCTGGTTAATAGGAAGTCTGCCTCATCATTCCACATATTTTAGGGCTTAAGTTCTTCCTAGTTGGAAAATGCTAGAAGCCCTAAAAACTTGTTCTGAAAATACGGTATTATAACCATTTATTTCCTCTATTATGGACGTACGAATAAGTAGGGTAAATAAATAACTTGCTTCATACCTCCTTTGTGTTTTTCAGGTAACTTTTTGATGTCCAAGCTGGGTATCAGATACTCAAACTATTTGATAATTTTAAAATACAAAATACGGATAACTTAAATACAAAATACAGATAATTTAAATACAAAATACAGACAATTTTTAAGAGTGCATGCCTTTTCAGAATGACCTTTCATACAGGCAACAGAGTATGATGATGTTGTAGAAAATGACAGATCATTGCTTTCCTAGAGGATTTCAGATCCAGGAGCTCTTTTTATACTTTCTTTGGTTTATGCAATAGGCCTCGAGCTTTCCACAAATATGTGAAAATACTTTATACTTTGCTAAAATGTAGTGTAATAGAGATTCTTTAGAAGCCATTTTGCCTCTAGTCAAATTCCTGCTAAGTAAAGTCATTATGAAATGGCAGATTCATTTATCCTTTCTACATCCAGACTGTAGTACAAAAAGAAAACCTATATCATATTGGTGGAATAAGAAAATGTCCTTCTGCTTAGGAAATGCATTCTAAAAGATTTAGGGATAAAGAAGTAGGGTATCTATCTGTAATATACTCTCATATGAATAGAATAGCAGCACTGTCCAATAGAAATATAATTTCAGCATGTAACTAATACTTTAAAATTATCAATGGAAGATTTTAGATTCTTTTTTTCACACTAAGTCACTGAAATCCAGTATATATTTTACATTTACAACGTGTCTCAATTTGGGAGCTAAATTTTCACTGGAAATAGTCTGTATTTAGATGTCATAAAATTAACATCTCGAAAAAGTAGATTTTCATAACCAAGTCATTCCTAACATACTTAAAATTTTCTCTGATTACTGAATCAATTAGCACTCTTAACATTTACATTTAAATTAAACTAAATTAAAAATTCAGTTTCTCAGTGACACTAGCCATATTTAAGCGCTCGGTAGTCTGAAGCAGCTAGCACAAAATGAGAAGAGAGAAAATGATCAACTCAATGTAACAGTTGTGAAATGTTAAGAGTTGTTGAATCTGGAAGAGGATTCTTGTTTATATCATAGGACTGAAGATAAATCTCCAAGAACCCATACTTAGTACCACAGGAATTGATTTTTATCTGTCTGTGTATTTCCCATTTCTGAAGGTTGTCATTCTGCAGATAGGCTGCCTCTGAGACACAGGGAAGATGACTATTGACAACTCCAGATTCATAACTTGGCAACTTAGCAAAGCAGCTGCTGCTTCTTCCCAAGTGTATATACAAATCCCGGGGAAAGAGTCTGGCCCAAATTAAGTCACATGCTTACTCCATGGACAAATTAATGTGGCATCTCTGATTGATGAGGCAGAAGTCACATGCCTACCTCTATGGTCAGGGTTTCTAGGTAAGGCAGATTGTGCATTTAGCTAATCTGAAATTGAGACTGCTCACAGAGTTACCTTCAGCAGTTCCTGAGACCTATTTCAGGAACATGCCTCCATATTCTGCCCATTCCTATACCCTCAGTTTAATGGTGTTTGTCTAGCAAAGCAAGGAAATACAGCACACTAGTTTATGGTCTTAACTCTATAGCCAAGGTATTAAGGTTTCAATTCATGCTCCGTCACTTAATAGCAGTGTGATCTTGAGTGAACGACTTAAACTTTTGAAGCTTCTGTGTCCTCATCTATAAAATGGGAGACATAACACTACTAGAAAGGGCCAAAAGTAGATTAATTGATCAGTTAACACAATGAAGAAAAAGAAGAGAGAATCTGAGTAGCCAATTCAAGCGAATGTCATTGCTAGGGAAATTCTGACTGTCTAGCTTTGGTGACATGCCTACCCCTTGGGAAGGGAACCTTAGGACATCTTGAATGACACCTCAGCCAGACCCATGTGGAGTGAGAGAGGAAGATGAAGAGTGGTGATGGGAAAGTATGCTGGGAATACAAAAGCCAGACCTGTATTATCTAAAACTGCCAACAACTGAGAGAAGGGGTGCCTGGGTGGCTCATTGGTTAAGTGACTGTCTTCAGCTCAGGTCATGATCCCAGAGACCCGGGATCGAGTCCCACATTGGGCTCCCTGCTTGGCGGGAGGCCTGCTTCTCCCTCTCTCACTTCCTGCTTGTGTTCCCTTTCTGGCTGTGTTTCTCTCTGTCAAATAAATAAAATCTTTAGAAAAAAAAAAACTGAGAGAAAAATACTAAGAAGGGGGTTCTACCTTTATCAGTCAACTGTGGACCAAGGAGTTTAGATTAACCATCCCACTGATGACAACTAAAATACTGAACAAATACTTTTTTTCCTTTTTGCTTAAAGGCACTGAAGAAGTAAAAAGATAGAGAAGGACTTTGTAGGCCAAGATCTGGAGAAGATGATGGACAAAGAAATTACCCAGGCATTGTTATATGAATAATTTTACCTGGGGGGGGTGAGCATTTGTGGGTTCTGAAGGAGGTGGCTAAGATGCTGAGAGGTGCTTTTGACAGCCTCTCAGAGAAAGTGATTGGAGTCAAGAGTTCTCCTGGAAGGATGGGCCTTACTTTGGGTTGGGCACCCAAAGGACTTCACCAAGGACTAAGTATGAATCGCAAATAGATTCGCCCTGTGTCTGCAGCTCAGCTGAGACATCCTGTTCTCTTACTGAATGAAGGAACCAGCCATAAAGCTAGCTGACTATTCCAGGGTCTGGTCCCCTAAAACTTTTGATAGAAGCAAACATAAAATCTTCTGGCAAGGAAGATGGCCTCCTAAGTCTCAAATTGCTTTTGCCAACAATTTTACAAATACACTGTCTGACATTCAATTTCAAATATCTAGGCACATCAGAAACAAAACAGCATAAGAAAGCCAGCAAGAGAGAGAGAGAGAGAGAGAGAGAGAGAGAGAGAGAGAGAGAGAGAGAGACACGGAACTCTAAGTGTTCTGGATACTGAAGTTATTGTGCGGATATTTTATATTTAACTCAGTCAAGGTGATAAAAGGCAAAATTGAAAGTTTTGGCAGAGAATTGGAATCAATTGTAAGAAATGGAAATTTGAGAACTGGAAACATGATCTATTGCTCCCACCGTATAAACTACAAAATTATTGTTCTTAAAGCCCACCAGAAAGAGAAGGTCATAAGAAAACCTAAAGAATTCAAACCCAAGATGTGGAATCCCCTCCTACAAGAGGGACAGGGCAGTGGTGGGCAGGACAGTTGAGGGGAGGAGGAAGCTTCCACAGATGCAGGTAAGGAGAAAACAGCTGAACTTACAATGAGAATTTAAAGACAGCCTGTGGGCTGACTTGGTCATTTAAAATCCATGGGAGATACACATATTTTCCATGGGCTTTCACACAGTGGTTGTGAAAAAGACTGGGGCCCAAACAGGAGAACAAAGAGATACCCGAGCTGAGGCACAGGTCCAGGGATGGGGCCTGCTGAAATCTGAAGGCAAGATGAGAGAATAATGTAAGTTATAGGAATTCTGGTCCTTGCATTGCACATCAGGTGTCATTTATAGCTACGGGAAGAGTAGGAGCTCTAAGAGACACCCCCTCCCACTGAGGTACAAACGTGGGGTCTGCTGAAGAACAGAGATAAACTCCTCAGACATACAGATCCCACATATACTAAAGAAAATATTTTGGGGTGCCTGGGTGGCTCAGTTAATCATCTGTCTTTGGCCCAGTCCTGATCTCAGGGTCCTGGGATGGAGCCCCATGTAGGACTTCCTGCTCGGTGGGGTGCCTGCTTCTCCCTCTCCTACTCCCTCTGCTTGTGTTTTCTCTCTCTCAAATAAATAGATAAAACCTAAAAAAGAAAGAAAGAGAGAAAGAAAGAAAGAAAGAAAGAAAGAAAGAAAGAAAGAAAGAAAGAAACAAAGAAAATGTTTTGATTCAACCCTTATAATTTGAAGTTTGTAATGAACTGAATCTATCTAAAATAACAACAAAGCCTAGGCCCAGTTCAATTACAGACCAGACTGACTCAACCTCCTATACTATCATTCTGACAAAGAAGGAAATGTGCTCTTTTCTGGATATAATTATTCATTTTGGTCTTTTCAATTTTTATATATGCTCCATCCTGCATTTAATCAAAAATCACGAAGAAAGAGAAAGAAAGTGAGATGCAAGAAAGCAGGATGGCCAGAGGATGGCCAAGGTTGCAAGGAATGGCCATATATAAAAGTTACAGTCAAGATGTTGGAATTATCAGGTAGGGACTTTAAAAGAACCGTGGTACACAGATTAATGGATCTAGCGGGCTAGGTGGACAACGTGACTAAACAGGTGGAACATTTTAGCAGCATATGGGAACTATAACGAAGAGTCAAAGGAGGATACTAGAAATGAAAAGTATAGGATCAGAGATATAGAATACTTTGGTGGGCTTATCAGCAGACTGAACACAGCTGAGGAAGGAATCAGTAAGACTGTAAGACAAGACCATAGAAATGACAGTAAAATACACACAAAAGAATGAAAGCCAGGAAAAGAACAAGGCACTATTCTGAATTTTTTTAAGGAGCCCCCATACTGTTTTCTACAGTGGCTGCACCAGTTTGCATTCCCATCAAGAGAGCACAAGTGTTTCTTTTTCTTTGCATCTTCATCAGCACTTGTTCTTTCTTGTGTTTTTGATTTTTGCCATTCTGATAGGTGTGAGGTAATATCTCACAGTGGTTTTGATTTATGTTTCCCTGATGATGAGTGATATTGAGCATCTTTTCATATATCTGTTGGCCATCTGTAATTCCTTTTTGGAGAAATATCTATTCACATCTTCTACCAATTTTTAATTGGATTTTTTTGTTAATTTGCTTTTAAGCTGTATAAGTTCTTTATATATTTTGGATTCTAACCCTTTATTAGATATGTAGTTTGCAAATATCTTCTACTATTCAGTAGGTTGTCTTTTAGTTTTGTTGATTGTTTCCTTTGCTGTGTAGAAGCTTTTCATTTTGATGTGGTACCAATAGTTTGTTTTTGCTTTTGTTTTTCTTGCCTCAAGTGACGTATCTAGAAAGATGTTGCTATAGCCCACATTTAGATTCTTAATCCATTTTGAGTTTATTTTTGTGTATGGTGTAAGAAAGTAGTCCTGCTTCATTCTTTTCCATGTAGCCATCCAGTGTTCCCAACACAATTTGGTGAAGAGACTGTCTTTTTCCTATTGCATATTCTGACTTCCTTTGTCAAAAATTAATTGAGCATAAAAGTGTGGGTTTATTTCTGGGCTTTCTATTCTGTTCTATTGATCTATGCGTCTATTTTTGTGCCAGTACCATACTGTTTTGATTATTACAGCTTTGTAGTGTATTTTGAAATCATGGACTGTGAAACCTCCAGTTTTGTTTTTCAAGATTACTTTGGCTGTTCAGGGTCTTTTGTGGTTCCATACACATTTTAGGATTATTTGTTTTGCTTCTCAGAAAAAGACTGTTGGTATTTTAATAAGGATTGCATTAAACCTGTAGATTGCTTTTGGATTATATGGAAATTTTAAAAATATTTGCTCTTCCAATTCCAGAGCATGGAATAGCTTTCCATTTGTTTGTGTCATTTTCAATTTCTTTCATCAATGTTTCATAGTTTTAAGATTACAGGTCTTTCACCTCCTTGCTTAAGTATATTTCTAGGTGTTTTATTACTTTTGGTACAATTATAAATAGGATTATTTTCTTAATTTCTCTTTCTGCTACTTCATTATTAGTATATAGAAATGCAATGGCTTTCTATATATTGATTTTGTATATTGCAACTTTACTGAATTCATTTATCAGTTCTAGTAGTTTTCTGGTGGAGTCTTTGGAGTTTTATATATATAGTATCATTTCATCTACAAATAGTGAAGGTTTTACTTCTTCTTTACCAATCTGGATACCTTCTATTTATTTTTCTTATCTGATTGCTGTAGTTAGGATTTCCAGTACTAAGTTGAATAAAAATGGCAAGAATGGAATCTTTTTTTAAAGATTTTATTTATTTGACAGAGAGAAACATAGCCAGAGAGGGAACACAAGCAGGGGGAGTGAGAGAGGGAGAAGCAGGCTTCCCGCCGAGCAGGGAGCCCAATGTGGGACTCGATCCTGGGTTTCCAGGATCATGACCTGAGCTGAAGGCAGTCACCCAACCAACTGAGCCACCCAGCCGCCCTGGAATCTTTGTTCTTAATCTTAAGGGGAAAGCTTGCAATTTTTCACCACTGAATATAATGTTACCTGTGGGATCGATCTATCTATCTATCTATCTATCTATCTATCTATCTATCTATCTATCATCTATCTATCTATCTACACACATACACACACACACATATGCTGGTAATTGGTCTGTTCAAATTTTCTACTTATTCTTTATTCAATTTTGGGAGATTATATATTTCTAAGAATTTTTCCATTTCTTCTAGGTTATCCAGTTTGTTGGCATATAATTTTTATAATATTCTGTCATAATCATTTGTATGTCTATAGTGTTGGTTGTTATTTCTCCTCTTTGATTTCTTTTTTTTTAAGAATTGTATTTATTTATTTGACAGAGAGAAATAACAAATAGGCAAAGAGGCAGGCAGAGAAAGAGGAGGGAAGCAGGCTCCCCACTGAGCAGAGAGCCAGATGCCGAACTCGATCCCAGGACCCTGAGATCATGACCAGAGCCGGAAGGCAGAGGCCCAACCCTCTGAGCCACCCAGGTGCCCCTCTCCTCTTTGATTTCTGATTTTGTTTATTTTAGTTCCTCTCTCTTTTTCTTTCTTTCTTTCTTTTTTTAAAGATTTTATTTTTATTATTTTTTTAGGATTATTTATTTATTTGTCTGAGAAAGAGAGAGAGAGCACCATCAGGGGGAGTGGCAGAGGGAAAAGGAGCCTGATGCAGAACTCCATCCCAGGACCCTGGGATCATGACCTGAGCTGAAGGCAGACACTTAACAAAGCCACCCAGGGATCTTTAAAGATTTTATTTTTAAGTAATCTCTACACCCAACGTGGGGTTTGAACTTACAACCCTGAGATCAAGAACTGCATGCTCTACTGACTGAGCCAACCAGGGACCTCTCTCTCCCTTTTTTTGAGGGTAAGTCTGGCTAAGGTTTATCAATTTTGTTGATCTTTCCAAAGAAACAGCCCCCAGTTTCTTGATCTGTTCTATTGCTTTTATAGTTTCTATTCCATTTATTTCTGCTCTAATCTTTATTATTGTCTTCCTTCTACTGACTTGTGTTTTTTTTCTAGCTCCTCTAGTGTAACATTAGGTTGTTTATTAGAGACTTTTCTTGCTCCTTGACATGGTTAATGATCACTATTTTATCTTTTTTATGAATTTTTTATCCTAATATCTTTAATTCAAGTCTTTTTCTCCTCACTTAAAAAAATTTTATATTAAGCATATTGGACCTTTAACTATGATACATATCGCAAATATTTTGTCCCAGTCACCAGCCTGACTGACTTTGATTATGGTATTTTCGTCATAAATGGTTTTGATTTTTATGAAATCAAATGTGTCAGTTTCTTTCTTTTGCTGCAATCTGGACTTTCAGTCATAGCTAGAAAGTCTTTCTTCTCACCCAAAACAAAGATAATCTCACTCAAGTTTTCCTCCAGTGCTTGTACGCTTTCCTTTTTCACATTTAGGTCACTGATCCATTTGGAGTTTATTCCTATTTATGGTGTGAAGTAAAAATCTAATTTTGTTTCTTTTCCAAATGGCCAACCAGTTGTCCTACCTTCATTTATTAAAATTCCATCTTGGTCCCAGTAACTGAAATGCCACCTGTATTATATATTAAGGTTTCATATGAACTTGGATCTATTTCTGGACTTTTTCTACTTCTACTATCTCTATTCTAGTCTACACACAGGTACCTGTATATTCATATACTAGTACTAGAGTTTTAATTCTAGAGTCTTTATAATATGTTTTTAAAATCGAGGCCTAAGAGGCTACTCTCCTCTCATAAATGTTTGCATTTTAGTGTTTCTCTGACTTTTCTTATATAAGTTTTCCATATGAAGTTAAGTATCAACTTGCCTAACTTCATGAAAATGCTAGAACTTATTGGCAGGAGAACTGAGTTAAGTTTACAAATAAGTTTAGGGAGAACTGACATCTTTATGATGGTGAGTTATCCTACCCAAATATGAGAAATGTCCTTTTATCAAAATTAGTTTTGTCTCTTTTAGGAGAATTTTAAAGTTTTTCTCATATTGATTTATACATTTATGATTAAATGTATTCCTATTATACTATCTTTGTTATTGGAATTAGGATTTTTCTCTGTCATTGTATCTAGTTGGTTAGTTTGTATGTATAAATGCTATTGATTTCCACATGTTAACTTTATGTCCTACTGCTCTATTGAATTGCTTAAATAAATTCCATTCTTTACTCTCTAGGGTTTTCAGGTATACCATTACATCATCTACAAGTAGCTAAGAAACATGGTTGTGGAAATTGTCAGGTTCGTTACAAAATTTATATGAAAACATAGTAGACTTAGGAAAGCCAAAACCAAAGAGGAAACAGATGTGGTGGACTTACCCTACCTGATTGCAGGTGTCACTGCAAACCATAGTTAATTATGATATTGTGGCCTCAGGGTGAGGATAGACAAAGAGATGAAACAAAATAGACCGCCTAAAAAGGGACCCATACAAATATGGTTAATTGATCTTCAACAAAGTTACCAAGGTGACTAAATGAAGAAAAGAAAGACTCTTTGAATAAATAATGCTAAAACAAGTGAACACACATTTGGAAAAAAACTTACCTTAATTATGATTACTTCCTGACTTTTCCTGAACTTTGGTAGTTTTAGTTGTATCATCATGAAAAAACTCTCGCTGTCAGTCCACGACTCCTTATCCATGGTTCCCAAATCTATAATTGAAAACCACACATTTCTTTCCAAAACTTTTGGTGCCCAAATCCAACCTAACCTAATTTAAGTGGCCACAAACCTAATCTGAAATGACCTGAGGCTCCTTACCTAGCCTCTGTGTAATTTACTGTATTCATAGACGAAGCGGCAGGTGTGTAAATGTATTTGATTACAAGTTGTTACCCACCCCTGCTGCTTGTGTGCCATACTATACAGGACATACAATGTATTACTTTGCCCAAATCCAGAATGTTCTGAAGTCATACATACCTAGAAACAACAGGGAAGGGAAAGAGGGAAGAGAGCGCCCAAAAGAACAGCTCTTTTCCAGAAACTGCTTCTCTTTCTTGAGCCAAGGCTAAGAGTGAGTCATGACCCAAGATTATAACTATGGGAACTTTAAGGTCCAACAAAAAACTTTAAGAGAAAATAAACCGTAACAAAAACTGTTAAAGTTACTGTCACAGAACACTTACAAAAGTAGGGGCTAATATTTTGCAGAGTTTAGTGAACTAAACAAACCCAGTTAACCATAGTGTGATTATAATTCTCTTTTTTAAAGGGATGTCTGAGAGTAGGAGGGAGTTAAAATATCTTTGTTCTGAGTACTAAGGGCCCTGATAAAGGAATCCTCCAGGCTCAGGACAGATGGCATAAGACAGAAATAGGCTGAGACACACCGCAGAGAATTGGAAAAGAAAAGATCCAGACCACCAGGAATGTGTGAATTACCTTCCTTTAGGGCTCAGAGCTTTCAGCAGCTCCTTCCTCTGAGACCCACTGTTCAGCCTTTGTACTTAGTCATTAGGGACTAAAAGTTTGTGTCTTCCCTCTCCCACCACATTCACATATTGAAGCTCAAACCCTCAATCTGATGGTATTTGGAGGGGCCTTAGGGAGATAATAAGGGTTAGATGAGGTCATGAGAATGAGGCCTATGATGCAATTAGTTCAGAAGAAAGCTCTTACCAGGAACCACATTGCTGGCCACCTTGGACTTCTCAGCCTCCACAGCGTGTGGCAATGCACGTACCTGTGTTTACTTATTCCAGGACAAGCGATCAATCACTGCAAATGAATTCTATTGTCATTAGTCCAAAACTAAAGATCCCTCCTGTATTGAGTGACCCTCGAGTATTCTAGCCCAGGGAGATCAAACCAGGGGAGCAGCACTCCTTACATGATGCTGCTTTAATGACGATTATTCCTGCCTGGGAGTACTACAAATTAAACTAGTAAATAAGGATAAAGTAGCTACAGATAGGCCAACTTCTCTACAATTCAAATTACTAACGGGTGTTGGAAGGCAGGAAACCCTCCAGGCCGAAATCTTCTTAGTGGCTCGCTGCCTCCACCTTCTGGAAATTTGGAGACATAACAGGGCTGTTGGTTAGGTATTTTTTTCCTTAATAATTCCTATCACCTCTCTTATTACTGAAAATTAATGTGGGATAAAAACAACCAAAATCTTACCATGTCAAGATCTTGTTTCTTGAAAACTTAAAAAATTCTACATTATTCTTAATTTATTTTTTTATATCTAAAGAAATAGATAATTGGCTACATAGAGTCTCTTCTCACACAGCTTGTCCGGTTTAGATTTTTATTATTATTATTATTAAGTGAGCTTTATGCCCAACGGGGGCTTGAATTCATGATCCTGAGATCAAGAGTTGCATGCTGTACCGACTGATCCAGCCAGGCACCCCTAGATATTTTATGATCCACAGTCCATTCCATTTTTAGCTAAAGATTAAGTCAAAAAGAATCTTCTTTCTCACACTTACACAGGACTTTTGCTATCACAGATCCTTATTATATTTTATCTTCCAGATATTTTAAAATATTTTTATTTTTCATATATTTAAAAATATCTTCCAGATATTTCCAGATATTTAAGAAATAATGTACTATTCAATCATGATAAAAACCTTTAGGACAAAATAGGAGAGAGCTTCCTTTATGTGATAAAGTTTATATACAAAAAGCCTACAGCAAACACCATGCTTAAGTGTGGCATGAAAGTTTTTGCTTTGACCAAGCAGAGGCTGCTCCCTACCACTAATCGTATTCCACCTTGTACTAGAGGTTTTGCAGGACCAAGCAGAGGCTGCTCCCTACCACTAATCGTATTCCACCTTGTACTGGAGGTCTTAGCCAATGCATACGGTGAGAAAAAGGACAAAATGTTAGTTGTATTGGGAAGGAATAAATAAAAGGTGTTTTTCACAGATTATCTGTGTATACAAGAAAAAAGTAAGTTACAGATAAATTATTAAACTAGTAAGGGTTTACCAAGAGTGCTAACATGAGATAAATTTTTTTAAAAAATCAGTGTATGTCTATTTATCAGCAACTAATGGCTGGAGAATAAAATCTTTAAAAAGAAACCATTTATAGTACTACCAGAAGATGAGATAATATAAATGGGTCGGTTCGCTCCAAATCTATCTCCAGATTCAATGCAAGCTGAAACAAAAATCCTACAGATTTTTGAAATGAATTTGTTCTACAGGGCACCTGGCTGGCTTCGCCATTAAGCATCTGCCTTCAGCTCAGGTCATGATCTTGGGGTCTCAGGATTGAGCCCTGCATCGGGCTCCCTGATCAATAGGGAGTCTGCCTCTCCCTCTGCCCCTCACCGTGTTCCTGTGTTCTCTCTCTGCAATAAATAAATAAAATCTTTTTTTATGATTTTTTTTTAATTTACTTGAGAGTGAGAGCGAGAGTGAGAGCACAGAGGCAGAAGAAGCAGGCTTCCCGTTGAGCAGGAAGCCAGATATTGAGCTCCATCCCAGGACCCTAGGATCATGACCTGAGCCGAAGGCAGACATTTAACCAACTGAACCACCCAGGCACCCCATAAACCAAATCTTTAAAAAAAATTAAATTGGTACTGAAGTTGTTATGGAAATACAAAGGTCTGAGACCCACCTGATGTAGGTTAAAGGAGGACTCACTTCACCTGAATATTGTTATATCAGGTTGTTTTGGCTCAGGGATAGACCCACTAACTATGGGATACGATAGAGAAACAGACATATCAAAAGATAAAGTGGATATTTGGTTTATGACAAAAGTGGGTATTGCGGGGGAGCTGATCTAGAGGTCAGATTATCCACAAACAGTGCTGGGGCAATTGGTTAGCTAGAAGAGAAAATGTTAAAATAGATGGCTAACAAATAGGAATTCCTAGTGAAGGCTATTATGGACTGAATGCATGTGTTCCACTCCAAAATCCTATGTTGAAGCCCTTAGCCTCCAATGGGATGGTATTTAGAGGTGGGGTTTGGGGGTCGTAATTATGTATAGATGAAGCCATGAGAGTAGGGTCCCCATGATGAGATTAGTCTATCATGGGAGGACACAGCAAAAAGATGGCCCTTTGCAAGCCAGGGAGGCTCCCACAAAGATTCGAGTACAAGAACCTTGATCTTGGATTTCCCCACCTTTAGAATTGTGAGAAATCAGTATCTGTTATTTAAGTCACCCCAGGCTAGGTATCTTGTAGCAACCTGAGCTAAGACGAAAGATAAAGAAAGTAAAGATTTTTAAAGACAGCGTTGGATATCTTCATGACATCAGTGTTGGGGAAGTTTTTTATGTAGGACACAAAAAAGGAAAACCATAAAAAATAGATTGATAACTCTTAATTGAAATTAAAAACTTTTGTTCATCAAAGGATTCCATTAAGAGGATGAAAATGCAAGTCTAAATTGGGAGAAGGTATTTGCACAAGTGATAACAAATTGCATGCAGACTATATTAAGAACTCCTACCAATCAATAAGAAAAAAGATGAAACCCAAAAGAAAAATGAGCAAGAGACATGCATCTCCAAATGGCCAATAAAAATTGAAGAAGTGTTCAATCTCATTATAATCTATGGAATGCAATGGGATACCAGTGGAATGGATAACATTTGAAACTCTAACAAGACCAATTTGGAGTGGGAATGTGGAGTAACCAGAACTCTCATCACCATTGGTTAGAGTGTAAATTGGTACATTTATCTTAGAAAAACTGCTTGGCATCATCAACTAAATTTGAACATTTTCATTCCTGTCATCCACCAATGGCATTCCAGATACACAAAATGCATACCCAAAAACACGTGTTCAGGAGTGTGTGTAATAGAAATATTTTTAAAAATCCAAACTAGAAAAATACTAATATTCATCAAGAACAGAAACTATATATATATATATGGGCTGTGGCATCTTCATATAGTAGAATGTCAAAAGAAATAAAATGTGGAATTTTAAAAATGTAATGTTGATCCAAGGAAACCAGACATAAAAGAATACACACTGTATTATTCCATTTATATTTGCTGTGAAAAGACCACAAAACCAGTGTGTTTAGTTATGTATGTATGCTTAGGTTAAAAGCAAAAAGAGAGCAAAACAAGTGATTATATTGAAATAAGAATAGTAGTTACTTTTGGGGAGGAAGGAATTTGTGTTTTGGAAAGGGCATGCAGAAGTTTTTGGGGGTTCTGTTAAGTGTTTCTCTGACCTGGAAGATTTACATGGGTGTTAGGTTTCAAGTAATTTCTTTAGGTGTAATTTGTATTTTACCTATGTTTCTGTATATGTATCATATGTTACAATACAAAAATCCTAGGCAAGACCATCAGGCATATACACATTGCCCATGCTAATGTTCTTTGCAAAACACTCCCCCTAATTCAGATACCATATTTCCAGGCCTGGCACAACAGCTTCGGTCTTCCACTGTTGCCCTGATACAGCAATAGTGGGGGTAATAATCACAGCAGCTAATATTTACGCCAGCCAATATTTATTGTTTGTTCTCCAAGTCTTATTTAATTTAGACCTTATTCACCCTCGGAGGTATGTACCCCTATCATGCCTATTTTGTGAATGAGAATACAGGGACAGAGAAGTTAGCAAGCAGCTTCTCAAGGTCAGAATTCAAATCCAAAGATCATATATCCAGATGCTGCACTTTTAATTATGACATAATTGGATCAGCCTTCTGTTGCCTCAACAACCAACAGGATGCTTATCCTTGTCAGTGTGATGCTAGGCTCGGAGACCTTTTGGATTGGCAGCATTAAGGACAGAGACAGCTCTGAGGTCATGCTGCTGAGCGGCTTTGGTCCTATTTGGATCTGAGTTGCTGGTCCAGATGGAGTGACATCCGCTAGTGGGTCCTAATAAGAGTGTTTTGTGACCAGTGCCAAACCAACCATTCAAAGTTTGTAAGCCTTACGTTTAAGTCCTTAGTAAACAAAAGCTTGGGTTTTCTTTTGAGGTGAAATGTACTGTATTCTTATCACTCCATAACAAGGCTCACTCCGTGGATTTTTAAGAATTGTTTTGCAGTGAGTTCTGCAGGTGTTTACAGCTGGGCTAGATGTCATGCCTTTCTCTCTCTGAAATAAGATACAACATTTGCATTAATTAAAAATGATCTTTTTAGGGGCACCTGGGTGGCCCAGTTGGTTAAGCGACTGCCTTTGGCTCAGGTCATGATCCCAGAGACCCGGGATCGAGTCCCACAAGGGGCTCCCTGCTCGGCAGGAAGCCTGCTTCTCCCTCTCTCACTCCCCCTGCTTGTGTTCCCTCTCTGGCTGTGTTTCTCTCTGTCAAATAAATAAAATCTTTAAAAAAAAAAAAAGATCTTTTTACTTAGCCTGCAGAAAGGCCTAACCAGATCTTCATTTATGAGAAGGTATTTAAACGAAGGGATAAATAGTGGGTAAAAGGTACAATGCCACAAACTTACAATTGATAAATACTAGCTACATGGCATAAAGGAGTTGAATAAAATTTGAAGCAGAAGAGGAAGATGGAAGAGAAAAAGAAGGAAGAGGAAGTGGAGCAGGGAGAGGAGGAGAAGAAAAGATGATGATCTGGTTGCAGGGATAAGGCAAGAATACAGACTGGTCATTTGAAATAAACCTCAGAAAGCAGAACGTATTTCAAGGGACGACGAGCCCACTCACAGAATTTCTGAGAAACATTGGCACTTCGGTAGAGTCCTGTTGATGACTAGAATGAATGACTGTGCTTATTTAAAAGTTTTATGAGTCCCCTGAAGAATACAGACCTGGTCTTTGAAAACATGCGTTTACATAACACATAATTGGGAACAGCTCGTATTTATCTGATGTAATTGTGGAGGCTTGGTTCTTTTCATTTAGGCTGTGTCATTCATTCAAATTTCATTCATTAAAGCTTGAATAACACATTTTAGCCAATTTCTATTCTTTCTTTCTCATTCTGCCTTTTGTTACATATTTCCTGAGAGGATAAATCCCAGTACCAGGGGTGCCATGATGACAAGGGCCTACGGAACTTAATAAAGACTATGTGCCATGTTGGGAAAATGCCCAGTGTTGAAGGGAAGGTTAGAAAGGATTCTTTGCTGGCTGTTTCCTTTAACTGCATTTTCAGTGGCCTTGAATAGGTAATCCTTGGGCTTGAGGGGAGTCATAGGAGGAGGTACGGGCTGCAGGGGAACGCAGGGCAGTGACCTGGCCGGTGCTGATATTTCCCAGAGTTGCTCCATCAACCTGCCATGAGGCTTTCAAGCTTGTGGAGCTGCAGTATTAAAATATCATTAAGTCAATAAAACTTTCTAGTACCAGTTAGGTTCCTCCCCCTGACGGAAGGGAAATTTCGCTTCACTCCTATTGTGTGGCAGGCACTTTATTATATTAGAAGAAAGTCTTTTTATTCTATTCCCTTTAAACATACCTGACTTCAGGATTTAGAAGAACCATTTTCACTCCTTACCATATTTCTTATCCTCTGGATGTCTAAGTAGAACAGTTGAGTGACATCATGGAGTGGTACAAAAAAAATAATGTTTCAGGGACACCTGGGTGGCTCAGTTATTTAAGCGACTGCCTTCAGCTCAGGTCATGATCCTGGAGACCCAGGATCGAGCCCCACATCGGGCTTCCTGCTCGGCGGGAAGCCTGCTTCTCCCTCTTTCAGTCCCTCTGCTTGTGTTCCCTATCTAGCTATGTTTCTCTGTCAAATAAATAAATAAAATCTTAAAAAAGAAAAAAAAAGAAGAATGTTTCAAATGAGACACACCCAGGTTCCAACCCTGCCTCTGGATTTACCAAATGCGAGTATTAATAGGTTCCTTAACACTTTTTTCCAAAATATATTTTTATTTATTTGAGACAGTGTGTGTGAGCAGGGGGAGGGAGAGAGAAAATCCTCCAGCAGACTCCTTGCTGTACATGGACACCACCCCTCAACACGAAACCATGACCTGAGCTGAAATCAAGAGCCGGACACTTAACCAACTGGGCCATCCAGGTGCCCCAATAGTTCCTTAATTTTTGCAGAGTCCAGTTTCTGCATCTGTGAGATGGGAAATGACTCCACTATTGCTTGTATTGCAAGAGTGTTGTGAGGATTCAGTGAGAACAGCAAATGAACCCCTGAGAGTCTGGCTTGTGGTAGTCACAGCATGTAATATGTAGAAGCTATGCTTATTTATAATTTTCCTGTCTAATATATTTGTATATGAAGTGAGGACTAAACTTTGATTCTCACTTCCTTTCCAATATTAAGGTAATTTATGTCATTAGCAAGGAAAGAAGGGTAGGTAGGAACCTCAATCAAAAATTCATTCGAGTTTTTTTGGCAGCACGTGGGTGGCTCAGTCAGTTTGGCATCCAACTCTTGATTTCAGTTCAGGTCACGATCTCAGGGTTGTGAGATCTGGGTTGGGCTTGGTGCTGGGTGTGGAGTCTGCTTGAGATTCTCTCTCTCTCCTTCCCTCTGCTCCTCATCCCCCACTCTTCACCCTGCTCATGTGCATGCATGCATGCATGTGTGCACTCTCTCTCTGTGTCGAAGAAGTCTTTGCAGACCTAGAAGGAGAAGTGAAGGGAAAAAAAGGCAAAGAAAAAAGAGGAACCAAAAAGCAAAATGAAGACAAGAATGAATGAGTTCTCCTTAGTTTTTCTTATTCTTTTTTTTTGAGATAATTCATTTTAACTTTTATTTAACGTTTTCATTACATTTTGCCTTTGAATACTAATGTCCTTAGCTATTTTCTCACTCAATAATTTTCCATACACCGAGTATTGATCCTTCGAAGGACAACATTTTATTTTATATTTATTTTATTTTATTTATTTTTTTAAATTAAGATTTTATTTATTTGATAAAGAGAAACACAGCCAGAGAGGGAACACAAGCAGGGGGAGTGAGAGAGGGAGAAGCAGGCTTCCTGCCGAGCAGGCAGCCCGATGTGGGACTTGATCTCGGGTCTCCAGGATCTTGACCTGAGCCGAAGGCAGTTGCTTAACCAACTGAGCCACCCAGGCGCCCCAACATTTTATTTTTTGACCAAATTTCCCCCAACACCTATTTTGAAAAACAAGGGACAAACTAGTGCCAGGATGGTCAAACAAGAAATCCCATTTGTAAGAAAACATCAGGAAACATTTGGTGGCACATTTGATCACAACATTTTTATCTGAAGGTGATTTCTGTTTTCAAGAATCCCTGTTGTTTGCAAGGAATGGAATATATCTTTGTGCTAAAATGGCAAGATAAATGTTTTAATTAAGCAAGCGCCCAAACTGGGCGTGGAATATCTAATTAGATCCCCTGGGTATCAGTGTTGTCTACCGATCGAGGGACGGTTCCTAGCCGTGAGAGACAAGCTTTGCTGGGAACAGCGGGGCCTGCTGCTTGCCCACAAACAGTCGGTCGTCATCGAGGTTTCTTTTTCTCCCGGAGAATTTTGTCAGCGGAGAAGGATCTTACTGAGTCCGTATCTCCTTACAAAGTCCATTCCACCCTGAGTTTCTAGTGAAAAACGAGAAAGGGAGAGAGAATGGGAAGGAAATGGAGTGAGTCAGCAGGCAGGGCTCATCTCTCCTTAGGTCCCTGCAAGCCCTCTCAGTCGTATCCCCTGGGCACTTGGGATACCAGATCAATGAGGGGCTGTATCTCCATGGGGACAACTTGAAGAGAATAAAATGGGGAATAAAGTTCATATTTATAGCTCAGAACTGTTGATTGTATGTGCTGGCTTTATTCATTAAGTTATCTCAGGGCTTAGTGAATACTGTAGGGTGAGTCCCATGTGTGCTTTCGTTCCCATATCCTTTCTTTCCTTTCCCTTCCCAACCCATCCCTAAGACATCAAGCACAAATAGCGAGAGTTATTAGCTGTAGAGTTTATTTGTACAGCCCTCCCTGGGCTGTGTTTTGTGGATGGAACCCAGGCTTTGGAGCCAAGGTGAGAAGCATTCAAATCCTGGCCCTGGCACCAACCTCAATTTCTTCATCTCCAAAACGGGAATAGTGATACTTCTACCAGCTGTTGGGGGGATTCAATGCTGCAGCCTGGCTCAGAGCAGGCCCTTCACAAGCAATCACTATTATTCATATTATTGCTGATTTGCTCGCTTAAATGGTTCTTGTCACATTCTGATTAACAGAGGAAGAAAGCAGGGATAAGGCACAGAAGGAAAAACTACATCTTCCACGGAATTCGGTGTTATCAGCAGAGCTTGTATCTCGAATCAGAAGCAAATGTTTTATAATTAAACACCTGGATTTTTCGTGCCTAAGAAGCCTAAGTAGATGGTCCTGTTTTGCCAGGGATTACTGCCTCCCTGTTGGTTCAAAAACATCTTATATTGCCTGTGATTTCTCTATTGTATTGTTCTATAGTGTCAGACGGGATGATTTCATCAGCCCCCCCCCCCCAATCCCGCCAAAGACACAGAAGATAAGGACACTCACAGACAAAAAAGCCTCCGCCAGCAAAGCCTATTTGTTTTGTCATGGCAACCCTTGTCACTTCCAGCTGGAGAGTGAATGATGATGTCATTCTCGAGAGGGCTGAGGAGCAGGCTGGGAACCCCGTCTGAGCTGTAGGATTATAGAGAATTCGGTTTCAGAGTCAGTCGATCATGATACAGAGAGAAGCCATTCGCACAAGGTGCTCAGCCTTTATGTAAACAAACACACCCTCTCCAACAAGGAAAAAATTGAGTTTGAAAATTTGGCATTTAGAGCAAAATCACTGTGTCTGTGATTTTAAGAGAGAGTGCATGAAGCTCCTTCAGGCTGCCAGCTGATCTGTTTGGATGTGTGATGAAACTTTAAGTGCCTTTCGGTCTCGGGGACCGCACACAATGTGGTCTGGTCAGAGATCTGCTGACTAGAGCTCAGGACAAAGTGGGGGCGGCCTCGTGGACAGATGGCCCGTGAGAGGCCCTGACAGCCAGAACCAGGAGCGAGGGCTCTGGCAGCTGATGACAGAATCCGTGTCCTGAGCAGCTTGGAAGAGAAAAAGGGGGTGCTAGTAGGACACACCCCAGTATAGCAGGCATACATGGGGATGGTGCGCGGTCCCTGCATGTAAATCAAGGATGCAGGGCACCTGGGTGGCTCGGTGGGTTAAGTGTCTGCCTTCGGCTCAGGTCATGGTCTCAGGGTCCTGGGATCGAGTCCTGCATTGAGCGGGGGGCGGTCCCTGCTCCACGGGGAGCCTGCTTCTCCCTCTGCTTCTCTGTCTTTCATGAATAAGTAAATAAAATCTTTTAAAAAAAAGAAATAAGTAAATCAAGTATGCAGCCTGTTTCCATCACGCAAAAGCAGTTCTGCTGTTTTCTCTCTCGAAGTCTTGCCCTCCAGCAAGACACTGCCCAGAGGGAGATGGGTCATCTCTACACGTAGGTCAAGAGAGGACACCGGGCTGGTGCTGGTCATGTCGAACAGACCAGCCCTGGTTGAGGCTTCACACACGTGTGACCACAGCCAGGGAGAGGCGTTTCCCCACCTGTCGGAGAGTAAGCTGGGACCCCTAGACCAAGGGAATCACAGTCTCCAAAAAAGAGACTGGAAATGTATTTAACAGAATAAGAAGGCGAAAAAAAGAGGCAGTCATCACCTAGGGCAATTTCGTCTATGTACAAAGTAGTGTGGCAGACGGGTTGTCAGCCTGAGCTGGGCACCAAGTGGGATTCACAGCTGGGAAACGTGCCTGGGTCCCCGGAGCCCCGGGGCTTTGTGCAGACGAGGGGGTAACCTATAGAGAGTAGGACTCAATAGGTGGAAGTCATTATCAATGTCTGACTTCTTTGAGGTTTATGGCACAACTATGACCTGAATCCTTAAACTAGGTCATAATTGTTCTTCTATTTCCTGTGCTAATTTCGGCAGAGGAGCAGAGGTCACTCCAATCTTGTGCACATATAATTTTTAAACTTTTTATTTCGGAACAATTTCAAATTTTAGAAAAATCACAGGGATAATGCAAATATCACATACACTGCATGCAGATTCCTCAGTTGTTAACTTTTTATATTTGCCTCACACTGGCTCATTCTGTCTCTTTACATGCACACACACACACACACATTTTATCTATTATATGCATATCCTATGTATTTCCCCTCTAAGCTAGGAGTACAGACACATGCCTACCCTTTACTACCTCAGCATCTGGTTCCTAACAAGACTGCCCTCCTACCTAATGCGAGGAAATCTGGAAATTGACATTGATATGTTACTTCCAATTGTTTCTGACACCCCCCCCCCATTTATTTTGCGTTGTCTTCTATAGACAAAGGAGGTGATCCAGGAGTATATGTTGTATTTGGTTCTGATGTTTTCTTTTTAGGCTCCTTCCATCTGGAAATATTTCTGTCTTTCCTTATCTTTCACAGCCTTGATATTGTTGAAGAGCCAAGCTTGCTACTTTGTAAAATGCTCTTTGTTGGGGACTGTTGGATGTTTTATCACTGTTAATGTCAGGGGATGTACTTTTGCCAGGAACAAATATGCCATGTTTTCTCAGTGGACCATCACGTGGATTTTTCTCATGACCAGGACTAGTGTTCATATTCATCATCTGAGGTCATAGATTTGCCAGGTGTCTCTACCTTAAATTTAGTATTTTTTACTTTTTTTTTTTTTAAGATTTTATTTATTTATTTGACACAGAGAGATCACAAGTAGGCAGAGAGGCAGGCAGAGAGAGAGGAGGAAGCAGGCTCCCTGCCAAGTAGAGAGCCCGACATGGGCCTCGATCACAGGACTCTGAGATCATGACCTGAGCTGAAAGCAGAGGCTTTAACCCACTGACCCACCCAGGTGCCCATTTTTTACTTTTTAAATTAATAAATATTAGATCTTTGTGGGAAAATACTTTAAGACTCTATACACGCTGTATGTCATTAGTTTTCCCTTGTTTGAGGCATTCATTGCTGATTACTGTCCAAATCAATAATTGCAAAATGTGGCTTTAAAATTTCATACCCTTTCTCTATTTAGTACCCAAAGTTCAACTGAATGTTAGAGCTTAGAAGCAAACTCCAGGAATAGGCAAACAAAAGCTCAGAGTTAAAGTACCTTTGCATTGGTTTCCTTCATATGTGACCCTCAGATTGGGTGAGCCTTCAAAGGAAGGAGGCCGCCATGTCTGAACGTTCAATCTCCTGAGGCTATAGGGGCTTCAGCAATGGCGAGCAGCTGTCAGACCAAGCAGAAAACCGAGGAGGAAGTTTGTGGAAAGCTACCTAACCGTGAAACTTGGAGACTGAACGTGGACTGGAGAGAAAAAAAAAAAAAAAAAAAAAAAAAAAGAACATGGGATGTTTTAAGCCCAGATGACTGAAATGGTGGTAGGGTAAAAGATAGGGATGTCAAAAGGTAGAGCTGGTGTTGGGGAGCACCAGGGGAGTATCTGTATCTTCTGACAGGCAGGGAGGTCAATGGAACCATCTCAAGAGGGAGGTCAGGGCTGGAAATGAAGATTTGTGATTCATCTGCTCTGGAGTGGGAGACAGAAGTGGGTCAGATCACTCTGTGAGCAGCTTTGGAGAAAGAGAAAATGGGTGAAGGGCAATATCATGGTGAACAAGGGGGGTGGCTGGAAAGAGAAGAAAGACTCACAGAAGAGTGCGGAGTTGGCAGAGCCCCAGGAGCTGGGGAGGATTTTGGGCACCGACTCTCTCCACATCCAATCCATCCACAGTCTAGAATGTCTTTCCATACCATAGCATCTGGAAGGCTGAAAATGGCGTTTCCCTGATTTTCTTGGAGCTGGAGGGTCTGGATGTGACTTGGGTTTTGAGAATCAGTTGCACTTGAGACTTGAAAGATCTAGACAGCACTTCCAGCTGCTTCTGCTGCTCTGCTGATGGTAGTCATGAAATTGTTAGATTTTTCTCCCACAGTGTTCAGCAGCCAGGCACTAGCTGCATACAGGACAAGGGGCAAAGATCTGGGAATCCATATTTTGCTTGTGTAGCACAAAGTTCAGTTGTGGTGGCTCCTGATCTCTGGGTCCCAGCGAGGCAAAAATATGTCCC
Source organism: Spilogale gracilis (assembly GCA_004023965.1). Taxonomy (NCBI): domain Eukaryota; kingdom Metazoa; phylum Chordata; class Mammalia; order Carnivora; family Mephitidae; genus Spilogale; species Spilogale gracilis. The sequence goes on from PITA01000123.1 coordinate 321,015, forward strand.
TGAAGTCAGTGGTTCCAGGGACAGCTTCCTGATTTCTCGTCTCCCTGATGTGGGGGAGAGAACATCTCTCTCAGTGGGTCATATCTGCTGTGGCCTGGGGTGCAGTCCTGGAGGGCCAGTCTGGAGCTTCCTCTTCCAGACCTTCCAACAATCTAAAAAGTATTTAAATCCCCCTCAGCTGAAAATACTGTGGTATTTTCTCATTTCTGCAACTGTACTCTGATTGCTACAAAACTCAATGGAGAAAGGCTATTCAAGAAGAAAGGGCTAATCAGAATCACTATATTATACACCTGTAACTATTTTAACACGATATGCTTGTTATACTGGAATTAGAACAATTTTTTTAAAAAAAATAATAAAGGGCTTACCAATAATTCAAAAGCTGCCACAAAGTTAAGATGAGGATTTCATTCATCCATCCACCCATCCACCCATCCATCCATCGCCCATCCATCCATTTTGATTCATTAAATCAGTTATCACTGAGTCCATAATGTGTACTAGGTACCATGCTGGGCATTTGGGAATGCTGTACAAAGATGAATAAAACAGTCTTTCCCTTCAAGTGTTCAGTCTGGTAGAGGAGAGAATCATGACCATCAGTGGAATAAACTGTGGCAAGCACACTGATGGAGACAGATTCAGGGAGCCAGCATGAGGAAAAAGGAAGGGTACCGAACTTGGAATGAGACTCTGGAAAGAAAGTAGGCTTCCTTTTTTTTTTTTTTTTTAAGGTTGCAAAATGGGCATTTTTCTTTAAATTCAATTAGCCAACATTTAGTAATCATTAGTTTTTGATGTAGTGTTCACTCATTGGTTGCATCTAACACCCGGGCTCATGTCATGTGTCCTCCTCAATGCCCATCACCTGGTTACCCCATCCTCCCACCCCCTCCCTCTGTAACCCTCAGTTTGTTTCCCAGAGTCAAGAGTCTCTCATGGTCTGTCTCCCTCTCTTGATTTCTTCCCATTCAGTTTTCCCTCCCTTCCCCTAAAAAAAATTGTTGCGCTACTCCTTATATTCTACATATGACCGAAACCATATAATTGTCTTTCTCTGAATGACTTATTTCACTTAGCATAATCCCCTCCAGTTCCATCCATATCAAAGCAAATGGTAGGTATTCATCCAGAAAGTAGGCTTCTCGAAGGAAGTGGAATATTCCACAAGTACAATATTGAAGGATGAGCCTGTTATTTAGCTAATAAATACTGAATGTTTATTATGGGTTGAGCATAGTGCTAAGATCTTTACATTCGGGAGGTGTCTGGGTGGCTCAGTCATTGAGCATCTGCCTTTGGCTCAGGTCATGATCCCCCAAGTTCCAGGATCGAGCCCCGCATTGGGCCCCCTGCTTGGCGGGACGCCTGCTCCTTTCTCTCCCACTCCCACTGCTTGTGTTCCCTCTCTATCTGTTTCTTTTATTCAAATAAATTAATAACATATTGAAAAAAAGATCTTTACATTCTGGATCGTGTGTAATCCTCCAAACATTTATATGAGGTACAGGGTATTAGCAGCATTTTACAAATGAGGACACTGAAGTTAAGATCTGACTCCAAGTTATCTGAAAGTCATTCTTGCTTTGACTCTGAAAGTCAAGTTATCTCTGAAAGTCATGTAGAAGGAACAGCATGAGCAAAGGCAAAAGTGAGAAACACACTGTTGGTTCTAGCTAATACCCAGAAGTAGGTCCCGTCTCCCAGTCTCTGTGGCAGGGTAGGAATCCAACTTCAGAAAAGGTCAGTTAATAAACCAAGATGGTTTTCACATGGGCCAACATTCCCCATCCAGCTTTTTTTCATTTTTCACTTCCCTAAAGCTGAATGCCTGCTTAGCCCCCTCCCTATTCTTTCATTCTCATTTTCTTTTTCTTTTCTTTTCTTTTTCTTTCTTTCTTTCTTTCTTTCTTTCTTTCTTTCTTTCTTTCTTTCTTTCTTTCTTTCTGTCTCTCTCTCTCATTCTCTAAAGAAAGGCAGACTGTCACATGCAGAATTTCATTTGTATTTGTCTCGAGTCTTGGAAGCTTGACTACCCTACATTCTCCTACAAGTGAACCTTGAGAGCTTGTTGGGAGGCTCTAGCAGGGGAGTGCAGCTACTCCTATACCCCAACCAGAGAACAGTCCTCCTTTATTGGGAAGGTCATCTTCTTAGACCCAGTACACAGCTTTGGGAGGGACACACATGGAGCAGTGAGGGAGGAAGGGGACACCATCTCTAGCCAGCAGATCAACCAGATCAACCCTGGGGATCAATGGGGTGACAGATGTCACAGCCAGATCACCCCCCCTTATTCTCCTTTTAAAATGCCCAGTCACCTCTGCACTAAGTTGGGTGCACTTTGCCTGGATTCCCCCCCACCTTCCTCATTACAACAGTATATTGAGTAAAATCTGTCCTTACTACTGTAGTGTCTGGCTTTATCTTTGACAGAAGTTCTTGCAGGCACCTCTGGACAGAGTGACCTTTGTGTCTCAGGGTGACTTTTGTAGTTTCTGTATGGGTTGGGGTTTTGAGTCCCATTATTCTTGAGAACTTGTACCAAGTGTCGAAGAATCCAGTTGTCGCCTGGCAGATAGTGTCACCACGGGGCAGAAGCTGCCAAGCGCAGAGATCCGCAGGCAGCAGGAACATTCAGGATGGCCCTTTGCTGGACAGCTGGCTTCCTTCTGTACTTGGGGCTGGGTCAAGAACAGGTGGCTCGGCTATGAGCAGCAGGTTTTCTAGGTTGAGTGAAGCGCAAACATAACTGGATGTGCTCCTACCTAGAAGAGAGATCTGAAGGAAATATGAACCTTTTGTGGACTGATTTAAGGGGTTAAGAAGGGGTGATATCATTCGTGATTTGCAGGAAACCTAGAAGTCAACATAACGACAGTGAGGCCTTTTAGGATAGAATACCATGTTCATCTCTAGTACATTTCTAGTTTTTAAATGACAAGTTCATCTCTAGTACATTTCTAGTTTTTAAATGATGCTAGGTTTCCACTTCATTCTTTCTGTTGAGAACAGAGGCAGTAGATTTTCCCACCAGTAAAGGTTTTTGGCCTTGTACTTCCTCTATCTCCACTCCTAATATATTACCTTAATATCCAATAGGAGACTTACATTTGGAGTGTTTCATGTACAAGACAAACAACTGGTGGGTCATTATGTTTATAATAGTGCCCCAAATCAATGTTCTAAAATATTTGTTGGTTAAAAAAAACCACTATTTTGAAATGATCTGCCATGCTCTTTTGTAACTAAAATTTCTTTACAAGTGCAAAATAAGCATTTTGATATAAACATTGCAAAATGTAGAGACTAACTGAACATATTTCATGAGCCTTATGTGCAGCATGTTTCTGTAACATCTTGAGAGCTTTCTCATTTCTGAACAAAGCACACACTTATTTCATTACCTGCTCATATTTCCTTCCCACTTCACTTGGCTCCTATAGAAGTCTGAGACCAAAATCTCTCCCTGACTAGCAATTCGTGTTAAGTAGTAGTAGCAATTTAATCTTTTTTTTTTTAAGATTTTATTTATTTGACAGAGAGAAACACAAGCAAGGGGAGAGAGAGAGGGAGAAGCAGGCTTCCCGCCGAGCAGGGAGCCCGATGTGAGACTCGATCCCAGGTCTCCGGGATCATGACCTGAGCCGAAGGCGGTTGCTTAACCAACTGAGCCACCCAGATGCCCCAACAATTTAATTTTTAAAAGTACTTGATAACATTGAGTGTAGCACATTGTTAGAAAGGCTATTAGATTTTTTAAGATTCTTTCAGAAAATGTTACAAATTCAGTACTCTGACTCTTCCAGAACTTGGGGGGTCATAGCCTCAACCATGCTGCAGGAGTCAGGAGAAGCTTCGAGGACTGTGAGCAAGGTGTTCGAAACATGTCAAGACCTCAGTGAAAAGAATCTGGGACATAAGTGTGAAAGTGAGGAAGCAGACTTCCAAGTTGGGAACCACCTGTCTGAACATAAACAGTCAGGACAACAGTGGAAATGCTTGCATGATCATGGATGACCACAGGCCTGGATCCACCCAGAAATTAAAGCACATTTATCATTAACTTATATACAGTTAGAACTGAATTACGCCGAGAATATTTTTCATTGACTGGTGTGACAAAATGAGAATGAGCACACCTGAGTGGGTTTTTGCAGTTACGTTTATTCACTTATTTATGAACAAGAGCTGTGTGTGTGTGTTTTTTTTTAATTTTCTAGGGAATAAAATGCTGTTTTCTAAAATCATGCTAATAGACCTCAGCATAACCTTAGTTTTGGTTTCCTTGGAAGCAGACCCTATAGCACGGATGGAGTAGTAGTTTATGTGGTTGGTAGAGGGAACCCCTCCAAGGGAATGGAGGAAGGAGACAAGGAAGGCAAGACAACTAAAGAATGGAGTGTTATCAAGCCAGCTACCATGGTAACAGCTTAATCCAGCAAGGAAAAGTTACATTTTTCCCAGAGTTTCCTCAGATGTATGGCCTGATGGCATGGGCCACCGAGAGTGGCCTTCAGAGAGATTTTATCTTTACTCTTCTTACCCTGGGAAAATTGATGACGCCAGTCACCGAGGTCAGTTCCCACTTACCTTTCCCAACCCTCTCCCAATTAAATCCAAACATCCAAAACCTACATTCCAGCTGGAGAGCCTGTAAACTGGCAACATCAATTATAGCACAGGGCACATGAAGGTCAGAGTGAAGAGGCAAATTCCTGTCAACACCACCCCCGAGGCCCCACAAGGAAGGAGGACATCAGAATGAGCAATGGAACACACCAAGCAATGCCCTTCCTGACCTTCAAATCTGACATAGGCCTCCAAATTCTTACCTTCCTAATCCACCTCTTCTGTGACATCTTTTGGCCAGGCGGCTTCACTTGGGGAGGAAAAGGAGTCATTAGCTGTAAGATGTGAACATGACTTGCTTTGCTCTTGAGCTCCCTGCACAGCTCTACACACTTGCTGCTGCTCCAGTCTTTGCAAGCACCTCCTGAGGGTTGTCCAACAGTTGACGACAGCTTCCGGAGGAACATTTAACCGTCCCTGGCTTCGCAGCCAACAAGACCGGTCTAATTGTGTCAGAAGATGTCAAGAAGTGCCTCCGTATACTTAAGAATATGAAGTAATAATATAGTTCTTGTTGGAAAGAAACCATGTGGGAGGATCGGAGGAATGAGGGAAAATTATGAAGTTAAATAGTAATTGGTAACAACTCAAAAACGATCAGCAACTCCAAAGTTGTTATACTGTTCTAGACAAATGAATCCTCATCTGTTTAGCTTGGATGGTAGAATACTTAGAACAGGCAACTTATTGAAAAAACACTCAAGACCACTGTTGGAAAGAGTGAAGTTTCCCACCTTCCAGGACAGGGTCCCTCCTACCACAAGGATCTCAGACTAAAGACTGGAAAAACATTTAATGTCTATTGGACAATTACTAAGTATGAGAAACTTACATTTACTCTTAATCCAACCTTGGTAACTATTAAGACAACCCAATGAGACGGGCACTGTTCTCCCACATCCGGATGAAGAAATCCAGACTGGGAGCACAGGGAACTTATCAACTTCCTGTAGCCCATCAGCGCAGACCTGGAATTCAGATGCATTGTAACACCAGGTGCTGATCTTCCCCATTGTCCCATCTCCTAGCCCTCTCCTTTCAGTTTTCTGTAAGGTGTTAAAGAGCCAATAATTCAAAGGTGGTCGTCAATACTACTACTTTTTTCATGTATATTTTTGAACAGGAATCAAAATGTTTTTCTCTTTTGAACGTTACCAATCTTGACACTAATTACTAAAAATATTTTTGACTTCTAGAATTGTACTCAAACAACATAAAAATCCAAGTAACAGTCACCAAGGAATTGATTTATTTGTAACACTTTAAAATTGCATCTTCTGTTCATATGCTGGTCCTTCTTCTCTTCTCCCCCAAACTAATGAGGTGCTAAAGAATGTGACAAAATGATAATCGTGAGTACTTCTGAGTGGGCTTAGGTACCTGCTGAGTAAAAAAAGCAATTGGGTGGGGACACGGAATTTCTTCAAAGGCATCTTTAAAAATATTTTAATTGCTTTTTGTAACTTGATCCAATAGCCATTTCATCATGCCTTTTCATGGTCTACACACAATTGGATGTAGGCCAATAGTCAAGTAATTTCCATCCGTCAAGAAAATTCAAGAGGCACCTGGGTGGCTCAGTCCATGAAGCAGTGGGCTTTGGCTCATGTCATGATCTCAAGGTCCTAGGATCGTGACCCACATCTGACTCTGTGCTCAGCAGGGAGTCTGCTTGTCCTTCTGTCCCCCCGCCCCCAGCTTGTGTGAGCACTCTCTCAAATGAAAAAAACCTTTCAAAAAATGCAAAAGATGGAAGAACTTACTGGCATCTGCTATATTTTAATATGCAATAATTTACTCTAAAATGCTTTAGTAGCAACTTTGTGATGTACGAGTCCACTTTAGTCTTACTGTGGGGCTAAGTCAGATAGCATCTGAAGGACTCCAATCTGGTGGCTGGGTGCTACTGTCAACTAAATCTATACCAGTGTTAATCAGCATAAGGCAGGCTTGTAATTTTTCATTAGTGAATGAAACTTGAAAGATGAGTGGTTGCCTAGGATATGTAGAGACAAATACATGAAACGAGGTATAAGAGTATGGCAGACCATGCAAATGCAAGACGTTCGATTAGTACTTCAGATCTAGAGCTGTTTGCTCCTGTGCCATCTTTCCCCAAACCCATGCATTTAAGACTGCATTGTCTGTTTCGATCAGGTTACTTACCCGTTCAGAATATCACTGCTTTGGGGTTATGATGAATCTTTCGGTCAAGGCGTTTGTGGGATTTCGCGCACAGAAGGAACTTTTATCTAAGGTTGCCAAAGGCCTTGCTTGCTAGTAAACACTTGTTCACCAGCGAGAACTCTGTTTTAGATTTGCTTTTATGGTAATGTACCACCAGGGGACGAGGTTAGGCATAAGACCTAAGACATAATGGTCTTACCCCTTCCAGGAAAGGTGGGCCATTCTCTACCAAAGGAACTTGTGATTGGTGACTACATTGGCCTAGACAGTTTACAATGGTGTGAAAAAGAAACTAAAAGCCCATCCACCCTCACTCCATGCTGAGGATCATGTCTGATCTCTGAGCACTGCCCTTGATATAGTACCTCCTAAAAATTTCTTTATGATCAGCGGGTGAATACTGACATTTAAGGGCTGGAGAGAAAGCCATTAAGCCATTGTAAAGGTCCAGGTCATCCTCTGGTAATGTTTTGTTTAAAATATAGTTCATTTTATGGGCTCCTGGGTGGCTCAGTTAGTTAAGCATCTGCCTTTGGCTCAGGTCATGATCTCAGGGTCCTGGGATGGAGCCCTGCAACCTGCTCCCCACTCAGCAGGGAGCCTGTTTCTCCCTCTCCCTCTGCCCTTCCCCCGGCTCATGTTCTCTCTTGCTCAAATAAAGAAAATCTTAAAAAAATATATAGTTAATTTTATATCACTTTTCATTAAAACTTGATTATTTAGAAGGCTTTCAGTTTGTTAATGATGGCTCAAATTTAAAAATATAAACAAAACCAGGAAAATCTAGCCAAAACAGAACTATAGTTCTAAATTTTAAATAAACCTATTCTATATTCCCATTCAGAGGAAGCTGGGGAAATGTCACTGAGACTGAAGGAAGGGCAATTTGAAAACTCAAGACTCAATCCAAGGAAACATATGAGAAACCTAAAAGTAAAACTATGTCAAACACATTTTATTTGGTGTTTCGTGCTAGGTCGACTTAAACAAATAAAACAACTTTGTTGAACAGATTTTTTTTTTAATATGACTACACGTACATGGACAACTGAGAATAGGGGAAAACCCCAAATTACTGTTTTCACAAATTACAGCTGTTACTCTCGCTTGGATTTTAATAAATGAATAGTTCATCGTTCAATATAGATTAACCAGCCCGTCTTTTAATAAAGCCAATGTATTATACTACTGGATGTTTACCTTTCCAAACACTCCACAAAAAAAAAAAAAAAAAAAAAGTGCTCCTTTCGAGTCCCCTTTCCTTCAATCTTTAGTTATTAGTAGCTTCTAAAATGGTAAAAATAAGACTGAATCACGTTAGCAAATGAAAGTGCGAGTTTGCACAGCTAAGCTCAGCAGCAAAAGAGTGAAAAGTCAGAGCTGATGGTGCCACGCAGGAGGAGGACGTTTGTGTAGGTAACCTGCACAGTGCTCCATGGGCCAGTCAACATTCCATCAGGTTTTCTTTGCTCTTAAACGAGCAAAACAAATTCTTTTTTTATTTAAAGAAATAGTAAATCTTTACTCCCTCCCCCCCCCACACACATAATTTGTGATCAGGTAAGGCAAAGGTAAGTTCCACCATCCCTGGGGACAGCAGCAATGAACAGACGTCAGAAACAGCCCTGAATCATCACAAACATTCTCTCATGGTAACATAAGGAATGCATCTAATAAATCAAAGTTTGCAACGTTGTCACATTGTTCTAATTTATTTGATTAGTTTACCTGGAAAAACTTTATAAATACATTATTTAAGACGACAGTCTATTTTCTTGCTCTGAAAAAATAATGTTTCTTTTTCACACTTTAAAACTGTTTAGTACGCTTTTGCAAAAAGAGATGCAAGAATGTGACAGCTGGGTTTGCAGAATGTCCATGTACAAATTGCATTTACAAGAACCCGGTAATCTGCCTATAGTTTGCTTCTACAAATAGAACTCTTTGCAGTCATATTTAAACAGGCTTAATTTAAACATCTCTCCTACTCACTCTACTTGTAGAGCAAAGAGGTACTTACTTTTCAAGTATTATATTTGAAAAGTTCAATTTTGTGCCAATTGTATGTTAGCTTTTAAAGATCAAAATATTCATGTGAAAAATCATGCCTAGTCAGCCCATTTTTTTAAATAGCCAAATGCTCTCATCTTTTAGAGAATGCAGAAAAATATTGATTTGCCAAGAAGGAGTACACTGGAAAAAGCCATTTTAAAGTAATGAAGAATAAGGAACATCTTTTTTTTTCTCTATTGGCGAAAATTATTAGAAAATCTATCCAGTCTGTTGTCTTTAGCTGGTTTTAATAAAGTCTTTTCAAAATGATGGTCAAGAAATCTTTAGAAAACTGGAGGAGGGAGATGCTCCTTTATAGCATGGAGGGAATTCCATTAATTGTAGAAATTCTTTTTAAATTTCTGCTTTGGTTCTTCAGAAGAGATGCTCATATAACTTCTATATTAGGAGATAGAAAAAAGAACAGATTACTATTATCTAAAATTTTATTTCAAGAATACTATGGTAATATCTTATATTTCTAAAACTTTACCATGCTTTCCTACACATTGTCTTATATAATAGGTGATTTCATCAGAGTCTTCTATTTTTATGAATTCTACCACTAGCAAGAAAACACATGTTCTTTTCTTTACCCTCAGCTTAGACTGTATCATTTGCTTTCCTAAAGGACATACATCAGTTATACCCTCCTTTGACGTCAGAGACTGATGTTCATTGGTCTTGGACCCTCAGCACCCAATGCTTCAGCACAGAGTGCTGTGGTCTCCAAATATATGGCTAAACCAATGTTTGTTGAAAAACAGTCATGACCCCAAAAGAACCCTTATAGTGCTTAAGATCACAGACACTTGACTCTGTTCTGAGAGATGTTACAGAAGGGCAGAAATAGTGAGAATGGAAAGACAGCTAAATCGAAAAGTGAGGTAAGGTATCTGACGCTGAAGGTCATCTGGGTGTCCCTCGCCTCTCTGTGAATCTGTGACATGACAAGGTGGGGAGTGTTCCCACTAACAGACGTGTCAGTAGATTATTCCCAGAGTCTTAAGGATGAGGATGGCAGACCCGGGACGGGCCACATAGCTTCCTTTTACAATCTAGAGAAGGGGACTGTAAAGTGGTGTTAGACTCCCAAGGTCAGTCTAGCAGAGAAGGAAAAAAGGCTAGCTTCATTTTGATGAGTGCTTCAACACTGGCTTTTCCAGGCAGTTCAAGTGGGAAATAGGATTTACAAGTTGACAGATGGAAATCTGAAACACAAAACAACATGACCACAGATAATTCTGCACTGTCTCCATTTAAACATGCTGAATTTGGCCAGCTCTGTTCATAACTAGATTCTGGCTGATACATGAAAGCGTTCTGCAGAGAAGAGAAACTTGACAGAACTCCAAAGAGGTTTGAGAAGGGCCAGAGCTGAGATTATTCCCTCCAATTCTGAGACTGATGAGATTGTGCTGTTGAGATGTTGTGACCCCTGAGTTGGTAACTTCTGATGTTGCTCCTTATTTCTCTGGGTCACACAAAGCTCTTGGTCTTTTGCACAAAGATTTTAGGTCGAGGATGAGGCCCAGAGATGGTGTGAGAGAGCCGCTGGTCATTTCAACAACAGCAACAGTCCCTCAACAAAGGAAAAAGACCACTGGGTTCATATGCTCCTAGTTCTGAATATGGGTCCCATGATCAAAATTCTAACTAACTTACTACATTTAAAAAGTACAATAGTGTATCATCTAAGCTGCTAAACCTGAACAAGAGGAAAACGGTAGAACGTGACGGCAGTCTTCAGAACAAACACCAGGGGGCAGAACAGGCCCGAGGTGCCCCCCTTACGGTGAGTGCTTGTCTTTTCACGAAGCCTGTTCTGACAGGGAGTGTTTCTGGGCGGTGCGCACCGCTCTGTGAGGAGAAGGTGATGGACACTCAGTGGGTGATGCAGACTGAATCTGTACACCTGGCTGGGGGAACAGGACGGGCCCTAGAATTTGCCTGATCCAACTCAAAATTCAATATCTAGGATCCCTACACGATCTTTTCCATGTGGTCCCTAGAAGATCAAAGAAAGTTTGTTCCCTCAGGGGGGGTTGCAGGTCTGTGTTGGCTACTGAAGGGAGCTCAGGGCCAGCTTACCTGCCGTCTGCTGTGTCTGAACACCATCTACCTGAGGCAGCGGCCCAAGAGGCCCTTCACCCTCAAAGGCCAGAATTGGATTCAAAGGGATTTCTGGGCTCTCACTGTTGGTGACATCTAATCTGGATGGTTTCGATCCAATGGGTAAGTTTATAATTTCCTCAAAATTTTCATTCTGAACAGATACTCCATTTTCACTTGGTTGTTTTTCCAAATTGGGAGTACTAGAGAATTTGAAAAATCAAAATGAAAAGGAGTTAGCATTGAAACTGGAAAAAAACATTTTAAAAACAACCAGAAACTATTTTATAATAAATCATTTGGAATTTTAGAATCAAATGTTAACACTGACTGACCACATCATTCACAGAAATGGTGAATTTTGACATATTTGCAATTTTACACTTATTTTTAAAAATCCATTTTTGTTGTAAAAATTTTATTACATGGAACATTTATCAGTTAGAATAGATCATTATTTTCAACACACATATAATAATTTCTACCACAGGCATGTTCACACATCTTTTGTTTGATAAACAGTAGCCCTTATTAGGTCCTTTACTGCAAAGATGAGGGGACTGAAATTTGGGGGTGTGGGGGATCATCTGCAGAGTCACAAAACGACTGAGACATAGTTGAAACTGAATGCATGATCTCCTGATCTCTGCTCCTGTGTTCTGCGCCTTATGCCATTTTGTCCAGCACCTGGCTAAGTCAAATCCTAGCCCTTCCTGGGTATGTCTGGCTTCCTAAAACACGTGCAAATTTTTTACAGGTTAAGACCAACCTTATCTTTACCCCCTTAAATCTGCCTTTGATCCCAACTTGCTTCTTCATTAATTCATGCTTAATGCCTTCGATTTATTTTTGAGGTACATTTAATTGGCCACCAAATCCTTAATTTTCTACCTACAGTTTCTCTTAGTTTTTTTCCTCTCTTTAGAAGCTCCATAACTGAACTGAGAGCCTTATATATGCTCATTATTACGCATTACAACACAGCAGAAACAATGCCTGTACAAATGAATGCTAGACTGTTCACTTTATCTGAGTGCAGTAATAAGCATACATTTGCAAGCTTCATATTTTGTACAGTGCTCAGCTCATGCATCAAAAAAGCCCTTATCTGACAAAATTCTGAAGTTAAAATTTTCAAATGGAAAAGACTGACCAAATGAAGCAAAAATTGTGAAGGTCTTAACTTCTAATACATACTGATCATCAGTTGAATGTTTGACTATGAAAAGAGGCTAGAGATCAGAAAATCAGGTCTGTAGTATAATGCCAACTGTTTGAACTTTAGCAAGTCAATTCATCTTTTTCTGTCTCCTTCCCAAATGGTAACATAAAACTAATGTGCATACAATTTTTCTACTGTTTTTTATTTTGAGGAATCACTTTTTTACCCTGTTGAGGAACCAGTTTACGTAATTCACAAGAAATAATGATTTTCAGGACACAGTCTAAAGATTTCTAATTTATGTATCTTGGTATATTTTTGTTAATTAAAACTTTTCTTGGGCGCCTGGGTGGCTGAGTCAGGTAAGCGTCTGCCTTCGGCTCAGGTCGTGATCCCTAGGTCCTGGACTGAGCCCCAGCTGGGATCCCTGCTCAGCAGGGAGCCTGCTTCTCTCCCTCTGCCTGCTTGTGCTTTCTCTTTCTCTCTCATTCTCTGTCAAATAAATAAATAAAATAATAAACTTTTCTTCTAGAAAAAAAAAATACCTGTCCTAAGTGTCTCACAAGGTATCACAGGGTATACTTTCAGTGTAAAAGTCTGTGAAAAATAGCATAAAAACAGTATATAGATTCAGCATGATGGTGGTTTTTTGCTATTTCATCAAGGAGGCTTGGCAACATAGATGCAGGAGCCCATGAGCACGCGCCCCACACCCGCTGTTCTAAGTGCTTGGACCAGGCACCATACCCATCCACCTGTTTTTTTTTTTTTTTTTTTTTAAGATTTTATTTATTTATTTGACAGAGAGAGAGCATGAGAGAGAGATCATGAGCAGTGGAGAGGGGCAGAGGGAGCATCAGACTCCCGCTGAGAAGGGACCCAATGATTGGCTGGATTCCCAAATCCTGAGATCATGACCTGAGCCCGAAGGCAGGTGCTTAACCAACTGAGCCACCCAGGTGACCCATCCTCATGGTTCTTTCCCAACACCAATGGGTTTCTGTAACCAGGGAAATGGTTCTCATTCCAAAATGATTTTCAGTAGAAGTTTCGGCAAAAGGTAAATAAGAGGTATGCATTTCCAAGGCCACCTCAACTGCCCTCACCTTCCAGGCTTGCATGTGCTAACAAGTTTTAATGGCTAAGCCAACCCAGACTCGACTCAATAGCTGACTTCATTTTCCCCTCCTACTCCTACCTGACCTCTCCACCCTTTCTTACGTGTTAGCAATTAGAGGAATAATTGTGCTCTATGCTCTGGATGGCCAATTATTAAATGTTCAGAAGACACTGTAACCAGCAGAAACTATAAAAGTGAAAACTGAAGTCACTGAGATTAGGGAAGATACATCTCTGTGTCCTCTCAGGGTAAGATCCCCAGCTTCTGAAGTCCTTCTCTTTGGCTATGTACTCTGGCAGCTGGAGCTGGATGCTAGTGTCTTCAGAACTGTGCACTTTGCTTGCTAAAATCTACCTAGGGGCACACCTGGCTGGCTCAGTGGGAGGAGCATGGGACTCCTGAACTCAGGATCATAAATTCGAGCCCCACATGGGTGTACAGATGACTTAAAAAATGAAATGAAAAATAAAATCTACCTGGGGAAGGAGCTGGGACTGTGAATCTGACAGTCCATATGGCTTACGATAGCCAGGACCTTATTCTTTCTTGTATTTATTATCATGGTATAGGAAGTACCTTTATTGTTATTTTTAATTTTTTATTATTTATTTTACAAGTAGCCTTAAAATTAAAAGTGACACATCTCTTTCTGTTTGAATGGCAGGGGCTTGGGAATGTTATTTTTCCTTTAGGGCAAACTAAAAACAATGATAAACTCCTAAGATCTGAAGGAAAACCACAAAAATCAAAAACCAGAATTACTACATATCCTGTAAGAGTGAAGGATTGTTCTCTTAAGAGTGAAGGATCTTAGCCTGGGGTTAAGAACAGGCATGAAATATCTTCTGGGTATTAGCAGGGTAGGACAGTAGTACATGAGAAGTTTTTAGCTTCTAGAACAGATTCTCTGCTGGGGGTGGGAAACTATATCAGAATGACCTCAGAAACTTAATGTCTTCCCTCCGCCACACCCCATACACACCTGTATTCACACATTCATCTGTGTCCTCTGTTTCTTGTTTAAAAGCAAGTTTCTTTTTCACAAATAAATGCTCTCCTTAATTCTATGGGCTCCTCCTCCTACTAATACTCATTCTCAAGAACCCAAAATGGTTTCCAGAGTAAGAAAGCATCCTGCCCAGGCTCATATATTTCTTTGCACCTGTAAAAGCTGCCCAGACTTTTGGTAACTCCAACCTTCTTCTGTCTACCCCACTGTCAGTTGGGGGCTCATTGGGCAAAGAGAATTGCTTTCAGGCTTTAAAAGGCATCACACACTGAAGTCTGAGAACACTAGAAACCACAGGGGCCAACCAGGCCACTCAGGCCCCTTGGGGCTGAAGTCAAGTTCAGGGTGTTTCTGGGGTAGGGTTTCTCTGCACCAGGAACTGCTGCTCGTCCTCGCTGCTAGAAAACACTAAGGGGGGCGGCGCGCTTGGGTGGCTCAGTTGGTTGGGCAACTGCCTTCGGCTCAGGTCATGATCCGGAGACCAGGGATCGAGTCCCACATCGGGCTCCCTACACGGCGGGAAGCCTGCTTCTCCCTCTCTCACTCCCCCTGCTTGTGTTCCCTCTCTGGCTGTGTTTCTCTCTGTCAAATAAATAAAATCTTAAAAAAAAAAAAGAAAAAGAAAAAGAAAACACTAAGGGGACACTATTGCCCCGGGGGGCCACCAGGCAGTTTGCTGACATATCCCCAGGGGTGGGTCAGGGCAGAATGTCACCCAGTTTATGGCACTCCTTTATTTCTCCTGAAGATAAGTTAAACCAATGTCTTAGGTAGCTGAGGCATTAGGAGAAGTTCACTTCTCTGATCTGACCTAAAAGTATTCATTCTTCAGGGTGGCATTTTCTAGTGAAAACAGACCCTGCCATGTGCTTACAGCATTCACCGTGGTGGATTTCCACGGGGATCACCCATCTCATGTTCTTCACAAAGAACCCTGGGGATCTCCAATCTGTGACTCGACTCACAGTGAGCAGGCTGGAGGGATCTATGCCTCTACTTTGGGTGCACGGCAGGATATTTAATAAACATGGGAACCAATGATGAGGATTAAGGAATGTTTCATTAACTGTCACACACTGAGATGGAAAACGACTTGGTAAGTGACTTCAAGGTTGACTTGAAACTGGGGGTGAAGAGAACATCCGTGAAAGCCATTTATTTGTACGTTTAACTGGGTTCCAGAAGTGTAACTGTTATATCACAGAAGTATAACCCTCTGCAACAGGGTCTGGTGGAAGCCTGGGGAAGGGCACTCTTGCTAGAGTATGGCTCCTTAGACCTGCTAATCCCGTACTCCTGAGTTCTCTTTACTTCTTACTAGCAATCTGTTGTTACTTTCATGCCAAGTAATAGTTCATCATTCTTGATATTAAGCTTTCCTATTCAAATTAATTTGCCTGGTTTTTCTCTCCTGACTGGACCCTGACTTGATAGACTAAGCATTGGAGGGATACTCGCTTTATCAGATGAAAGAAAAAAGAAAATAGAAACAAAATCTATAAAGTTACAAAAGGTATAGAAATTGTGAGAAAGAACTTATCTCCTAAAACTTAGTTTATGACAGCCAAGGGTCCTAACTTTGAAACTGCAAATTGGTAGCTGAGAGAAAACTAAAAAGCACTTCTTTCACTTCTTTTTGTTACTTAAAGAGATGATGCTGAGTGGAGGTATGTGTTGTTTCAAGATTGGTGTGGATAAATTCAAGAAAGGTAAATTTAGAAATAATTGAGGGAAGCGGGGTTTCTTAGGCGACATATCACACACCGTGTATCATATGCCGTGGGGAACAACCAGAGCGGTGCATTAAACATTCCCTAGAGGCCGAGATCATTCAGAAAAATGGATGGTGTTTCTCGAAATGAGGTCCAATTCTCTAGATGAACTTCACAAAATTTTTGTTTTCATTTTGATAAAAATTTTAAAAAAATCACCAATAGAATAGTCTGATCATCTACAGGGCTGTTTATCAAAAAGCTGAGTTTTGCCACATGATTCAGTGCTCCATTATACATTTGTATTTCAGAGCATACCTTGGTAAGGGCTGATGACAAATGAAACTACGTTAAATTGGGTATACAAATATTGTGTCACTGCCAGGGAAAAAACAAGTGACCTCACAGTTAGTAGATGAAAGGAGATTGGAGGTTTGGAGGCAGTTTAAGTAGAGAAAAGCAATGGGTGAAATAAAGGATCAGAAATAGAATTTTACCATCTCATTTTACAGAGTAAAATTATATTTCAGGTAATGATAAACTACTTGATGATTTTACCACTGAAAAAAGTCAGCTAATGTAAACTAATGTTATTGATAAGATAAAATTATCAGTGGCTTAATAAACCTGGTCCTTATAATAATGGGGCTCTCTCTGTGATATTT
Organism: Spilogale gracilis; assembly: GCA_004023965.1. Classification (NCBI taxonomy): domain Eukaryota; kingdom Metazoa; phylum Chordata; class Mammalia; order Carnivora; family Mephitidae; genus Spilogale; species Spilogale gracilis. The sequence continues at coordinate 337,669 of PITA01000123.1, forward strand.
TTTATTCTTCCATAAAAGTCTCATTTTTTTTGAAGGCAGTGAATTTAACATCATAAATTAGGGCAGTTGCGGATGAATGTTTTACTTGAAAATCTAACTAAAAGCATAAAATATCACTTAATATATATCTTAGTTAATGAGACCAATAAATTTATTCAACATGGTTGAAAGTTTATTAATAAGCTCTCTCAGAAAAATTCTTTTCTTTGGCGTTAGTGGGAAAAATAAAAGATTTTACTGTCTTAAAAAGATATCAATGGATGTCTTATGACTTACAGACGTCTTAGAAGGACTTGTCTTTGCATTGTGTCCAATATTATAAAACGCTATGCAGTGTGTGTTTTTAGATTAAGAAAAAAAATTAACTTGAGGACCTTTAATTTCTGATGGCAGCAAATATTGGGCATTAGAGACAGGAAAACCCATAAAAGAACTAAGCAAATCGAAAAAAAAAGTCATAGCTGAAATTTTTTAACAGTATTATAAATATTTATAAAAGATCTCTATGACTGGAATTTTAGGCACAGGCTAGGATTATCCTGATTTTTTATTTTTGAAAGTGGTCTTATGATGCTGTCAATAAAAACACGAAAGAGAAAGGCAATCTTTTTTCAACCCACGCTTCTTTCTTTGACCATTATTAGCAACTGTTTGCTTCTTCAATAAGAAGCCCTACTACCAATATAAGAACTACTGGCATCCCAATTATTTTACTGTAGAACAAACCTGTGACACACGAGAATATTATGTATGGTGAAACTATGTCATTAAGGGGTGTGAATATGGTCTAGATCATGTTAAACTTACACAAATAAAATGCTTCCCTGTAATTTTCTTTAATAGGCACACACAAACTCAACCATCATATTTAAAGACTCAAGAAAAAAGATATTTTCCCTTTCTCTGACTACAGAATTACTAGCTCTACCAAAAATTAATGAAAACAAAGAAAAATAAATCTTAATGTTAAAACTTTGAAATTCTGTCAGGCCTAGGAAGTTCTTTTTTTTTTTTTTTTAAAGATTTTATTTATTTGACAGAGAGAAACATAGCCAGAGAGGGAACACAAGCAGGGGGAGTGAGAGAGAGAGAAGCAGGCCTCCTGCTGAGCAGGGAGCCCGATGTGGGATTGATCCAATGTGGGATTGATCCTGGATCTCCGGGATCATGACCTAAGCCGAAGGCAGTCGCTTAACCAACTGAGCCACCCAGGCGCCCTGGGCCTAGGAAGTTCTGATGGGGTTAGTGCTTTGCTCTCAGGTGTATGAGGGAAAAGGGCCCAGTTGCTGAACTCACCTCTCCACAGCCACCGTCGACTGGTGTGAGGTAACCACATGTGTGCTGGCCACTGGTTCTCCACTTCCTGGAGAGTTCATCACACACGAAAGTGCGGGTACCACTGGACACAGCAGAGAAGATGGGACAAATGGTTACTACGACTTGAGTATCGATCCCAAACCTCAGGAGCCAGAATGCCTAGATTTATGTCCTGGCTCTACTATTTACCGGCTGTGTGACCTTGGGCAGGCCACAAACTCTCTGTGCCTTAGTTTCCTCATGAATAAGAATACCTACCTCACAGACTACAGTGAGGATTAAATGTATTAATGAACACAAGGTATTCAGGACAGTGCACAGCACAGTGGAAGGGTGGAAATCAGTGTTGTTATTAGTTTTGCTTGCACTAAATTGACTATGGACAAAAAAGTATATAATGTTGAAACCAAAGCAAGTGATAAAGATAGCAGTAAGTGATCTCGATCAGGCTGATGATGGTGAATATCTTCTGAAGGATTTAGAGTAAATCACCATGAACTACCTGAAGTGATAAAAAATAATTTTTAAGTGCAGTTTAGTTCCGGTCGCACTTAGAACGATAGGGATTTCATGAATGGAAGGCCAGCAACTGCACTTTACTATGCCACCTTATCATCCAACGCTCAGTGCTGGAGTCCAGCTTAAGCCAACAATATTGATGTTGGCTCCAAAATGTAAGCCAGCGTTACTTAAAGTCCTGTAAATCTTCATATAGGCTAATGTGTCAGGGAAATCTGTGGCAGTTTATAGTTTCAGCTTGACATGAAGAAATAACTGAAATATAATTCTAAGGAAGTGTTATTTCATAGCCTAGCACAAATTCAATAAAGCTGCCAGAGGTCCAGAGTCTGATAACTGAAAAAGTGATTAATAACTTCATTAAAGGGGCCAAAATTCACAAAGCTGGTAATGGGCAGCCCTGGAGATTTCTGACAGGTCCGTAACCTCACCTGTCAATTCTCTTTGGAACACCAGTAACAGCATTCAGCCCTCAACCACACATGGGACAGGGGAAAGAAGAATATCTGTTAGATAATCCCTCAGGCCTCTTTTTAGCAGTATTAACTCAAACCAGATTTATTATGAGTGCTGATAAACACAGGTCCAATGACTGACAAGTTGTGCCTTCCCTCTTGCTTTTGTTGGTTCTCAGGCTGAGGTACAAAGAATACTGAAAGAATTGATAGGGGAACAGCAGGAAGGGGAAAGACAGAAAAACAAACAAAAAAACAAGGAACTCGGCCATGTACTAACTACATTAAAAAAAAAAAAACAACCCGTGTTGGTGCAATTTACATCCTAAAATGCTCATTCTGATGACTCACAGGGGAGTGCCTACGTAAAGTCTCCATGGATTATAACATTTGTCGAGACAACCTGTTAAAAATGCAATGGGGCTAACAGGCAACCATTAGGGTTATTCTCCAAACAAGAAGGGATCACGACATTGAGAAACTAGGAAGCTAGTTTCTAGAAACTAGAAGGCTTGGCTGAAATAAAACCAAATCCTAAGATACTGACATATTAACTTTTGAAAGCCTCTAGAGTTTATAGAAAGTGTTTTTTTCACATATCATTTCATTTGATCTTTAGTCTTACAAGAAAAAAAACAGCAAAGGAAAAAGAGGTATCTCTGGTGCTTTCTTGTCATATTGATACTGTAGATGCAGAAAGAGGAAGAGTGCGTGATGGGCTATCTAACAACCACCAGTAGGTACAGTCATGAAGACCTGGGCGATCACAGAAGAATCATAAGCTTGGATTCATGGATGCCAGCTGTATGAGCTGGGCCTGCCACTCGAATGAATTACTCCTCGGAAGGTGCCACAGGAAGGCACCTGGCCTGCCCTGTTCACACTGAATCCCAGCGTCTGCAAGAAGGCCTGGCACATGGCAGGTCTCTGAAAATGCTTGCTGACTTCAAGATAAACCTCACAAGGCTGCAGCGGAAATTAAAGAAGAAAATGTATGCAGGTGGTATCTGACACAAAGAAACCATTTAATAAATATTAATTGAATTTGGGTACTAACATACTGTGGTAAATTTTATTTCAAGGAAATCTGATTTAAAATCACCAAGAAATTATCTCTGTCCAAAGCCAATAGGTATCAACAACTTTCTAATGAAATTTCAATTAATTTTTAATTTTAACTCTATTCTAAAGTCATGAGTTAAAAGGGTATAAATTCTTTTGTGAGAACCGCCATAAATAATAAGTTGTCAAACAATATGTTGTCAAAATGCGTAAATTTAGAGTCCTTAAGAGCAAATATAAATACATGCTACTTTAGCAGACAATAAATGAAATTTAATTTTATAACACAAAGAAAATTCTTCTAATCATGTGTGTATATATATTCATATGTGCACGTATCTCTCTCTATAGGCATAAATCTATATATACACAGATATATACAAACATATGCCCACATATGTGGGTATCTGTAATATAAGATGATTTAAAATATCAAGCACACAATTAGAGTATAAACAAATGTGGGAAAACATCTATGAGAAGTGTGATGGTTTTACGTAAGGGGAAAATCTGTGGACTAGGTGACACACACCTAAGCTTCTGTAAGTCAATGAGTACCTTTCTTCCCCCAATCAATCAATGAATATCTTGTTCTCTGGAGAGTCAATCCAAAAATTCTACATTTCAATTTATTTGAATTAACTGAAGTAAATACCTGTTCCTTCAGTGAGAACTCCCTTGGTTATATCTCCATTTCTCTGATCAACAGTTTTCTACCAAAAAAAGAAAAAGAGATAAAATATTTTTTTAATGTTAAAGTTGCAAGTGAAAGTAAAGAAAAAAAAAACCCATAAAGAATAGTTTAAAAACGGCCACCTTCAGTACCTTATCAGTAGCTTCTGTTCTCCTGGTTCTTTTCATAATCTCCTCAAGTCGCTATAAGAAAGGGAGAATTTTCTTTTTATAAGATTTTGTTTATAAGACTTTTATTTGACACAGAGAGACATAGCAAAAGAGGGAACACAAGCAGGGGGAGTGCAAGAGGGAGAAGCAGGGTTCCCGCCAAGCAGGGAGCCCGGTGGGGCTCGATCCCGAGTCCCTGGTATTATGACCTGAGCGGAAGGCAGACGTCCAACCGACTGAGCCACCCAGGCACCCCAGAAAGAGAGAACTGAGCAGAGGGGTCATCCAAACACGTCTATTACTCTGGGCAATTTTAATACCCACTGCTTCCCCTTAACTGGCATTATTCACATCAAGGCTGGAACTGACTGAAGCCACATGAATCAGAAGGAACTGTTTTTGGTGAAGTCTGCACTATGAAGACGGATTTCTTTGTTGAAGATGATTAATACTGAGAGCTACTTTAGTTTATCTGGAGTGGGCAGAAGGCATTTGCTTTCTGAGAGTGGTGGGCTACTCTCCTGGTCTTGGGGCTTCCGAGCTGGGCTTCCAACCTGAGCTTCCAAGCTCAGGTCATCGCTAAAATGAGCATTTTAGACGTAATCACCTTTTTTCTTTCCAGGCGCTCTTGCTCTTCTCTCTGGAAATGCTTCTCTCGCTCCTGCCGAACCCTCTCTGCCTCCTCACGAAGGCGAGCTTCTTCTTCCTTCTGGAAACAAGAAGTGGGCCTGTGATGCAGGCCAGTAGTGCTGCCCGGAGGCGCCCAGGGAGCAGGTGCGGGATGCGAGACCGGGTGCACACTTGAGGCGCTGGGCGCTCTCCTCCGCTCCTCTGAGCCGACGCCAGCCCGGGTCGCCCGCTCCTACCTGCTTCTGAGCGCGCTCCTGGTCCTCGCGTTCGCGCCGCTCCCGCTCCTCCCGTTCACACCGCTCCCGCTCCTCCGCCTGCAGCCGCAGCTGCTTTTCCCTCTCCCGGGCCTGCTCGGCCTCGAGGCGCCGGGACTCCTCCTCGCGCCGCGCCCGCTCCTCCGCCACCTTCTGCGCCATCTCCTCTCTCTTTTGTCTGGAAAAAGGCACATGCAGAACATATACACCAGGGGGCCAAACCCCAAAAAAGAGGCTCGAGTTTGTGGAGCGGCAGGAGGGCTGGAGGGCAAATGTCCCCGGGATACGGTCACAGCACGGTTCGGGGGCAAAGGTGAGAAGCCACCCTCTATTTTTCCTCCTCAATGTTCCCAGCCTCACGCTGCCTCGTGGTAGAGAAGGAAAATACAACCACCGATATTTTGAGGAGAGCTTGTTTTGTGAAAGGATGTGCAATTGACCTATCTTTAAAGGCTGAGACTAGTTTCATCGCATAATGGGGCAGTTTAGTAATGAGTTTGAACACACGTCCCTCCACCCCGCCCCCTGGAAATCTTCGTAAATTAATAATTCTGTTACAGGGCAGTACGAAGACAGACTGTGTAAGCTCCCTGCTGTGATCGAGTGTAGGGCATGTCCAAGGTGGCTGCCCAGACTGGGGCCACGATCCTCCCCCAAGATGCAGTTCTGCTTGTCTGAAGAACAATGTCCTTGACATGGGTTTTATTAGCTGCGGGAAGAGGCCAACTAAGCCAGCTGTCCCCAGCGTCCTGCCCAGCAGGCAATCATGAGGTACTTGGCTACCTTGTCCAGCTACTTTGCAGAAGAAAACACAAGCTTTTAGTATGAGGCTTTGAAATTATCACTAGAAAGATGATGAGGAAATATGGAGATTAGAAATATGTTCACTAAAAAAAAATCAGACTGTACAATTGTCCCTCTACTGTGTTATAATTATGTAAATAGGGGTGTGTGTGTGTGTGTGTGTGTGTGTGTGTGTGTGTGCACATTTATGTATTTATATAAACCCCTACCGTGTTCAGAGACTGGAAAGGATGACCCAAAACCCACCTTTACCAATTACTGAAAACTGGTAAGACTACGGATCGACTTTTTTCTTTCTTTAAACCTTTCTCCATCAATGTTATTGTACTGTCATTAGAGTAAGAAAATGGGGTTTTAAAAAAGAGGCATGATTCTGAAGCAGCTAGTCCATTCACTTTCATCACTACTGCCACTCTTGTCACTCAGACTGAAGACTTAATCCAAGGTATCCCTAGGAGGTCCCTGCTCATTGAACATTACTGCTTTACCTTTCCAGCTCTTCCCTCTCCCTCTTCTCCCTTTCCTCCTTCTCTCTCTGCTCTCGGGCCAGCCGTCTCTTCTCAGCTAGCAGCCTTGTGGCTTCTTCTGGGTCGGTGGTGCCTGCGGAGGTCTTGGGGGAAGCGGCGGCAGTCACAGTGGATGGCGATGCTGGGGCTGGGGCGGGGGCCGGCGCTGGAGTGGGGGCCGATGCTGGGGCTGAAGCAGCTGTACAAACAGGTACAAGGAGAAAACCAACTGGAAACAAAACCCAAAGAACAAAACGAAAACTAGCATTCCCCACACCCCAGGCCTAGAATTCATCATTATAAAAGAAAAGGGAATGTTTATTACTGTGTGTTCTCACGGTTTCACTGTATTCTATTTGTAGCCAAGCAACAGATAACAAAAAGGTGTGTGTGTAAGTGAGACATTCAACAAAGCTGACACTCTGTCACCAAGTCTTATTTTTATACAAGTTAATCAGTTAACAACATATAGCAAATGTGTACGCAGTATAGAGCCTCATGTTAGGTTCTGTGGGAAGCTATACTCTGAGCAAAAAGAAGATGAGATCTTGCATTTGCCTTTCATTACATTTAAAACATTCCTTCTCTTTAGTGACTATTCGTTACTAGTGGACCAAAGCCTCTCTATGACCATCCTCAGCATCCCAGCCACGAGCCCAGATTCAGGCCGTGAAGATGACACCGATGAAGATGAAGGGGGAGGAGCCACAGGCCTCTTCAGGATCCAGCACTCATATTCCTTACCCATTTGGGCCTCCTGAGGCCAAGATGCAAGATGGAGTACAAGTCCTCTGACCTTATCCACACTCAGGAAATGGCCCAGGGAGCCACTCTATAAGGCCAGGAGTCCCACGTTGACACTCCATTGGGAGGTGTGATCTCCCGAATGCATTCTTCTCTGCATCCAGGACAATTTTTGGCCTTTCTCTTCTCTTTCCATGCAAACAAATATTGGATCCTTCTACTGTCAAACAACACTGTCACTCGTCTTGAGTTATCTATCCTTTCTTTGTTCTTACCCCCATCTTCAAATTAAGTCTCAAGGAGAAAACTTTGGAATGGAGACAATTTTCAACAAAAAATATTGACTTCCTGGTTCCAGGTGATTCTAAACTTCTAAATAGCATCTCGGTTAGCCCGGCAGAGATGAGATCCACTGGGTCTTTTGAAACAAGTTCTGACTTCTGTCAAGCACCAGAGGCCAGCCAGTGGTCCTTCAACTCCGCTATGCACGGGGTAACTGGCCATTCTGTATTTTATCTCACAATCCTGCACAGGAATTGACTGATAAACTTAGTGGCTTTCAGAGCCCCCAGGTCTGCCACCTACTTGGCTTCAGTAGATCTAAGACAGGACCAAGGCTCTATACTTCAAAACATTACAGAAGTGTTGAACTAAAACTGTTTTCATAAACCCTTTGAAGATCTTCACTCTAAAAGGGTGAGACTAATCCCCTTCATTTGAGTATGAACTGAACGTAGGTCACCTGCTTCTAATGAATAGACTATGAAGAAACTGTGACTTCTGTGTGTACGACTTCTGAGACCAGGCGTAAAAGGTGTGGATTGCTTGTAGGATCTCTTGCAGGTTGCACTCTCTGGGGAAAAGCCAGCAAGCGAGTCCAGCAGAGACACACTGTGAGGACATCAAGCAAGCCTATGGACAGGCTCATGTGCCAGAAATGGAGCCCAGCTACACGTGTGTGCCATCGTCCAACAACCCAGCTAAGCGGCCTCCAAACTCCTGACCCAGGAATCTGTGTGATTTAACTGTTTTTATAAGCCGCAAAGTTTTAGGCTGATTTGTTACACAGTGGTATAGATAACTAATACAAGCAATCCTGAGGCAGGTGCTCTGAACACCACGTTTTGTGAAAAACTGGACTCAGTCAATAAGAGGACCCATAAATCATACCTGAATTAATATGCTATGGTTTCAAAGACAGACTTTTGATTAGATGTTCTTTTCTTTATACGTAAGAAAATTGCACGTAGGAAAAGTTCCCAAAATTAATCTTGGAGTAAAATGTCCACGTCCCCCAAGAGGAGCAATGCACGCTACATCACAAGGCAGCGGAATCTTACCGGGAGCGGCCTCCAACTCAGCAGGTGTGCCCTCTTCAACTGTGGCTTCTTCCACCTTCCCTAAAGGTGTTCTGCCCTTAAGTGATGGCTCGTTGGCAGCATTCTGGGATTCCCTCTCAGGGTCTTTCCTCTCAGGTTCCACTCTGACTTCTCTCTTGACAGGGCGGATGTTGCCAGGGGATGGGGGCCGGGCCTGAGCAGGGGCAGCTTTGACTGACCCAGGAGGCAACGAGGAAGTTGGTCTGGGTGTGCCAGGCAGATGAGGAAAGGATTTGGATGGCAGCCTGGGCAACATACAGGGGAAAAAGAATGGGAGCCATGAGAGCAGGTTTGCCAGTCCCTTCCTTTCCCTCTCCTCTACCATGTGATAGTCCTAGAATGCCAGCACCAGGAAGGAAAAGAAATGAAGATACTGAGCTGGTGTTTGTTTTTTTATGTGGCAAACACAGAAATAGTCACTTTAGAGGCTCACTCCTATTTCCTTTTTCCTTTCCTACAAGGAAAAATGTTATTCCCTAAGTTAATGCCAAACAGTGTGGCGAGAATAAATAGTTTGCTTTCAGAGAGCAGAAGCCCCAAATTCTTCAACCTGATGCAACCGAGCCAAGCTTTGAAATTTCACTTACCAAAGTCGGGAGGGAGCTGGTGATCTTGCTTTGGAATGAGATGGCGAGAGCGCCCTCCGAATGCCTGATGTGGGGTGGAATGGTAGGTTTTCTCTCTCCCTCTCTCTTTTATAGCTCTAAGTCGGAGAAAAACAGTAATTAGACTTTGCTGTGAGTGGGACAGTCCTATTCATAGTATCAATAGTGAAGCTGCAACCCAGTGAGTGACTTTTTAGAAACTTTTCAGCCTTTGTCATTTATATCCATTCCACTCCCACAAAAAGCCCTTGTTAGCTCAAACCTGAACCATATAATTAACACCATCGAACACTAATAAAACTCTGGATGTCTAAGCTAGACTTACATTTGTTAAAAAAATACACTTACACTCTTAGAAAGCACCTATACTTCTTCAGCGTTCTTTTTCTACATTGGAACATGCCAGACTTAGCCTTTCTCAAAAATTTATGTGTCTGCTACATCAGATGTTAATTTCTTTTTCCCCTTTACACTGATACGATATAAATAATTCCTTTCTCACCTAATGGCCTTTGAAGGAAAAGTCAGGTTCAAGGTGAAGAATTTTAGCTGTTTTTAATCTTTTTTAAACATAAAATTGAAATGGGAGAGTGGGTCAAAATATCACTCCTTTTCTAACAGCATACTAGAAATTCAGCTGGGGGGCGGGGGAGGGGGGGAGATACCTTTTCTAAGTCAAAATGAGCAAAGGGAAACCCAGAAGTGTTTGGTAAGCCATAATCAACCAAGACAAAAAAAGACAAAAACAACAAACAACAACAACAACAACAACAACAACAACAACAACAACAAACCGCATCGAGCAAGAAAGACTCGTTCTAAGAATCTCAAACGCGCCAACAGGTCCCGTGATGGGACTGCACACTCGCGAGAAGCACATGTGTGAACCCCTGTCAGTGCTCTATTCTGTGTGAGCCCTGCAGGAAAAGCAGACTGTGGGAGTTGAAAGGAAGGGACAGAACTTTGTTTTATCTAGCCGCAGGGCCAAGAAACTAGTTAGTGTACCCTTTTTCTCTCCTTCCTGTCTGGTGCAAGCATCAACGCCCCTCTTCCCTTCCTCTTTTTCCCCCCCTCTTGTTCCCCTTCAGTGTCCCTTCTAATTGCTTCTCTGTACTTTCCTTAGTAGGATTCTAGTTGATGAACTGGACTAGAGGTGGGGGAAAACATGAGTATCAAATAATACTCAGTGTCTTCCCAGAATTTCTAAATAAAACAAATGAATGAAGACTGGGCAGGAAGGAGCTTTATAGATGCTGTATGACCAGCCTTTGCCCCGACTTCTGGTCCCAGAAGGTGGGAGATGGCGCTTCAGAAGGCCTTCCTGAACGGAAGCTGGTGTTCAGCACCTCAAGTGGCTTTTTCCCCCCTTTTTCTCAAAACATTTTACTTCGGCTGAAGTCAAATTAAGGAGAGATCTGAATGGGAAAATAAGTCCGGAAGGGTAATTTGTGATGTGGAGGAAACAGGGATGAATTTCATCATGTGTGTCATGATAAGACAGGCATCAAGGGAAAGAATCTACAAAGAACTGTATAATCCTTCTTTTTGGATTAAAATAAAAGTTAAAGTGCCATGGAACCAATTCTTTCTAAAACTGCCCACGCTTCAATCACCTTAAAGGCAAAGGGAGGTTTAGAAAAATGTTCAATACCTGAGATGACATCCTCAGGCAGGCAGATGGTTTTACCCTCTTAGATCTTTTAGATGTCTTTTCACTGGTCCTGTCACCCAATCACCTATCTGGGTACCACACATGTAAAGGCATTCCTCATCCTCCCCTTGATCTGAGTTAACAGCTGGTGGTCTGTATAATTACCTTCCCTATTAACATATTCCACAAGGTTAATGTGCAACATACAGAGCAAAGTGCACATGTCAGTGACACTGTACCAGCAGGACAAGACTTTGATTTTACAATTAGAGTTAGGGTTAGAATACAAATAATGTTCAAGAGAGTCAATACAGACTGATGCTCCATGGCCCTACTGGCCAATAGAACATTCTGTGATGACACAAATGTTCTACATCTGTGCTCTCCAATAAGCTAGCTACTACCCACATTTGGTCATTTGATCTAAATGAATTAAAATTAAGTAAAATAGAAATATATTTCTATTTATAATAGCATCAAAAAGACTTAAATCCTTAGGAATAAACTTAACCAAGAAAGCAGAAGACTTGTACACTGAAAACTAAAAGACACTGCTAAAAGAAATGAAAAGAAGAATGGGAATGAAAAGAAGTGAAAAGAAGAATGGGAATGAAAAGAAGAATGGGAAGACATTCTGTGTTCACAGACTTATTGTTAAAATGTCAATACTACCCACAAGGACCTATGGAGTTTAAGCAATCCCTATCAAAATCCAATGTCATTTTTTGCAGAAATAGAAAAATCTATCCTAAATTCATATGGAACTTCAAGGGACCCTGAATAGACAAAACAATCTTGAAAACAAAGAACAAAGGCAGAAATATCCCACTTCCTGATTTCAAAACATATTATAAAGCTATAGTAATCAGAACAGTGTGATACTGACACAGAAACGTGGAGACCAAAGGAATCAAGAGTGCAGAAATAAATCCTTATGTACACAGTCAAAGGATCCTCAATAAGGGTGCCAAGACCACTCAATGGGGAAAAAGACAGACTCCTCAACAAATGGTGCTGGGAAAACTGGACATCCCCATGCCAAAGAACATAGATGGACCTTTACCTTACACTGTAGACAAAAACTGTAAATGGATTAACGACCTAAATGTAATGCTTAAAACTATAAAATTCTTGCAAAAAACCAGGGGAAGCCTCATGACATTGGATTTGGTAATGAAGGATTTCTTAGAAATGAAACCAAAAGCACAGGCAACAAAAGCAAAAACAAATGGGACTGCATCAAACTTAAAAACTCCTGTGCATCAAAGGAGACTATCAAAAGAGTCAGAAAGTAAACTATGGAGTAAGACAAATAATCATATATTCAATAAGAGATTGATATCCAGAATATGTAATATCCAGAATACTTATATATCCTACAACTCAAACATTAAAACTAAAGATTAAACAAATTAAAAAATAAGATTAAAAAACGAGTAAAGGACTTAAATAGATTTTTCTCCAAAAGAGATATGTGAGTGGCCAACAAACATATAAAAAGATGTTCAACATCACTGATCATTAGAGAAACAAAAATCAAAATCGCAATGAGACAGAACCTCACACCATTAGGATGGCCACTATAAAACAAACAAAACCCCAGAAAATGAGCAGTGTGGGTGAAGATGTGGAAGAAGTGGAACTCCTTTATACTGTTGGTGGGAATTTAAGTAAAATGGTTCATTTGCTATGGAAAACAGTATGGCATTCCGGTTCCTCAAAATATTAGAAATAGAATTACCACAAGATCCAGCAATCTCCCTTCTGGGTATGTATGTCAAAGGACTAAAGGCAAGATCTTGAAGAGATATTTGCTATCCTCGTATACAGCAGGGCTATTCAATATTTCAGATTCAAGAGGCAGAAGCAACTCAAATGTCCACCAGCAGATGAATGGATTAACAAAATGTGTTGTATGTGTTCATGTGTCTTCGTGTGTTTATGCATGCGTGCATGTGCACAATGGAATATTAGCCTTAAGAACGACAGAAATCCTGTCATGTGCTACAACATGGACAGACAGACCTTAGGCCATCATGCGAAGTGAAATAAGCCAGTCATGAAAGGACAAATGACTCCATGTATATGGTGTGTCTAAAAGTAGTCAAATTCGAAGAAATAGAGTTGGGAGAGGAGGAAATGGGGAGTTGTCGTTCAGCGGGAATAGTTTCAGTTGTACAAGATTTAATTAGTTCCGGGGACAGGCTGCACACCAGTGTGACTTTGCATAACATGGCTGAAATGTATGCTTAAAAGTAGTTAAGATGGGAAACTTTGTTACATGTGTTACTATAGTTAAACATAATTAAATTTAAAATTTATTGTTTGTTATTCTCACTAGCCACTTTTTCTTTTCTTTTCTTTCCCCCACTAGCCACTTCTCCAGTGGCTAGTGGCCACTTTTCCATGACCACAGGTGGCTGGTGGCTCAGGTGAACTCCACAGGGCAGCTCTGGGGTATAAAAGACTTGTTAGGGCGCCTGGGTGGCTCAGTGGGTTAAGCGACTGCCTTCGGCTCAGGTCATGATCCCGGAGACCCGGGATCGAGCTCCGTATTGGACTGCCTGCTTGGCGGGAGGCCCTCTCTCACTCCCCCTTCCCTCTCTGGCTGTGTTTCTCTCTGTCAAATAAATAAATAAAATCTTAAAAACAAACAAATAAACAAAAAAAACTTGTGAGTCATTTCCGGAAATAGGTATTTGCCTTCATATTTGGTAAAGAGGTGAAAAGATGACCAATAAATCAAATACAGGAAGAGGAAGGCATAAAAAAAAATTAAATGGGTGAGAAAGTGAAGCTTCGGAATCATGTGATGACAAATCCATCTCCTTTAATCTGTCCGCCAAGGGTCAGCTCTCATCCTTCCCTCCTGGCAGTGTTAGCTCGTGTTTTTATCCATAACAAGATGCTTTTCCTTTGCTAGGTGCTTCTCCCTCTCCAGGAAGTCCCCAACCTTTGGGGGCAAAGCCGGTTAGGCTCTCTGAAGCTAACCTGCCAATGAGGAACAGACGTCAAAGGTAGTTTTACCTCCAAGCGTCACTTACAAGAGTCACTTACAAGACTTACAAGAGTCTCCTTGCGGGGCTGGAGATCTGACTCAATCAGGAACTAAACACTGATTCCTGAAAGCCTGGGGCTTGGAAGAAAAGTGCCTGTAGGCAAAGCCATCAAGCTCTCAAAACCCTCAAATTATTCTCAAACATCTAAGCAAATACTTCTAAGTGTCCATCAGCTTTATAAATCTGAACTGCTCTGGAAGGTTAAGAATACAAAAGAAAATTGGCCTATCATTAAATAGATCATGGTATTCCCTTGGGAGAGAGGCAATGAGATCTTCTGACTGGGGAGGCCTTTCCAAGTACAATGACTGAAGATCACACAACAATATCTACTTCTTTCAATGGATGCTAAGTAACAGTTTGAGGAAGAAAGATTCTTAGAGACACACAAGTTATCTCACTGCATTTGCGGCATAAAATTAATTATAGGTGAAAACTCATGTTAGCTCAGCCACCTTGCCAGTAATCATAAGTACAAATTATATTCCTCACTTGGAATGTCTGAGTCTCTAACACAGCCCAACTCCCTTTCGAGAATTCGTTACCTAGCCATTCACTAGGGTTTTTCAAAATACTTTGTTACTACATTGCAAGATGCTGGCCTTGACAGAAATTAGCTAAACAGACAAAAATTCTTTGTCTTGCTTTTTGGTGAACCGCATTCAGAGTTCAGCCGGTTCCTGGAGAGGGTTTAATAAAAGGCAGAGGCGGCTGTCCAGGTGCACATGCCCTTCCAGGGCTTTCTGACTTGCAAACATGAGGAGTGTGCTGGCATGGCCTGTATTTGTACGCATGGCCCCGGAAGGCACTTCAGGAGCACTCACAAACGGGAACCGAGAATAGTTTTCATTCTCAAATTCACATTTTTAGGGTGAGCTCAACTCCCAAGTGGAGAGGCAGCATGGGGACGCCACAGCGCAGGTGTAGGCACCTCCCGCTCTAACACCCACGGGGCACCTGGGGCTGGTGTCCACTCTGCAGAGACACAGGACAGACTCGCCCGGCTGCTCCCACTGGCTACTCACCGTGGTGCCGTGAACCGTCCTCCTTCGCCCGGAGCCCTCCGGTGGCGTTACCAAGAATTTGGGTCGCTCCGTCAGATTTCTAGAGTGTGCAGCTCTGTAGGGCATGATGTTGATGGGGCTGCAAGGTGCTGAACGAGGACAAATGGGGATAACTAGGGTGTAGGTGATTGTTTTACACACAAGAGTGCCAGAGGAGCAGTTGAAGGAAAGCCAAAAGCAGGTTCAGGAAAAGGAGCAAAGCAGAGATAGAGAGAAAAGTAGGGAGAAGAAGTTATTACCTAAAGGTGTGCAGGACCATCATATTTAGCTCTCCTCACAGTCCTACTGGTTTATAGTGTGTCCAAAAAGAAGCCATGTCCAAGTAAAAAATCTAGACTATGTAAGTTCTTTGGCTATTTAGTGATTAAAGATACGGATGTAGTCTAATAACTAAGGAAGGCGATGGGCTTATATTCCTATGAACTGATGGTAAAACACAGTATTAGTGGCAGATCATTTTAAATAAGGACTGTTCATAATCAGATTTTTCCCAATTAGCTTTAAGATGGAACAAAAGGTGGAGACAGGAAGTAAGCAAGCAGGCAAGCAAGGCCGACTCCAACTATTTCAGGGGTCAAGTTCAACAGCCAGTGGAGAAAAGCAACGGAATTCTTACAATGTTAACCAACTCATGCTAGGTGTTAAGACTTGTTACAAGGGTAACTAATAATTTCCAGAAACAAATTCTGTAAATGTTTTGTCTCTTTAAAGCCAAATTGGATGCATGGCTTCTGGGTTTTCCCAAAAGCCAAGGCATTTGACGGTTTTTAACAAGCAGAAGGTATAGGGATATGGGATGTAATAATTTCAAATGGGGAGTAGAACGTGCATATGTTAGAACTGCCAAAAATACAGTTGAATTGTGAAGAGCTTTTACTGTTTTACTCAGGTTGGGAGATATATATATATATATATAAAATTATTTTTTTAAAATCACAGTTTCTGACTATTCACGTTCACAGGAATACTGTCAATAATCAAATGATTCTGGGCAAAAAAAAAAAAAAAAAGGTTCTAAGAAAGTTTATATAACACTACATAGGTACCAAAAGTGTGGGTTCTAAGCTTCCAAGGTTCATTTTTCAGATCTTTCCGAAATCTTCTTCTCCAGCAAAAAATAAGACAATTAAACATGACTCCTGAGGAGAATACTGTGTGCTTGGATGATGTTATAAAATGACTTTACTTTCTTATAGCCATTGTAGCAAGCTTTTAAAAAGAACATTATTTCAGCTAAGGTATAATAGTATTTATTAAAAAATTAAAAATTCACAAGGAAAATTAGGAATTTTGGAATTAGAGTTAAAAATGTTATTTTGGTTTCATTTACAGACAGAGAGTTGATCAGACTGCTTATTTATTCATGTGCTCTCTTATTAAATGATTTGTAGTATTTTCTGGTCATCACTAAATGGTCATGGAGGGAATGGACTGGGAATTGCATTCTCTTTTCCAGTCCTCTGAAAACAGAACTCTATTGTTTCAGGATAAACTGAAACACTGCATTCCCCCTCAGTCTCCCTTAAAAGAATATGTGTATCAGGGCGCATGTGCATCAGACACCATTAAGTGTCTGCCTTCGGCTCACGTCATGATCACAGAGTCCCAGGATAGAGTCCTAGGATAGAACCTCGCATCTGGCTCCCTTCTCTCTCTCTCTGCCTCTGCTTGTGTTCCCTCTCTAAGTGTCTCTCTGTTAAAAAGAAAAAAGAATATGTGTATCTTAACTTGGGAGTTGACCTAAAACTTTGCCTCAGACCTTAATGGTGAAGGAAGAGTCCTTTTGTCGTGAGAAAGGAGAAAGAACTTAGTCTCATTTGGCTTCCTGTGATTACAGGGGAAACTACCTGAAAATAACCCTCATCAAGGGCCACAACAAATCATTTGCATGTCCCAGACTCAGAAGAGTTCAATAATGCAAAACTCTTGCAAACCAGTCAAATGCATTTGAAGAATAACATCCTGGCACAAGGCACTTCTGTGGGATTGATGACCAGGAGAGGTAAAGACTTCCCAGGGCACAGCCAGAGGCCATTTACCTTGCTGCAGAATCAAGAGGACCCTAGACCACAGCCCTGCTCTGAGGCCAGGTTCTGATAGGACAGGAAACACAGAAATAGTAGTTCATTTCCTCCAGTGGAAAATAATTTCCGGGGTATCTAGGGAGCACTTCCTGAGATGATCATCGATGGATGTAAGTCAATCTTATCACACCTCAGGTTCATTCTTTGTTACAGTGTTGAGGTCATATTAAGCAAAGGAAGAAAATATCCTTAAATCCATCTAGTGCGGTTTGTAAAAAAAATCCTCAAATTTAATTGTTTAAGGAACATGATCTAGCATGGTCTAGCATTTACAAACACTGTAAATTCTTTGTAAGGACATTACGTTTCATGGACTTGGTTGTTGTTCAGAACAACAACTAGTGAAAAACCTGAAACCTTTAAATCATTTACTGGAATTATCTTGCCCTTCTGGAGAGTAAGAACAATTATATACAGTATTCTGATTTTCCCAGAGTACTCTTGGTATCCCAAAGTAGTTTTATTAAACATGGAAATTCTTCTATGGAGTGTCCAGTAGAAAGTCTTCTATCATATCTCTATTTCCTTCTACTCTTGATAGCGAGTATGGATTAATTTAACTTATTCAAGATCTTCTACATGAACTATACGAAAAGGTGCAGAGAAAAGATAATGCAGTGTGAGTAGCTAGAGTATAGCAGAGAATAAAAAACTTATAAAACAAAATAATATTAATAACATTTATTGAGCACCTACTATGTGCGGTACTACCTTAAACATTTTATATGTATCAACTCATTTAACCCTGAGCTCTAATAATCACATGTATTTTAAAAGATGGGCACGAGTAAGTCAACCCAGATGGCCACAAATGAGAGACAGGAGACTCCTGCAAATTTCAAATGCTCTTTCTGCTTGTTCTGGGAGTTTGCAATCACCAACCACCTTAGGGGTAAGGATGGCTATTTTGATCTGCTCTTGTAACCCTGGCTCTGGACGTGGGCCACCCTCTTGCCAATGGCAACCAGATATTAGATGAACTCGGGAGACAACAGTAAAATGGAAAGACATGAATAATCATGGAGAGCAGATGGAAAAAGGAAAAGTGATGAAAACAGTGTTTTTGACAAGATAAATGTAAGAGATATTTACGTATGTAATTTCAAAAGGAAAAAAATGAACACAACAGTTCTGATTCGTTAAATATAAGCTGTATCAAGGCAATAATAAAGTAACAATGATCTAAAGAATATATGAATAAGAGCGGCAACTCAAGTAAAGGCCTATGCATTGCTTCAGGGCAAAATAAATTACAGAAATGTATCCATTTGTGAGAAGGAGAATGGAAAAGTTGCAAAGCAAAGAACAGGCAGTCAGCAGGTAAAAAGCCCCCTGATCGAGCAGAACAGTGTAGAGAGGGAATGTGGGAAGATGGGCACGCAGAGTGGGTGGAGCATGAGCCAGTGATGTTGGAAAGGACTGGAGGAGGAGCGAAAAGAATTGACACAAGTTAGTGACAGAAACAGCAAAGACAGACACTTCTTCAGCTGCGAGGCAGTCATTCAGCATGAAACAACATAGGGGTGGAGATTCCAAAGCATGAGAGCCCTGAACTATTTAGAGCCTACAAAACAGGACTGAAAGCAATGTTATAGTTTCTTCAATTAGCTGGACATACGGAGAAACTTTCATGACTTGTGTAAGAATGTGATGCATTCTCAGACACAAAATAAGCTATCTTGCAATTAGCTGTACTTTCTCCTCCAGAAAAATCTCAGATGCGATGTGACAGCTGACCAGAGAGTTCCTTCACAGAAAAAACACAGAACACTGTGGTCCAGCTAATTGAATGTACAACTGTACACAGAGCATCACTCCAGGCGCTGAGGATGCAGGGGGAAGCACGTTTAAGACCCATTGCATCAATCAGAATTCTAAGTGACTCTGCTCCCCGTCACTTACTGCCAGCCACTGCTCTTGGTTTCCACCAGCAGGTGGTAGGAATGGCTACACTTGCTTTTTCAACTACCTCCTGGGGGTATTGTGAGAATTAGGGTTGTTATTAGCTCGCTTGAGCACCAGGGTTGAAAAAAAAAATCATAAAACCACCAAGAATTATTTGCAAGGAGGGCTAATGAACATGAAGTGACTTGCAGAGGCAAAGCATTTTTAAAGGGCACTTTATGAAAAGGCTGTGTAATTTCCCAAGCGCCAAAGACAAGGGCTGCTCGGCTGCTTACAGAGATATCCCAGCTGTGCCCAGAGATATTTGGGACAAACCAAATCATCTCACCACGAAAGAGGAGTTGCCAAATGTTGAGTACGTGATTTTCTTTCCAGCTAGGTAGAGGCTCTACACTCACTTCTCGTTAAACTAATTGGCTCATTCGGGCATGCTTCACATTTCAAAAACGTGGAGGAGTTATAACTAATTATAACAACCAGTACTTGGCACATTCTCCCTATTTTCAAAGTATGGAACAAAGAAGAAGACTGTAATTAGCCTTCTCCACAACTCTTCAAGATGGGCGAGGGTACTAATTCCTAGATTACCTAGGAAAGCCTGGCGCAGGCAGAAGTTGCTAGCCCACAGTCACATCGTGAAACTCTTGCTTAAATCGACCTGGGCTTTGATTTTAGTCTGAGTCCATCTATTAGTGTTAAATATTAAGTCATGTCTACACTCCATGGTCTGCTCAGATGCAGGGGCAGAGAGAAAGGCGGGAAAGGGATAGCTTTTTCTGGTGATGTTACAAACACGCAGAAGCATCTGAAGCCATCGGATCCCAAGGAGGGGCGTCCTTTGTCTGCCTGGCATCTGGTGTCGAGATAAGATGCGAAGAGGAAACAGTACCAGGAGCGTGAAACCAACACCAACAGACATTTCCAAAGCCGCTGCACCCAGGCGGAGAGAAGCAAACACGCTGGGGAAGCCCGAGACATGATCAGATGGAATGGGGTGGCTCAGGTGGGACTTTACCTCACCAAGAAGGTTGCACCTTGACAGTTTTACCTGCATCTCCAGACAAGGCTGCTGTGCTTTTACTTCTGGCCAGGAACGAATGTGTGGGCGTCAGTAGTCTGTTAACAACGCTGCTCTCCCATGGGCTGAGCTGCAGGCGGCGAGCTAGACGTCACCACATAAGCAAGATGTTAGAGGAATTCTTTCTGGGGGGCAAGAAGGGGCAAGAGCATCCTCCTTATGGCTTCCATACATCAGGCCTTTAAGAGATGAGGCTCTCCAAGGAGGACAGCTGGCATAAGGTCTGGGAGATGGGAATTCAACCCAAAGGAGGAGCTAGTCCAAAATGTTGCCTTTCTTCAAGATGCTAAGTCTATGGCGGGCTCTATGCTAGTTTTATGGATGCTGATTTTGCTAACCACCTTTCTTTAGGAGTGAACAGGAACAAAACCGAAATATCATGTCTCTGTCAGGTTGGCATGCCGTCAACCTCGCGGCCCTCAGCAGGACGGGCGGTGGACTAAACGGCACACACCTCAGCCAAAGGGCTTCCTAAGTATCCTGAATAACCAACTCTAACACAGGCTGTGGCAGCTTAATGCAAGACTGCATTTCTATATAAATAAAGACAGAAAGGGTCTCTATGACATTTTGCTAGATGTCCATGAACTACTCTTCATCAAGTGAGGGGAAATTAGATCTAATTAAAGGAAAGAGGGCTCATGCAAAATTCTGTCGGGGATTTCCTTTTGACTTTTCCACTCAGCAAGCCAGGTTCTTTAAGGTCCCTGTTTGGCAAAAGTGTAAACATTTTGGTGGAGGATAAGGGTAAAATTGCAAGACGTAATTAAAAAGAAAAACCAAAATCCAATATAAACTTAATGTGAGAAATTACTAGTGGGTGTGTGAACATTCCAGAAAAAAATTTAGAATAATGCAGTGAGTATAGTCCCAAGCTGTACTGGGGCTTGGTGGCAAGACGATCGTTGGGAAATGCATGCTAATTATAAATTAATGACTTAGCTTCCAGTGGTGAGCCATGAAAATACAGGCTACTTTCCAAAAATATCAGGGAAGAAGCTTGCAAAATCCTACAAGCATCATTAAATTAAGGTAACCAAACATCTCTATTTTAGGGCACATTCCCAAGTCACTGATAAAAGTCTTGAAAACTGTCTAAACCTGACAAGGCCAGTTCTGTTTTGTACCATAAACAGCAGGTGTCTCTGGAGCGATTGTTCTTTTAATAATCTTTTATATGTTGTATGTTAAAGGAATGACATTTAAATAAAAAAAATTAGTTTCAGTTAACAGAAGTTATCTGATGTTAAATGCTGGTATAGAAAATACATGCTTCTGTTTGAAAGGAAATACCAACCTCCAGTAAGTAACTTGATTACCCGACTTTATTTTTTAAAAAGTCATTATTTTGATCAAGGCTGCAGTGAATTGAAGAACTAGTGAATTATTTATTAGATTTTCTGTTATTAGGAGAGTCTTCTCAGTTAAATTAAATCTTATTTGACCCACATAAATAAAAGGACTATATCACTACATATATGTTGTATATATACAATCATATACATAATAGAGTAAGAGGTACATGGTAGAACGACAATGGAACAAGGGGTGTTACACACTATAATATGGCAGTGTGGGCATGGGAGCACCAATGATGGAATTGAACACAAACTGAAAGTAGAATACAGTCACACAAAACCAATGGGGAGGAGTGAGGAAAATGAAATGAAAATATTCCACAGAACTATATTTTTTCAAGTATGTGAGAAGGAGAAGAGAGGAATGCTCCCTTTCTTTGATAAACTCTGCGGGAGGATTGGCTCACCATTGCAGAGATGGTTTACCATTGAGAAGACATGTCTTTTCTTTCCCCCTGGATTAACAAGTTCATTAACTTGATTTCTGTGAGTCTTTAAAGCATCAACCAAAGCATCTGCCTCAAACGAAGATTCAAAACCCTCTTTGACTTGTGTTTAAAGCAAATCTGAAAAGATTTGTTTTATAGATCTGACAGCATGAATGAAAGATTTTGCCAGAAGGAACATGTTTCCGCTTCTGCACTCATTACTATGCCCTGAATGTCTAGGGAGAGATCTCTTTCATAAGATAACTCTTTAGTAAGGGTTAGGACAGGAGAGTTAGTGCATTGTTTCTCCCCCAACCCCCCACCGAGAGGTGCCTGATTTCAAGACGATGAGCTTCTGAAAGAACAGATATTGATTTTCATGGAACAATGCTAGTATTGATCCTACTTAAGCCCAAGGAGATATTGACAATAGCCCTAACAGGCCGCCTGGACCAGGGGAGGCACACAACCACAGATGTTTGTATCACCACCTTCTTCCAAACGCAGGAAATCACCGTTCAGTTTCAGACGGGTGCCATGCAAAAAATCAGGCGAGTGTGCCAGATCCCGAGAGTTCATGAGAAGCAGGAAGCCCAAATGGTATAGGAGATACTCCATTTTTAGAATGATGGCAGTGAATTCAAATTAAAACAAGAACCACAAACCCTGCACAGGTCAACCAGAAAGTGCCTGTGAGCAGAGTACAGCTCTGCAACCATGTCCTGTGATCGAGATTCTAGGGCAAAATGTATGGGCTAATTTTAGTGATTTCATTTCTTGCTTTTTTTTTTAAACTCCTTATCCTTCCTTGAGAAAAACCTGGTTAAGTAGATAGCTTAAGAATATTAAGAAACACACATTTTTAATGTAAAAATTTCCAGTGGCAAAATTCTCTGTATTACAGCACTTGTAAAAATCTTTGGTAATGGGGCGCCTGGGTGGCTCAGTCATTAAGTGACTGCCTTCAGCTCAGGTCATGATCCCGGAGACCCGGGATCGAGTCCCACATCGGGCTTCCTGCTCGGTGGGAAGCCTGCTTCTCCCTCTCTCACTCCCCCTGCTTGTGTTCCCTCTGTAGCTGTGTTTCTCTCTGTCAAATAAATAAAATCTTAAAAAAAAAAAAAAACACTTTGGTAATCAGAGGGCATGTTTCCTTTAACTCAGGTCATGTTTTCAGTCTATGTGACACTATATTGAAGTGTGATAACTCAAGTATTGAAAAGCAAGTAGGTCACAGGCACAGAGCTACTGGCTGTCATGCATTAGGTCTGGAGGACCTGGGGAAGCACAGCCTGGGGGACTGGATGTTTACCAACTAGTATGGGAGTATTTCAGTATTTTGAATAACCAGGAGCACATTCCGGCTGAATGTCAACCTTGATAGCATCTGAGCCTCAACTGAATATCAGCTTGAAGGCCTGTGTGAGAGGGCTAAGAAAGCTCAATCTAGTAAATGGTGTAGATTAGTCTGTAAAAGCCTCTAATTTAATAATTTGGTAAGAAGGCTTCCTAATTTAATAAAACATAACCAACTTTTAAAAATGGCAGAAAAAAATAAAGATAGTAGAAAATAAAATCAACTAAATTACTAAAATCTATAAATTAGAGAAGTTCAAATTCAGAAGAATTTCCAGTCCCGTTAAAAGGCCTAGCCCGGTTCACAGTCCTACTGAAAATTTTGTCTGACTTAAAAAAAAAAATTCTTGGTGGCGCCTGGGTGGCTCAGTTGGTTAAGCGACTGCCTTCGGCTCAGGTCATGATCCCGGAGACCTAGGATCGAGCCCCACATCAGGCTCCCTGCTCGGCAGGAAGCCTGCTTCTCCCTCTCTCACTCCCCCTGCTTGTGCTCCCTCTCTGGCTGTGTTTCTCTCTGTCAAATAAATAAAATCTTAAAAAAAAAAAAATTCTTGGACCATGTGGGAGCTCCTGGATGAACTGAATCTTCCTTCCTGGACAAACTTGACCTTGCCTATTGGACCCAGGAACTGGTAATTCACAGTTCTTTTGATGAGGGGTCAGAGAAGCAGAACTCCCAAATTTGGTGCTCTCCCTCTGATCCTATTAGTCTAGCTTAGGATTCTATTTGATAGGCCTCATGATTCAAGGGGCAGTTTCCTGGACCTGGTTGTTGGAACTTCCCTTGGTCCTTAACTTTACTCAAAGGAGGAATGCATACAGTCAGGGTTGATCCAAGGAAGGACATCCATGAAGGTAAGAGCTGAAGATGTGGCGTAGCAACAAAATGGGTTAGGAGCTGGTGATTTCTGTGCTAGACCCTCTTCTCCGACAATTAGTTTGTAGGATATTAAATTGGGTCTTTCTCCTCTGTCCATCATCTCTGGAACTCTGTTACCCCAACTGGAGCAGGTGAGCCACCCAATAAAACTCTCCCAGTTCTAAGATCCTATTAAGAATATCCAATCAGACACGATCAGGTGGAATCTATTAAACAATCCTGTTGCTAGCTGACG
Source organism: Spilogale gracilis (assembly GCA_004023965.1). NCBI lineage: Eukaryota > Metazoa > Chordata > Mammalia > Carnivora > Mephitidae > Spilogale > Spilogale gracilis. The sequence goes on from PITA01000123.1 coordinate 361,885, forward strand.
AACCACTGTTATTCCACAGAAGGGTGGTAGGATATTGTTTGGTTTATTGCCCATCTACCCCAATTTGAGCTGTGGAACTGCAGGAGAGAGTAGGTAAGGTATGACTTCAAAGTACCATAAAATCCCAACTGCAGTTTGTCTTAGACATAGGTTCACAAAAGTATAAAATTAAAGTGCAGAGTAAGTGATCATATCCAAAGAAAAGATGAGTGAACAATTGTAAGAACAGCACTCATACATTATATTTTACACTAGGGGAATGGGTTTGAAAATAAAGGCTATTTATGAAAGCAATGTTAATTCGTAATACTTTTCTCTAACATATATTAGGCTCTTAATTTGACTACAAGTCTAATATCGATGATTTAGGCAAATTAGTTAAAAAAAAAAGGAATGGTTTAGGTTAAAAGGCAAGAATAGGAAATTGTTTAACATGTACTGCTTTAAGAGATTAGTTATTAGTTATAAAATAACACCAACATGTATAATATTGTACATTATAATGACACAACTTTTACACAATATAAAATATATCAATACACATACACACATACAGAACATGCACACATTGGATTCTTTTTAAAGACTATAAACACTGAATGTTTCCCAGTTTCTTTTAAAGCATTGAAAATAACCATAATTTGTTACTTTTAGAGAGTATGTGTTCTTATATTGCATAATAATTCTTTGGCTTTCTAATTTAAAATCACTTTAAGTTCTGTAAAACCATAGCTTGTCTTAAAAAGTTGATTTTTCCTTCTATGAGATATAAACATGTAAAATAAAACTTTAATTTTATACATAACTCAACATTCATGTACTGTAAATCCAGGGGATGAATAAAACTCAAAATTCAAATAAAACATTAATGGGAAGACTGTGATTACTGAAAGTTGTAGGAGGCTTCAATGATGATATTCTTGAAGTTAGGCCAAATCCCTTAAGAGCAAAATGAATGGACACCAAAAACCAATCACACACTCTCTCTCTCTCTCTTTCTCTCTCTCTCTCACACACACACGTGAAATGCAGTAAGCAAGGTCTGGTTAAGTGAGAGAAATCAAATAGCAAAATGAAATCTACCAACATGAATCATTTAAGTCTTTTTAGACAGTCAAAGCTTGGAATTCCCAAAGTACAGATGAAAAGTCAAAGACAACATGACTGAAGTAAAATAAATGTTCGTAACAAAGATTATTGGCATGTTGGTGGATAAGAGGGTGATTTCTGGAGCTGTAAACTCAATTACTAAAAAGTTGAGAAGCACCGCTTTCATCACTGCTAAATGCAATCATTCAGCCAAGTTCTAAAATGAGCAAGGTTCTTGTCGCAAGGGAAATGCTGCTCAGCCGTTTATTGCTTTTTTACTCTGAAGTTTTGTTCTTCCTATTTAAGAAACGTAGGGAAAGCAACTTCAGATGCTTATTTTTAGCTGTAAACATCCAGAAAAAAATACATTAAGTAAGTAACAACACTTTTTTTTTTTTTCCTTTTGACTGTACCTCTATCTGGAGAATTTAGTAAAGTTGCAGATGAAGAGGAGAGCCGCTTGCTAATGACGGGATCAACATGTTTCGAAAGATTCATGGTGGAAACTGACCGCCTGTCTGGATCTAAAACAAACGGAGATAATGCTAATTGACAGCCGGCATGCAGGATTGCAATTTCCTACTTCATGGACGGGAGGAAAAACTAGGATTGGATGCTTTCAGCTTTCTATTACTAGATCTTACATAATAGCACAGTTTTCTAAGCGGACATCTTAAAGGTAACTTAAAGGTCCGAAATAAAATTCCTTCTTCTCATAGGATAAAACAAATATTTAGCACACCAGTTTGTCAGCCAGGGAAATTCAAGCACATTGTTATAATACAACAGACAGATGAGGACCAAAGGCAGGCCAGTGGAGGGCAGCTAAAATAATGCGGCAGAGCGTACAGCAGAGGGGATTGTGAAAATGGATGCCCTAAGGATTTCCCCAGTCAGGAACTAGGAGGTAGTAATGCGGCTGGTGAAACAGAATGCAAACACTAGAGGGGAAAAAAAAAAAGAACTCCAGGTTCTGTGCATTGCTGCTACTTTTTCTTGTAGAGTCACTTTACCCAAGGCGTTGAAGTTCATTACAGGAAAACAGATTCAAAAGAAAGAAGAAAGACTAGGTGTGAAGTGAAGGCCACTGTAGAATTTCTTTTTAAAAAGTTGACAAGTAACCACACCTCTGTGCCTATAACACCGAGTTTCAGGTGGTTTATAAATGTAGAATCGGCCCAAACTTGCCCAATAAAACTGATGGTGATATCAAGAAAATTAGAGTTAAGTTTATTAATAATGCTATTGATCCCGTAGGTGAGTAATTTCCGAGTAATTGTGAAAGTTCAGCAAGAATATACAAGGCAAAAATCAGCTCTGTTGGTTTGCTGTCTGTATGGTGGGACCAAGCAGTCAAGAGGTTCATGAGAACAGATCCTGTCCCCTGAATAAAACAGCATAGAATGGATGTCTCAAATCTCATTATATTTACTTAGGAGGGCAAGTAGATGTTCTGACTTATGACCAAAGTTAGAAGGGTTTTGCCATATTTTGTTTTCTATTGTGAGCTTCTTCTAAAACTAAAAACAAAAAATAATCCTTGTGGTAGATGCGTTTATTGTCTAAGTAACATTCGGCGTCAAAAATTTTACAGTAAACGTCCCTCCACAGAACAACCATTTTGGCCATTATTGACAGCGTATGGAGGATAAATAAGTCTTCTCTGAACATCAGACATTCCAATCTCTCCTGGGACACATTTGTAGGGTTGAACAACTCAATTATAAAACAAGCAGACCCAGACATCAAGCCTGTGACGTCAATTAACCCTTAATTGATAGGCTCTTGGGGCAATCCTGAAGATTTTGGATAAAATATCAAAAGGAACATCTTAATGATGAAATGTAAGGTCCAGGGACACAAGGAAGGATAACAAAAGCCATTTCTGGGTGATTGACAGCAATTCATTTTCTGATACTGTTTTTACATGTGATGCTTTGGTTGGGGGCCATCGTGTCTCTAAGCAGGCCTACTCTGCATGGCGAAATTGAAGAAGGTGTAACTTGCATTTCTTCTATTACTCATATACAAAGGCTTTTTTAAATCCTTTCTTTTGCTCAATAAACAAAATACAAATTCACGAAAGGATTTAGGGAGAATCAGTTAAAAAAATTTACAAAGCATGGGGCACCTGGGTGACTTGGTTGGTTAAGCCACTGCCTTCAGCTCAGGTCATGATCCTGGAGTCCCAGGATCGAGTCCCAAATCGGGCTCCCAGCTACGCGGGAAGTCTGCTTCTCCCTCTGATCTTTTCCCCTTTCACACTCTCTTTCACTCACTCTCTCTCTCAAATAAATAAATAAAATCTTAAAAAAAAAATTTACAAAGCAGTGCTAGTGTGGACAGTAAGGCAACACACTGATTTAATCTGGATTAAATTTAATGTCTAAGATCTAGTTTTTGATCGACAAACATTGACTAGTTGCCCAACCTGAGTGAGGCACTGTTATAAGGACTAAGACCAGGTCACTGCTCTTCAGATCACAGCAGATCACTACGACCTTGGAGAATTTTGGCAAATTCCAGTTACTTTCCAACTTCTCTGTTCTCGTATAGCAGCAATTTTCTCTAATTCACAGCCTTTATAAAAATGGATATTATCCAAGAGCTAACAAATACAGCACTAGCTTCTCTTGCTCTGAGTGGCAGAAATAAAGGCCATATATTGAAACTTTGAGTGTGGAAGCAAGAAAAAGTAGGGTTCTGGGCACCTGCGTGGCTCAGTGGGTTAAAGCCTCTGCCTTCGGCTCAGGTCATGATCTCAGGGTCCTGGGATCGAGGCCTGCATTGGACTCTCTGTTCGGCAGGGAGCTCGCTTCCTCCTCTCTCTCTGCCTGCCTCTCTGCCTACTTGTGATCTCTCTCTGTCAAATAAATAAATAAAATCTTAAAAAAAAAAAAAAAGAAAAGAAAAAGTAGGGTTCTAAAGATATATACCACGGCAGCTTTTCGTCTATGGAACATATGTATAAAACTGCCCCTAGAACAAAATATCACACATAAATGAGCCCTATGATTACAAATTTGACACATGCCCCGTCAAGTACCACTGGGTCCCCAAGAGCCAAGGGAGAAACAAGAAAAGTGCTTCCAAATATAGTCCAACATCAGAAGAAAGTAAGTTGTGATAATAGGCTTTTAGAATTTTTCAAATAAAGGGGTTCTACTGGATGCACCCAACATTAGGAATGAAAGAAGAGAGCAAACAAAAATCCACGGGTGTTTAGATTAAAACAACAGAAAACAGCCGTACTGACAGGGGTAGGACCGGGGTCGGGTAGGGGAGCGCAAACTGGATGTACTTTGATCCCGGGTAATTTATTAACTAAAACCCCTCTTTTTAAAGGTTTTATCCAGAGTGATCACTTAGAGAGAAAGTAAACACATCAAACGTCATTATATTATTTCAACACCTTCAAGTCACCGGAATTGTACCATCGCACTTGAGAAACACTGTGCCATATCCCAGATCTAGGTCTATGCAATGGGCTATTAAGCATGCATTATGACTAAGTGACGGTTTAGCTACTGATGGCCCGGCCCTAGGCTGGAGGCTAGCTACAGGTCAGGCAGTCAGCAACGACGGGGATGTCTGTACCCGCTTTTCTAGTACCACCAAGAGCTGGGAAGTGGTGGTCCAGGCCTGCTAAATCGAGAAAGGTGAATGATGACTCAACAAAACCACCTGGGGACAGAATGTAAGACAATGATTTTTCAAAGTAAATAATAATACTTAAAAAAAAAACATTATTAGACTCACACAGATGAAAAAGAACTCACACACTATATAAAATTCAAGGTGTATTGAATTTACAGTACAAAAATAAAGCCTCTCACTAGGTCCAAATTTCAGTGTGATTTTATGTCCGTTCGAGAATGAGGGAACAGCTGAGACATTCACTGGCTCTAGTTGCAGAACCTGCGATTTCTCCTGCAGAACATTAATGTTGCACATGTTCTATGGTCTGAATACACAAACTCAGAGGATTGATTTTGATCAGTCAATACTGCTATGATTCTTCCAGAGAAGACGGTAAAATTGGTTAACTTATTCCATCATCCTGAAATCTTAATGCAACTGATTACTTAAAATAATTTGGAAACCCTGCATAGATTTCTATCTCTTCGAGGAGCTGTGAAACAAAAGAGAAAAGCAGCCTGTGTTAAGGGAGAGAACCTTATCTTCTAACATCCATCACTCTCTTATCCTCAAACAGTAGGAGCAGCATTTATAATTTAATTATTTCAGCACGATTTTTGTTTTGGAAACACAGGCTTAGAAAAAAGAAGCAATTGCCCTTTTGCTGTCCAGGAAAAAGGAGTGATTTTTGAAAGTGATCCCAGTTTGTTTACCTGCACTGTGGATACTGGGGCTCCCATGGAGAGGGCCTCCCCATGACCACCGGTTATGCTTCTGTCTCGGCTTCTGGCTCCTCTCCATTGTCCGTCGTACAACAGCTTCATGGCGTTCCTTAAATGAACAGAGGAGTGGGTGATTAGATTCAACCTGGTTGTTAGAGGCTTCTTCAACTTAAGGCAGAATGCAATAAAGGCACTCCTGAGAGTTTTACCTTAAGACTCCTACCTCCTAACACTTACACCTTATCTCCAGGTAGGAGTAACTCACCAGCCTGGGGGGTTACCGAAAGCATCAGGTCTCAGTTGATAAAGCCCCTGGGGAAGGATGGGTACTTAAAGAAGCAACCCTGTTATTCCTACCAGGAGCACAGCGCTTTCATCAATTCACATAAGCATGGTGGCGCAGGTCTTAGCTGGAGCAGATGCTAAACAAATGTGGTACCGTTTCTTAAAAATGAATGGCATTTAGAATCTGAGCAGGTGGGTAAGCCTGACTCCATGACTCACTGAGCTATGACTTATTCATTCTGAGTCTACATGTTCATTTTTTTCGGAAACTGATATATAAACACTCAAGGGCTGAGTAAAGATTAGATGACATAATCTACGTGAAAACTTTTATAAGCGGGAAAGCCCGGCACTTTCACGCAGATGAATGAAACACAGGTAAGTTACAGCTCTAGACCAGAGACCTGGGCTTTTAAAGCTTTTAGGGTAGTAACTGTAACAATCACAGCACTCCGCTACCTGTCCTCCATAACCCGACCTCCCCGGAAGCTGTGGCTATCCATAAAACTGATTAGTTAATGCTGCTAGGCATCCCAGCGCCTAAACGGAAGGTTTCCCGGTAAACGTGCCGCATTTCTGAAGCACACAAACCTCCCCTTCACTGCTGCGGGCAGCCTCTTACTTTGTCCTCCTCCAGCCTCTGCCTCCTCTTTTCCTCCACAGCAGCCCTCCTCCGCTCCTCCTTCAGCCTCTGTTCTTCTAGTTTCTTCTTCCGTTCTTCCAGGTGCTTTTCATAGTGCAGCCGGGCTCGCTCTTCCCTTTCTAGCCAGATTATTTCTCTGGCAGCTTCGGGAGGAAAAACAAGGGAAATCAAGCACAGGAAGGTTCTGAACTGGAACAGGTACTGGAGCGCCTGGGTGGCTCAGTTGGTTAAACGTTGGGAGTCTTGATTTAGGCTCAGGGATGATGTCGGGGTTGTGAGATTGAGCGCACCTCTGGGGTTCTGCACTGGGCGTGAAGCCTGCCTGAGATTCTCCCTGTCCCTCTGCCCCACCCACCCTGCTTGTAGGCACTCTCTCTTAACATAAAAAAAAGAAAATGTGCATAGGCAGTACTGTATCAATGGCCCACATTGAACAAATACGGGTTCTTTGGTTTTGCATTTGCCAAGCCTGGCCTATGCTCTCCTTCAGTTTTGAGGGAAAACGGACCACTATTAATTTATAGCATAAGTTAATATGCTAACAATGAGGTCTAAGAAGATGCACTGAATGCTACTCTTTGGAAATCCCTGCAGTCCTCTAGTTTGCTGTGTTATTCTGATAGGATGCCTATAAAACCAACAGTACCATTTATCTCTCTTTTAAAAAATGTGATATCCTCCACATCACAAGCCTGTGACTACAGCTGATTCAACGGAGCACTGGTTCTCTCGAAGTATTAAAAGAATTTGGGAGAAAATGCCCAGAATGGATAGTTGATAAAAGATACATTAAATGCCTTACAGATTTATCACACTGAGTCAGCTAAGTGATGTGAGTGAGTAAAGAGGCAGCTCTACTCTGGTTAAGCTGAATCTGTTAATATCATAGGCTGAATGAAAATATGCAATTCAGAAAATATTGTTCGGGGATGCAGTGCTTCTTTTCTCCTTTACATATACATGGTTCTTCCTCATTTTAGGAGAATACATAGCCCACAAAACTTTTTTCTTTTTTTTTTTTCAGTATGATGCTTCCTTGACCTGTGATAGACAGATCTTTCTTTCTTTCTTCCTTTCTTTCTCTTTTTCCTTCCTTCCTTCCTTCCTTCCTTCCTTCCTTCCTTCCTTCCTTCCTTCCTTCCTTCCTTTATTTTTAATTTATTTGACAGACAGAGACACAGTGAGAGAGGGAACACAAGCAAGGGGATTGGGGGAGGGAGAGGCAGGCTTCCTGCTGAGCAGGGAGCCCAATGGGGGGCTCAGTCCCAGGACCCTAAGATCATGACCTGAGCCAAAGGCTGACACTTAATGACTGAGCCACCCAGGCTCCCCTAGACAAATCTTTAAAAGTGTCCGAACAAAATTTAGAGCATAAGCCTTGAGGGTAATAAATGGCATATAAGTTAAAATATTATTTTTTAAGAGAAAAAAAATAAAAATTCAGAACATTTCAGTTTCCTCCAAATGTTTACTATTAAAGATTCTGCATTTCTGCCACCATTAAACCTTTCCAAAGCTATTCATTCGAGGAGACAAATCTACTGAAAGCAGTCTGAATTGACTTCACTTGTGTGAAAAGACAAGGAGAGTCCAAGATGAGTTTGTCTTGTGACATCACCCAGGGTGGAGGAAGAGAGAACTGGGTTCTCCTAGGAGCTCTGCCACTAACAGGTGGGGAGATCTTAAGACACACTCATTTGAATTTCAGTTTTCTCTTGCCTAAAAGATATAGAAATTGATTTTCAAGAGTTTTTCCAAGTTTAAAAGCCCATGGTGCTAAAGAAATTCTCAGGCCCAAATTGAAAATTTACTTTAAGTAAAAGCACATAGCATGTGCTCAATAAATATTCTCCGAGTGAGTGAATAAATAAAAACACTATGAGAATACACAAAGTAACAGGTGCGGAACATAATTCTAACTTTTTTTTTTTAAGATTTTATTTTTTATTTGACAGAGAGAGAGAGAGAGAGAGAGAGAG
>PITA01000124.1:0-49266 GCA_004023965.1 Spilogale gracilis
TGAAGTGGTAGGGGTGCAACTTAACTCTTCTGCATATGGATAGCCAGTTGTTTCAGCACCATTTATTGAAAAGAATATTCTTTCTAATTGAGTTGTCATGGCACCCTTATCAAAAATCAATTTACAGTAAATGTTTATTTCCAACTCTTAATTCCATTGGTCTATCCTTCTATTAGCACCACAGTATCTTGATTACTTAATTCCATTGGTCTATCCTTCTATTAGCACCACAGTATCTTGATTACTGTAGCTTGGTAGCAAATATTGAAATTAGGAAGTTTGAGTCCACAAACTTTGGTCTTCTTTTTAAAGACTGTTCTTTTTAAACATGTTTAAAAGATTCTTCTTTTAAAAAATTGCAGTGGCTATTTTGAGTCTCTTGAATTCCCATATGAATTTTAGGATCAGCCTGTCAATCTCTGCAAAGAATTCAGCTAGAATTTTTATGGGGATTGCACAGATACTGTAGTTCAATTTCAGGGACTATTTTGATCTTAACAATATTAAGTCTCCTGATACATGAACACAAGATGCCTTTCCATTAGTTAAATCTTCTTTAATTTCTTCCAGTGGCATTTTGTAGTTTTCAGTGTTCAGGTTGTGTACTTTTTTTGCTAAATATATTCTGAAGTATTCATTCATCTTGATGCTATTGTTTAAGATGTTCACTTGAGCCATAATGATGAGGGTCATATCTTAGGAATGAAAGACCAAAAGCTGGAAGGAGTCAAGGTACCCTATGCACTTGAGTACCCAAAGAGCTCTGTGCCTCCTCCAAAGAGGTGAGAGAAATAATGAGGAAAAAAAAGATGTCTACCTTGTCCAAACATTTGTTATTTTGGGTGAGCTGTCACTCACAGATGAACTCATTTTAATAAATCTAACCTATGATGCCAATCACTCGTTTATTCACTCATTCAATGATTATCTATCGAACACATAAAATGTCATAACATTGTGCTAGGTCCTGAATGAGATGAAAAAGACATTTAAATTCTAGCTATTTAAGGACCTCTCAGGGAAACATACACCCTAATAAAAACTTTTAAGCATTGACCTAGTGCCATTTGTCCATTCAAATGAATAGCAAGCACAGACCAGGGCTTGTCTCTGCAAGTCAGAGAACACAGGGGAGAAATAGGAAAGAGGAGAAATCCCTGAGGACTAGCATCTTAGAGGAAGATTTGAGGGAGGAGTCTTGAGCTGGAAAAAGCGGTGGAATTTCAACGAGCAGAAGAGACAGGTGCTTGAGTGTTTCAGATAGAACATTTGGTGAGAAAGAGCAATGTTAACACAGCCTAGAAATGGGAATAAGGATGGCAGAAAAAATTGAGAAGACAGAGGAAAAGGGGGCCAGGACCCAATGAGAGGATCATCAATGCCCAACTGAACAGTCTGTGATCAGGTTGAGGACCTTTCAGGAGTGCGAGCTAGACTGATTTGATTTAGTGGCATATCAAGGGTGTAGTAGTGCGGGGCATCGGGCCTTGAGTACAAAGCAGTAAGTAGATGCATCGTCTACAGGGAATTTAAAAAAATATTAATGCTGACAAGAATTCATTTGCTTTTTATTTTCACCTTGCACTGGAAATTCTTCAACAATGTCAGTGGCAAAATATTCCCCCTGCTCCCCCAAAATCTTGTGTTGGTCTAGGGCAGCACCATCCAAAAGAAATACAATGTAAGCCACATACGCTGTTTTAAATTTTCTAGTAGGCACATTAAAAAGGTAAAAAGAAATAGGTAAAATTAATTTTAATAATATATTACATTTAACTACATATACCTAAAATGTTACCATCCCAACATGTAATCAATATAAAAATTACAAGTGTTTTGTATATTTTTTTTCACGCTAAGTGTCTGGAATTTGGCGCATATTTTTTCACTTACAGCACATCTCTATTTGGGACTAGCTACGTTGCAAGTGCTGACTAGTCACATATGACTAATGGCTACTACTACATTGAAAAGAGCTTGTTTAAGGTCTAAACAAAAGCTGTGGCTATGGTGATGTTGTAATAATAAGTCAAAAGCCTCAAATTCACACAATTTTATTATTTACTTTTTTTTGAGAGAGAAAGAGGGAGAGAATGAGCAGGGGGCAGGGTCAGAGAGAGAGGGAGAATCAAGCTCCCCACTGAGCAGGGTGCCAGATTTAGAGGCCAGGACCCCAAGATCATGACCTGAGGTGAAGGTAGACTCTTAACAGATTGAGCCACCCAGGTGTCCCTTAGTACTCACAATTTAGTAAACATTGTATTCTACTTGGAAGTCAGTTTGGAGAACTCCCAGTTACATGGTAAACCCCCAAAACCCTATCGGCATTTGTATGGAGACTAAGTTTTCCCCCTACTTAATAATGTTTATTAGAAAAAGTAAAGTTACGTGAGAAGCACAAACATTAGCAATGATTAATCTGTTAACAATTAAGTATATGAACGTAAACTTATCCCGACCTATAAAGCATGTATGTCTGTCATTTTTATATTCATATAAGACTCTAGTATTTTGTTATTCCTTTTGATTTGGCTTGCTATTTCAGGAATTTCTGTTCCTCCTTTTCAAAATTCTCATCTTCTACTTGTTTTTTTTCTAATTTCTTGAGTTACTTTTTAGCCTTTCACTTTTCTTTTGTTCCCAGCTTTATTGAGATATAACTGATACATAACATTGTGTAAGTTTAAGGTATACAACATGTTGCAAATCAATCAACATGATACACCACATTAATAAAGGAATGGATAAAAACCATATAAGCCTTTCAAAAGATGCAGAAAAAAGCATTTGACAAAATATAGCATCCATTCGTGATAGAAACCCTCAATACAGTAGGGATAGATGGAATGAACATAACCCAACAATATAAAAGCCATATATGAAGAACCCACAGCTAGTATCATCCTCAATGGAAAAAGACTGAGAACTTTCCCTCCATGGTCAAGAACAAGATAGGGATGTCCACTCTCACCATTACTATATAAACATAGTACTGGAAATCTTAGCCTCAGCAGACAACAAAAGGAAATAAAAAGGTATCCAAATCGGCAAGGAAGAAGTCAAACTTTCACTATTTGCAAATGACATGATACTGTACATTGAAAACCCAAAAGACTCCACTCCAAAATTTCTAGAACTGATACATGAATTCAGCAAAGTTGCAGGATATAAAATCAACATACAGAAATCTGTTGTATTTCTATACATCAATAACAAAGTAAAAGAAAGAGAAATCAAGGAGTTGATCCCATTTTCAAACGCACCCAAGCACATAAGATACCTAGGCATAAACCAAAGAGGTAAAGGATCTGTACTCTGAAAACTATAGAACGTTTATGAAGAAAATTGAAGCAGACACAAAGAAATGGAAAAACATTCCGTGCTCATGGATTGGAAGAACAAACTGTTAAAATGTCTATACTACCCAAAGCCATCTACACATTTAATGCAATCCCTGTCAAAATACCACCAGCATTTTTTATAGAGCTAAAACAATCTTAAAATATAATATGGAATCACAGAAGACCCCAAATAACCAAAGCAATCCTGAAAAAGAAAAGCAAAGCTAGAGGCATCACAATTCCAGACTTCAAGCTGCGTTACAAAGCTGTAATCATCAAGACAGTATGGTATTGACACAAAAATAGACACACAGATCAATGGAACAGAATAGAGAACCCAGAAATGGACCCTCAACTCTATGGTCAACTAATCTTTGACAAAGCAGGAAAGAAGGTCCAATGGGAAAAAGACAGTCTCTTCAACAAATGGTGTTGGGAAGACTGGACAGAAACATGCAGAAGAATGTAGCTGAACCATTTTCTTACACCATATACAAAAATAAATTCAAAATGGATGAAAGACCCAAATGTGAGACAGGAATCCATCAAAATCCCAAAGGAGAACACAGGCAGCAACCTCTGTGACCTCAGCCTCAACAATTTCTTACTAGATGTGTTGCCAGAGGTAAGGGAGACAAAAGTGAAAATGAACTATTGGGACTTCATCAAGATAAAAACCTTCTGCACAGCAAAGGAAACAAACCGCAAAATTAAAAGACAGCCTACAGAATGGGAGAAGATATTTGCAAATGACATGTCTGATACTAGGTTAGTATCCAAAATTTATAAAGAACTTACTAAACTCAACATCTGAAAACCAAATAATCCAGTTAAGAAATGGGCAGAAGACATAAATGGACATTTTTCCAAAGATGACATCTGGATGGCTAACAGACACATGAAAAGAAGCTCAACATCACTCATCATCAGGGAAATATAAATCAAAACCAGGATGAGATAGCACCTCACACCTGTTGGAATGGCTAAAATTAACAATGCAGGAAATGACAGGTGTTGGTGAGGGTGCTAAGAAAGGGGAACCCTCTTAAACTGCTGCAAATTGGTGCAGCCAGTGTGAAAACAGTATGGAGGCTCCTCAAAAAGTTAAAAACAGAACTACCTTATGATCCAGCATTTGCATTACTAAGTATTTACCCAAAGGAGACAAAAATGCAGATTAGAAGGGGTACATGCACTCTAATGTTTATAGCAGTATTATCAACAATAGCCAAACTATGGAAAGAGCCTAGATATCCATCAACAGATGAATGGGTACAGAAGATGTGATACACACACACACACACACACACACACACACACACACACACACGTGGAATGGAATATTACTCAGCCGTCAAAAAGAATAAAATCTTGACATTTGCAATGACATGGATGGCACTAAAACGCATTACACTAAGTGAAATAAGTGAGTCAGAGAAAGATAAATGCCATATTATTTCACTCACATATGGAATTTAAGAGAAAAAAGAGATGAACATATGTGGGGGGGCGGGTAGGAAAACCTAAACATTCTCCTCTCGATCTTCACTAACAGATGAAAAGTTTCCTGGAGTACGGTAAAGAGGATGAGATTTATAATTAAAGAATCTGGAATGGAATCTTGCCCTTTTTTTAAATTGAATTCCTTGATAGTTCCAATAAATAGGATTTTATATAAAGTAAAAAAAGAGGTATACAGCATGGTGACTTGATTCATTTACAGGTTGCAAAATGATTACCATCATAGCGTGAGCTAATGTCTGCATTCTGTCACATAGCTACCTTTCCTTTTTGGTGGTGAGAACATTTAAGATTTAGTCTCTTAGCTTCAAGTATATAATATAGTATTAGCTGAAATCACCATGCTATTCATTAGATCATCAAAAATTATTAATCTAATAACTGAAAGTTTGTACCCTTTGCCCAATATCCCTCAGTTCCCCCAACCCTCTGGCACCTGGAAACCACCATTCTATTCTCTGCTTTTCTGAGTTCACCTTTTTCAGATTCCACATATAAGTGAGATCTTACTGTGTCTATTTCTGTCTGACTGGAGAATAATAAGTTTGTAACAGTTCATAATTATTAGAGCTATTTTAGGCACAGTTTATCTCTAATTCCTATGGTAATACATAGTCCTGAGATTAAATAGTTGATAAGAAACAAGCAATGATAGAGGGGCCTGGGTGGTGCGGTTGGTTAAGTGTGCAACTCTTGGTTTCATGAGCTCAGGGTCATGAGCTCAAGCCCCATGTGGGGCTCGGCTCTTAGCATGGAGCCTGCTTAAGCTTCTTTCTCCCTCTCCCTGTGCCCTCCCCCCTGCTCTTTCACTCTTTCTCTACAATAAATAAATAAATACTTTAAAAATAAAAAAAAGAGAAATAAGCAATGATAGCACAGTGATTATGAACTAGACGAAGAAGAGATGGTTCAATTCTGTTATTCTCAGTTTATCACTTGGAATGTGTTTTTAAATTTTAAAACAGTGAAGCCAAGTGAAAACTGTGATATTTTATATTTTAAATGAAATGAAATTTTAAATGGCTAGTAAATGAAAATACTAATTCCTACATGAAATATTTTAGTTATTTGAACAATATTGTTAAAATTGCACTGTATTTTTTTCAATCATTAGTTGTTTATTTTAAAACTAAGGAAAGACTCAAGAAAATTATGAGGTATTTTCTCATACAGAGATGGGTATGCTAAAAAAGTCATCTACCTTTGCTGTCAGGTTCAGTAGGTAGTTCTCGTCACCTGGGTTCACCAGAGGAGCAAAATAGGATATATATATTTTATTATAAGGAATCACGCTACGTGATTATGGAGGGTAAGAACTCCCAAGGTCTCCAGTTGGCATGCTGGAGACCCAGAAATGCCAGTGATATTGTTTCAGCTGAGTCTCCAAGGCCTGAGAACCAGGAGAGCTGGTGGTGTGCTTCTAGTCTGAATCTAAGTTTGCAGCCAGGAGAAGACTGATATCCCAGCTTAACGACAGGCAGAGAGAGAATTCTCCTCTTCAACCTTTTGTTCCATTCAGACGTTCAGTGGGTTCGATGTGGCCATGTGGTGGGCTCACATTAGGGAGGGCAATCTGCTTTACTCAGCCTACCAATTGAAATGCTAATCTCATCCAGAAATACCCTGGCCGACACACCCAAAGGAACATTTAACCAAGTATCTGGGCACCCAGGGGCTCAGTCAAATTAATACATCTAGTTAACTGTCAGAAGTGTAGATCACTGGTTTGACCAGAGAACATGTCTTTACACATTCCTTCACTCCACACATATTCCTTTATTTTGATTATTATAAACAATACCATGACCTCCACCTGCATATGTTAAAGGAGTTCAAATAATCTGCTGTGTCCAAGTTAGCACAGAAAAGTTCCTGTTATTGCTTCTTAAGCAAAAACACCCACAGCCTCTGAGAACATTATGCTTGGGGAACTCATCCTTAGCCACTGCAATTGTGAAAATACTCCATACACAAAGAGAAGACTGCATCAGAACAAAGGAACGCACTTCAGTGCCATAGAGAAAATATTCCTGTCTCAGTGCAAATGTGTTCCAGTAAATAACTGAGGCCTAGAGAATCCTCGAACTAAAACTAAGAATGGGAGAAACAGATCTGGCCATTTGTAAATTTGGTGACTTGAAGGACAAATATCATTTTGTGAATTAGAAGTTTGACATGATTATGTGACCATGGCTATTTTATAGGATAAATCTTTCCGCCTAACCCCAAAGAGTATATAAGACTGCTGTAACATCTTTAGTTTATAGGATGGGTGTCATTCTTATCCTGCATCTATATCAATATGGAGAAGGTCCTGCTGTATGCCTGACTGAATAAACATATTCCCTCTGGAGCATACGGAGTGAAGCCCATATGGTTCCTTGGGGGAATTTCCTTCCCATTTATGAATGTTTCTTGGCTCTCAATGAACAACACAGGCTCCATTTTGTTTGTGTGTATCTAACCTTACTGGTTTCTTTTTCTCTTTTTTTCATCTAGTTTTCTTGCACCATCATTTATTGGAGTAGTTTATGTTTACCTCAAATGACATTTATTACAGTTTCTAACTTACAGATATTTATATAGATCTTTCTTTCTCAAAATCATTGAAACCATAAAAAAATAGAATACAGGTACTCATATCAAACCATAAATCTTTATTTTTTATTTCTAGGCAGATAGACTTCCAAACGATTTAGATGACAGGTTGGTATCTGAAATGATTAATCTACCCATTCTTTCACACATAGATATTTGTATGAAACATAATCTTTAAATAGACACGTTATCAATAGGTGCAACCCTTAAATGCATGAAGAAGTCATTGCAATGTAACTCCCTTTTTTTGGATCTGCGATCTTATGATCTTTCAGACACCACTCTCCTCATCCAGAAAAAATTGTTCACTTGCAAGAGGCCCTTGGGCATAACATGACATTTACAATACATACTGTGTGCATTTTATGTTTATTTCTCATGTATTTCCTTTGGTTAAAAACTAATATGCAATCTACAACATCCAAATAAATGATTTGACATATTTTATACAGCACATGTTCAAGTAATTAATTTTCTCATGGAAATGTCATACCATTTAACTCATAGTTATGAGCCAAATATTTGTGCAGTAGTTTGTAATGAATATATGCATAATCAGATTGCCCTATTTTCTTTGTACTCAAGTGTAATTTAAAGGGACAGAATCAGGATGTAACAGTCTTCTCATTCCTTAATGCCTGATGCGTATTAGGTTCTCAATAACTCCTTGTTGGATGAATAAATGACTGACCATTTTTGCAGATTTTATCCAGTCCTGTGAGGTTAGATTTTTGATTAGTCTTATTGGAGTTTTATTACTAATGGCTAACACAATTAAGTGCATGGGCTATGTTTTCAAAACATTTGGTTGCCAAAGAGTGCAGCAAAGATAATTACTGATCTATACAATCAAAACATGCCGTAGAAACCAACGTGTGTGCATGAAGTAGGGAATATCTGTAGTAGATTATTTCAAGGTAACAGAAATAAGGCCCCAAGTGGCTTAAAAATAAGGACATCTGTCAACATTCCCAAAACTAATGCAATCTCAAGGCATCATTTGAGCAGGGTCCTGCTTTCTTTCTCTCAGTTCCCTTGGCTCTGCCTTCGTTCATGTGTTTGTCTGTCTGTCTGTCTGTCTGTTTGTTTGTTGTCCTCAGTCTGACCTCCTTCATGGTCACAAAGTGGCTGCCAGTGCCAGCATACTCATGTTCAGTGGGAGAGAGCAAGAAAGCATCTTCCCCAACCATGGTTTGTAAGTCCTTTCCTACAGTGGGACTGGGTGGCCTAAGGTCTTCTAGGCACATTTGCTTGTGGAAGGCCATCCACTGATTGCCTTAAAACGTGGGTTTCTGAACCAATCATTGACAAAAATGGTATGATTACCCTGAATAGCTGAGAGTAATCAAGACCTATTCCAGAAGCTGAGGCAGGGGTTGGAGTCTCCTGAATCAATTGGGCTCTGTGGAGATGAGGAGGATGCTTGAACAGAATTGGGTTCTGTTCAGAAGGAAGAAGAGGGAAACAGACACTGTGTATGAAAATAATAGTGTCTATTCCAATATGGCACTTCTTTTAGAAATTATTATTATATATTTCTTTAGAGTTTTTTTATTAAAGGCTATATTGTTCTATAGCTGTTTTAGGTTCAAAGCAAAACTGAGAAGAAGGTACAGAGATTTCCCCATATACCAACTGCCCCCACACATGCATAGTCACCGTCACTAAACATTCCCCACCAGAGTGTAGGTACATTTGTTACAGTTGATGAGCCAACACTGACATATCATTATCACCCAAAGCTCATAGTTTACATTAGAGTTCATTCTTGGTATTGTACATTCTATGGGCTTGAACAAATATATAATGACAAGTATCCATCCTGAGAGCATCATACAGATATCCACTGCCCTAAAAATCCTCTGTGTTCTACCTCTTCATCACAATCCCCAGAATACCACCCCTTCCCAAAGAGGAATTGAAGTAGTCAATCAAAAACAAGTATTCTTATATCTCCATAAAAACGAGGATTGATTCTCTCCTAAAAATACACTCATCTACGGGCGGCCTGGGTGGCTTAGTCATTAAGCGTCTGCCTTTGGCTCAGGTCATGATCCCAGAATTCCAGGACTGAGCCTCGCATCGGGCTCCTTGCTTGGCAGGAAGCCTGCTTCTCCCTCTACTCACCACTTGTATTCTCTCTTGTTATCGCTATCTCTCTCTGTCTTGCTCTCTCAAATAAATACATTTAAAAATCTTTTAAAAAAAAGATACACTCATCAGTGAATTAAGGAAATGAGGACAGAATGGGAAAATGTAGTCAGTCCTTCTCAAGTTCTTTCTCTTTTTTTAAATTTCACTTTCTTCTTGATTGGTATGTATCAAAGACCCAACCATATTTTAGTTCTTTTTAGCTGCTACCTATTCTCTTACTTTCTCTTTTTAAGAATGATCAGCTTCTTTGTACCATCTCTCGAAAAAACAATTCTAAGAATCACCAAAATAAACCCTTTATCACTTCCTGTGGGTTTTGCACCTTCCTTAGTTAAACTTGATCTGGGAAAAACAAAAAACAAAAAACAAAAAAGGAAGTCCCACCATCCCCATAGATGCTTGTTGAAAATACTGTGGACTTGTCAGTTGCATTCTGCAGAAATCTCAGCTCTCCCATAGTTATTTAACTTTTTCTGAAATTACTTAGATTAATGAAGGTTAGAAAACCTTGTGCCTATGGCCTGGACAAAATGGCTGACCACATCAAGTTTAAGAAGCAAGGGAGTGGTGGAGTGCTGGGTGGCTCCGTCAATTGAGCCTCAGACCCCTGGTTTTGGCTCAGGCCATGATCTCATGGGTCTTAGGATGAGCATCCCCTCCACTGCCCCTGTCAGGCTCTGCGCTCAGAAGGGAGTTTGCTTGGGGTTCTTTCCCTCTTCTTTTTGCTCCCCCTCTGCTTCTCCCTCTGCTTCCCCTTATTTATTTGAGAGAGATTATCTCTCTCAAATAAATAAGTAAATCTTAAAAAAATAAAAAAGAAGCAAGGGAGTTGTGGGTCATCAGCTCACTGAAGGACAGGCTAACAGGATTCTGGTCACTTGGACAAAGGGACAGAAAGCGACTGAGAGATCTGCTGAACCAAACAGAGGGACTTTGGGAAGAAAACAAAGCAGGCTTCCAGGATCCATTCACTTTCTGTGCAACCCACTACAAGCTTTTGGGTGATCGTGCTAGACAAATAGCTACAGCCTGTCGTTCTCTGGAAGAATGATTGCCTTTTCTTGAAGGTCCTGCTCTATGTAACTGTCAGAATTAAACATTAGGGAAGACAGAATCTCTTATATGGAAAGAAGAGGAGCACTTTCCTTCAAAATTGTTTTTAACTCCTCCATCTTTTTCCATGCATATGCTGTATAAAACATTTCCTATGAAAAACAGGGCCATGATTTTTACATCCTGCCCTTTTCATGCTTAAACATTTCCCCATGGTATCGGTCTTCAGAAAAATGATTTTATCTATCTATCTATATATTTATTTATTTTAAAGGATTTTTTATTTATTTATTCATGAGAGAGGAGATGAGCAAGGGGAGAGGGAGAAGCAGATTCCCTTCTAAGCAGGGAGCCCAACGTGGGACTTAATCCCACGATTTCATCCTAGAACTCACTCCAGGATCATGACCTAAGCCAAAGACATGCTAACCGACTGAGCCACCCAGGTGCCCTCAGAAAAGTGATTTTATTTTTTTTAAAGATTTTATTTATTTGACAGAGAGAAACACAGCTAGAGAGGGAACACAAGCAGGGGGAGCGAGAGAGGGAGAAGCAAGTTTCCCGCCTAGCAGGGAGCCTGATGTGGGACTCAATCCCAGGTCTCCGGGATCATGACCTGAGCTGAAGGCAGTTGCCCAACCAACTGAGCCACCCAGGTGCCCCAGAAAAGTGATTTTAAATAGTGATGTTATAAGCCATGCAATATAAGTAGCACAGTTAATAATCACCTCCTTTTTAAAACTCTTTAAAAGGCACACTTCTTTTAAAATGGAGATATCATTTATAGATGCTTTGGATCTATGCATTTCACAAACTGTTTTACCTTATCAAGGTAAGGAATATTTCTGTCACCCCCAAAAGTGCCCCTAGGACTCTTCCCATTCAATAACCAGCTGATCTCCCCACAATGGCTGTTCCTTTTTTTTTTTTTTAAGATTTTATTTATTCATTTGACTGAGAGAAACATAGCTAGAGAGGGAACACAAGCAGTGGGAGTGAGAGGAGAAGCAGGCCTCCCACAGAGCAGGGAACCTGATGCGGGGCTCCATCCCAGCTGAAAGCAGTCACCCAACCAGCTGAGCCGCCCAGGTGCTCCCACAATGGCTGTTCTGATGGTTTTCACCACAGATTTGTTTTGCCTATTCCTGAACTTGATCTAAGTGGAATTATATAGTACAATCTCTGTTATGTCTGCTTCCTTTTTGCTCAGTTATTTTGAGATTCACCCATGATGTCGTGTTCATCAGTTGTTCTTCAGTATTACTCATAATATTCCATTGTATGGATATATCACGATTTGTTTACTCACAGTTGATGGATATTTGGGTTGTTTCCAATTTGTATCTATTAAGAATCCTACCATCCTAAGCATTTTTTTTCAAATCTGTTTTAGAGGGGGTGAGAAACGGTAAGAAATGATAAATCAGTCAGTGATTCCTTCTTTGTCTTAAAAGGGAAAGCAAACTGAGGGATGCAGTTAAAAGACAGAAGGGAAGGGTAATAAAAAAATGAAACAAAAGGGGTTTTTGAGAAAGATAGTTTGGGGGAAATTCGTGTAGGAAGTAAAAAGAGAAGAATTAAAAAGGACAAGGATAAGAAGCAGCAATGCATAAACAAACAAATGAACGAAGGAAGGAATAAAAAGAAAAAGAAACACCTGTAAAAATTGGAATAAGTAAAAACAATTAGAACCACGAAATTTCTGTTTTTATTCATGGTCTTTGAGAACTCCTGAAACCGAGACAAACTTTTGACATCTTCCACACGGACTTTGGCCCCTCACATGTTCCTGATATTTTAATGTTTTTACACGAACGCTTTCTACAGGCAACCTTCTTTTCCTTGCCTGCCAGACCGAAGAGTGTTCAAAGCGGCTTTGATCAGGGCAGCGCACTCAGGGCAGTCTGTAAGTGCGGAAGCCAGGAAGGGTTTTTAATTTAAAAATAAGTGCTGCTTTGTCTCCCATGTTTCCTTAATTGAGGCAGAAGCTGAATCTAGGACACAGCTTGGTGGGAGATTGGCTGTGGCGTGATCACGTGGGGACCAGACTTGTAGCGAGAATGGGATGGTGAGCTGCAGAGAGGCAGAATGATATGCGCGTGTGCATGTGCGTGTGCGTGTGCGTGCGGGCGTGCAGTGTGTGTGTGTACAGTTACAGGATGGTGAGCTGCAGAGAGGCGGAATGATACGCACGTGTGCGTGCGTGTGCGGGCGTGCAGAGTGTGTGTGTGTGTGTACAGTTACAGGATGTCTCCTTAGCTGTCAGAACCTGTCAGATTAAGATGTCTGAGTGGGCTACAAGAGAGGGAAGTAACTGAATCCACGTTAGCTGTTTTACTTGATTTTTGTGGATATGTGGCAGAAGGATTGCTATGCCTTCAACCAGGGTTGGAGGAAAGAAAGCCTAAGATGGCTGGAATTGTTTTTGTCTTAGATTCTGCAGGCCTGAGAGTTGAGACTTCCTTTTTTACTGCGATGTTGCTGACATTTTTTAAAAGACTTTATGCATTTATTTGAGAGAGAGAGAGAGAGAGAGAACATGAGCAGTGGCGGGGTGGGGGCAGACAGAGGGCAGATGGAGAAGCAGGCTCCCCCCTAAGCAGGGAGCCCAATGCGGGGCTCCATTCCAGGACCCTGGGATCATGATCTGAACCAGGGGCTGACATTTAACCGACTGAGCCACGCAGGTGCCGCTGTTGCTGACATTTTGACCTAGAATATTTGTTTTCTCTTGAAACCAAAGAAGGGGCACAGAAATGATAAGAAATGGGAGGAAAGACGGATGAGGAAACGTATAAATATATGGGAAGACCCTGTGGAAGGAGTTTTGTGGTGCTTTCTGGTGCTTTTCATCAGCCCCCTAACCCTGGCTTTCAAATCACTATGAAGTGAATTTGATGGATAAAAGCATATGAAAGGAGGGAAGGGAATGGGCCATGGCTGTGGTCTGCAGATATTGAAAGGTGTTAACATGGAGGGATTTATTTGGTCTAGAAATCCCTGAGGGACATAATGGGGAGAAATGTGCTGCAGTTTACAAAAATTCTGATGAAGAAAGAGCACCAGTTTCTGTATGTCAGAACTTTTGGAATACAAAATAAAATAAGATTCAATGTATTGACACATTTGGAGGAGTACAAGGGTGATGCAAATTCAAAGCATCCTTATGATTCAGCCCTTAAGGGAAATGGTGGTATCCCCACCATTAAACACACCAAAGCAGTAATATATATATAATTGGTTTCACAATGTCTGTGGATCCCAAAATACAGGTCCCAAGAACCCCAGGGATTCAGATGAGATCACGGTGTATGCTGTGGTCCCTTGGGGATGGGAAATATTCTTCCCACTTTCGCACATTCCCCAAAGATTACCACTTCAGTTTGATGGGCTTGCTGCTTTCCCCATGTAAACGACTGCTTCTGTGGAAAAAATCTCATGTGATCTATGTGGCTGAGGACCATCTGCATGATTTTGGGTGATGAGTTAGGGCAAACATTAACCTTTTAAGAAACTTGGTGAATTTTCAGCTCTTAGATGTTAAAGAATATTCTTTACAGGAATCAGGCTAGAGTAGGGGGCATTGCCACATTGGGTGTTTGGGAGAAATTGAAACTATGCCCGTAAGTGTGAAAAAATATTCTCTTTGGTTAGTAACAAAAATAAATTTTGTTACTAAAATAGAAATGTCGACCAAACTATTTAACAGTAGCAGCAAACCAACCCCTAAGTCTGAGCTTCAATATGGAAGGAGCAACTATTAAGAAAGAAAGAAAGAAAGAAAGAAAGAAAGAAAGAAAGAAAGAAAGAAAGAAAGAAAGAAAGAAAGAAAGAAAGAAAAGAGAGAGAGAAAGAAAGAAAGAGAGAGAGAGAAATGAATGAGCACTACCTTTCGGGAACTCATTTTAAAGTTTCACCTCTCAGGAAAATATTCAGTGTGATTTGGGATCTCAAATCCCCTACAGGGCTTGTCTTATTTCACAGGCCTCTGAACTACTCATGCGTTTTGGGAAGAAAAGATCGGACGAAACTTAAAACTAGAATTTATATTGGAGAGTATATTATAAGTATATTAAAAGTATACTATTTTACTCTATTTATTATGGAAAGTGCAGTTTTCTGTTTCGTTGGGTAACCTGGGGGCAGGAGTTGGGGGACTTGCCATCATTGTAATCTCATCCACTTCCAAGTTCATCCTATGTTCTGGGCCCTTTACACCTGTTACCTTGTTTAGTACAATAACCCAAGAGGAAGGGCATTACAAGTGAGTAAACTGAGACTCTGAGATGGTATATGACTTAGCAGAGTTACAGAACTCGGATATAGACAACTCAGGGTTGGAATCCAGCCCTATCTGACTCTAAGCCCTGTGCCTGCCCTACCTCACCTTCATGGTACAATGGGATATTGGTTGCTTTCCTCCCTCCACTTGATTTCATTGTCTGTGTTTTCATTTGGGATCTCCCAGAAGCATTTCTGAGATAAGGATTTGGAAGCAGGTCATTTATTCAGGAGGTGATCCTAGGAAACATCGGTAGGGAAGTGGGAAAGGAAGATAGAAAACAGAAAGCAGCCAATACAAGGACCATTATTGAGCGAGTTGTTATTACAGACGATAGTCTCAGTCCTGTGGGGGATCTTCGGAAAATGAGTTATCCTCCCTGTGGGGCAAGAAAGTTGGTGCATTTATTTTAACTGATGTATAATTGACATATAACATTATATTAGTTTTAGGTGCATAACATAATGATTTGATATTTGTATAAACTGCAAAATGATCACCACCATTAAGTCTAGTTAACATCTGTCACCTTACATAGTCACAAACTTTTTTTTTCCTGTGATGAGAACTTTGAAGATCTACTCTCTTAAAGCTATATTTATATATGGTCAACTCCCTTCCGTCATTTGTTGACGGTTGCTGGGATGGAAATGGGGCATTAATTCCTAGCAGGCAAAGCTGGCTCTGGTGGTAGGCACACACCCTCAGCCTAAGAAATGAAAGTGCTGGAAGTAGGGGTCAGGCTGGTGTGCACTGGGGTGCAAAGGGTGAGGGTAAGTGAAGTGTAGAAGCTTGTGGACCGTGGACCGCTCCTGCACTCAGAGTACTCAGCACTAAGCCTTAAATGGGGCCAATCTGGCTTTGCGGGGGCTTGAATACCCACCTCCGCACCTCTGTATGAGAGCGGCAAGGAATCTAGACACCATTTGGCCAAAGGGTAAGGCCACTGTGTTGTGCACAGAGGAAACAAAGGCATTATTAGTTTTCTTTAACCAGGGGAGCTCCTCTTGGACTCCTGATTGTCCAATAACCCAGCAATGTGCTCACCATTTACAGAGAAATACAAAAGCAAAATATATGAAAGTTACTGGAGAGGATGGAGGATATGAGAGAGGATACTTTGATTCTTTTAGATGCTGTGTTCTAGCCATTCATTTCAGATAATGCATAACATGCAACAGGGTTTTCCCAGGTCTCTTAGCAATTAGCACATGCCATTAAAATCTTATCTACAATTATACTCTCCAATCTAAATTCTAGTTTTAAGTTTCATCCGATCTTTTCTTCCCAAAACGCATGAGTAGTTCAGAGGCCTGTGAAACAGACAAACCCTGTAGGGGATTTGAGATCCCAAATCACACTGAATATTTTCCTGAGAGGTGAAACTTTTTAAAATGAGTTCCTGAAAGGTAGTGCTCCGTTCGTTCATTCTTTCTCTTTCTTTTTTTCTTTACTTTTCTTTCTTTCTTTCTTTCTTTCTTTCTTTCTTTCTTTCTTTCTTTCTTCTTTCTTCTTTCTTTTTTTTAACAGTTGCTTCTTTCATATTGAAGCTCAGACTTAGGGGTTGGTTTGCTGCTACTGTTAAATAGTTTGGTCAACATTTCTATTTTAGTAACAAAAAAAATCTGCCCTGAAAGAACCCAAAGAAGTAACAGGGTTCAGTGACAGCATGAAAGGGTCTACCTAAAGCCATCAGAGCCGTCTTTGAGACATAGACATAAGGACACTTTCAGAGAAAACAAACTGTCCCTATATTTCTTGGACTGTTTAAAAAAGTATCTGAAGTTTCTGGTATTTGAATATGCAAATCTAAATGTAGCATTGACAGATAACATTGTATGACTTGGCCAAAATGAGAAGTTCAAGTGTGCCTCTTCAAGAACCGATTTTCTTCCTAATAAAACTTGTACTTCCCCGTCAGAGAGGGCATGCTCATGAACTTATTATATACACTCATCAAATTGTTATGTACAGTTGTAAACAAGGCATCTTGGTGATTTTTTAAATTCTTCCAGGACATTTAGGGAAGTATTAAGTCATTTCCTCAGGGAACAAAGTCAACTTTTGGTCCGTAAATACCACAAGGTTTGTAGAAACAGGAAGTAGTTGAGGCTCTAGGAGATGGCTTATCTGTGAAAACGATGTTTCCTTTTATACTATGTTTATACTATTATACCCCTATGCGTGTAATTTATATAACAAGGCTCATATTTTTATGTGTTGTCCTATGACTTGTTATATTTGTGGAACAATATGTGGTGGATTTTTTAATGCCAGTCACAACCAGTTGACATCTTAATGGCTCCATACTATTCTAGTTTGATGGGTAGAATGTTATAGACTGACTATTGATGTCTATTGAAACCTGATCCCAATATGATGGTATTTGGAGGTGGTGTCTTTGGGAAGTGATTAGTTCATAAAGGTGGAAACTTCATGATAGAGATTAGTGCCCTTATGAAAAAGGGTCCCTTATATTCAAGGGGGACCCCTGCAGGGTCAGGGGTGTGGTGTGGTGGTGGGAATAATAGAAGAAAGAAATTAGGCTTAACTCTGAACATGAAAGACAAGTGGAGATTATGGCCAAAGAGCAGAGTAGGGGTGAGTGGATGGAAAATTACTAGAGGAGGTAACATCAGGGTTAAGGAGCATTCTGGCTAAACTGACTGGACAGGATTCCTGCCTTCAGGCAGGCCAAAGGGATGAAATATTGAGGGTGGGGGATGAGGAATTTGACCTGATATCAAGAGTGGGGATTTTTGCTACATTGACTCAGCAGGATTCTTATTAAAACTAATTTTGGTGGACCAAGGAAAAAGAAACAAATTCTGGGCCTTGTTGAGAAGAGGACCCAAAGAGCCTGACTCAGTTTTCATCAAGGAGATGGTCTTTTCAGAAGTAGGGGAGACTGATGCATTGAAGTTTGTTGGGGAGGAAGAATTTCCTGTCCCCTTCAAGGTCCTTCTAGCTGAACTTAGAATCAAATTACCATGAGACAAATTAACAGGAGAAAATCAAATTTAATAGGTGTTTGTATGGGGAATCCACACAGACATGGAAATTCCAAAGCCAGTGAGGCAGCATGAAGCTTCCATGAGCTGAGGAGAGGGGTAGGGGTCTGAGGATACACACAGGAGAAAGACCATTAGAAAGAAGGTGAAAGAAGATGTTTGGAAAAACAAGGTTGCCCTATAATGGAGCTAAGTTTTTTAGGTTAAAGGGAGTCTCTGTTAATAGCTCTCTTCCTGATAAGCAGGCCGTTGAGAAGGAGGTAAAGAGCTTTTTCTGAATCTGCTGGGTTTGGATTGTTTGTAACTCAAAATAATATTCATGCCAAAGTGGTCCATCTTGGGATAGCCTGCCCTTGGCCCTTACAGGTTACACACAACTGGTACAATTTGCATATAGATTCTCATTCCAAAAGGAAAGGATAATTTATTACTTCTCATTTAAGTGTACGTAAGTGCTTTAAGTATAATGAAGGTTTGTATTAAGAAATGCGGTAAATCTGTCTTTATGTGTAATTCAAATCTACATCTAAGGGATTCATTCATGGTGAAAACAAAGCAGCTATTGATCAACCTCTATGCTGTTGTGTTTCCTGTGCTTGAAAGCTATTTTTTAAACGAATATCCCCACCTTCCATTTTTCTCTCTTCTTAGATAATTAATCATGATATAGGTCTATCACAGCTGCTAACTCAGGAAACAAACAGGTGAGCCCTGGTCCTACTACAGCCACCTGCTCCATCCTGGGGATCCTGATGGGGCTGGACAAATTGAAAGCACACCTTGTGTCTGGGTTTGCCAACACTGTTGCTGAACAAACTCTGATAAACTCATTGCAAGAGAAACTAGGGTTTGGAAAAGATAAAGGGAGAAATTTATTTTGGGTTCCAGCAGCTGGGGTAGGTAGCAGGCTCAAATCTTAACAACTCCTTCTCTATTGGCAAGATAGAGAGAGGCTCAGAGGGCACATGCAAGAGAGCAGGGAGGGAGTGCATGATCATGGGTCAGGGTTGGTATATGTTCAGCCCATGATCATGGACAGGGAAGGAAACATGTGAAGTGTGGTTTCTATGCATTCTGTTGCTATCGGGGTTTTTCTGGTCTGGTGGTTGGAATGTTCAAGTCATTGCAAAATTGTCAATGCTTCAAGAAAGAGTGATAATAAAGAAGCACAATGGGTTTCAGTTGGAGCATGAGTTAAGCAGTATTGTCTATTTCTGGGTTTTTTTTGTTTTTTGTTGTTTTTAAAGATTTTATTTGTTTATTTTAGAGTGAAGGAGCAAGCGGGGTGGGGCATGAGGAGGAGCAGAAGGAGAGGGAGAGACAGAGGATCGCAAGCAGAGTCAGAGCTGAGCAGGGAGTCTCAACACCCTGAGATCATGACCTGAGCCTAAATCAAGAGTCAGAGGCTTAATAGACTGAGCAACCCAGGTGCCTATTTCTGGTTTTAACTATTGCGGTTATAGCTAAGCAAGAGAGCTCACAAACAATCACAGTTCTTAAAGTTTAGTCCTTTCTTTTAAATCCTGGGCCTTTGAATTCTAGCAAAGTGTGTTGCCCCTTTAGGTTAAAGTTTCTTTTTCAGGGGCGCCTGGGTGGCTCAGTTGGTTAAGCGGCTGCTTTCGGCTCAGGTCATGATCCTGGAGACCTGGGATCGAGCCTCATATTGAGTGGGAAGCCTGCTTCTCCCTCTCTCACTCCCTCTGCTTGTGTTCCCTCTCTAGCTGTGTTTCTCTCTGTCAAATAAATAAATAAAATCTTTAAAAAAAGTTTCTTTTTCAGAGAAGTTACAGAAAGAATGAAATTGTCTGAAAATTGTTGAGAGGGTCAGGAATCTTTTTGCCTTTTATGTCCAATTCCAGGTTCCTACCTTGCTGAGAACCATCATTACTGTCTTGTCTATTTACTTTTTTTGTTTTTCCCAAAAAATAACATTCTTAGTGACAAGTGTTCCAGAAAGTTGCCTGGAGTATGTGGTCAGGACAAAGGTGAGGCAAGTGAGATCCCTGGTCTGTAAGTGCTTAAATATGATTTTGACCAGAAGCCCACTCTGGGAACCATCACTGACCTAGTCTTTTGAACAAGAAAGTGTTCACAGTAAATGATGTTGACTCTAGGGAAAAAAAGAGTTGCTTCTGGAAGAATACAGAACTCACAAATATTAAAGGAACACTTTCTCTCACAGGGTTTGTGGCCAACAGCTCTTTCCAGTAGGAAGGGAATTAACTCACAGCATCAATCTCCTAATTAGAGCAGCCATAGCAATGATCCTCAAGAGAGGAAGGCATGGCAGAAAATCACTCAGGGAGCTATACACATCATTTCTCCCCCTTTCCTTACTCTCCAATCCAATGGGGGTGAGCATGTCAGGATGGCCCAGGGGGAGTGGGCACAGGTGGTTTTGACAAGTTTCCCTGACAACACAGAGAGGCAGTTGTCTCTTGCCCCATTGGGAATCACTAGACTAAAGAAAAACCCAATGTCACTTATAAAAGTTTGAAATAGTTTTGACTCTACTTCTAGGAATCTATTATGCAGAAATACTTGTACACTCATTCAAAGAAATATGCACAAAGATGGGAATTACAGCACTTTGTAATAATAATAATAAAATAATAATAATCATGGTAATCTTAAAGTCCATCACTGGGAGACTATTTAAATGTACATTTTAGTCCTCCTATGGAATTCTATACCTTGGTTAAAAAAAACAAGTTAACTCTTCAGGTACTCATATGGAGTGATCTCCAAGGAATATATTAGGGTGGAAAAAGCATGTTGCACAATAATATGTATAATGTGATATTTTTGTAAAATGAAACAAATTATGTGTATATGTGTTTTGGTGTATAAAAGAATTCTGGAAAGGGATACACAAATTCTTAGCACTGGTTATTCATGAAGATGAGAGTAGAATAGGGTGGAATTTTCAACTTTTTAAATGGACCATTGGCACTTGTCCTTTTTGACAACTCACACTTTTTTTTGTCCAATGAAAAAAATTTGTTGAAAAAATACCCAAATAAGTGTTGTTGTGATTTGTTGTATTATTTTTTGGTTTTTTTGGGTTTTGTTTTTTGGTTTTTTGTCTCACATGGTCCTTAGTCTCCTTTCCATTGAAGCTTCTTTAGTTGTCCTCAGCATCGCTAGTTTCTCACATTCATACCCACACCCATATTGTCATCATGAGCATCACATGGTACATGAATAAGGGGAAGGACACAAAAATTCAAGGTGTTCTATAGGGGAAGGTGAAAGGGAAGTGTCACAAAGCATCTATCTTGTGACAGGCAATCTCTGTTAGACAATATATACGTTACTCAAGATGATCCCAAGAGAGAGAATTTTATAGATGTTGTCCAAATCAATCATAGTGTCTATGGTTTGAATACAGTTTAAAAAGTAGACTTGAATTAGAAGTAATTCTATCTTTGGGTCAGGACCTCCTAATCTCCCGTTGATATTAGCCAACATCATCCTAATCGGGCTCAGTATCCTCTGTTTCAACACCCTTCAGTCTGCCCTCAGAGATTTTTGTTTTTAACATATGTCTCATCATATCTCTTTCTTGCTTAAAATTCTTCAAAGATTAAACATTACCAATAGGACAATATCAACATTCACAATAAGGCAGAAAAATCCTGGGCCCCAGCCCCACCCTATCCACTGTTCCCTACTGCTCCCCACTGAGACAGGAAAAGACCAGTTGACCGTCCTAGGCTCAGCCCCATCCTATCCGCTGATCCCCACTGTTCCCCTGCTAAGATGGGAAAAGACCAAATGGCTGTCCCATTTTGGGTTAAGAAAAGAAAAACAAATTCCCCAGGATGATTTAGCACTCTCCTCTAGCGCTTCCATATAGATTATACCTCTGCATGAAAAGGGCAAATCAGCTCTGAGAGACTGTGAAAAATGCCTCGTTACCACCTCCCATCACCTGTAACCATAAAAACTAACCTTGCCAGGTGCTCAGCCTTTGCAGAATCATCCCACTGAGCCCACTGGCATAATAAAGCTATTTTCTCCCTGATTTCCATGTGTGGCTTGAGTTTCCTCGGCCGCCTCAGATTTCTCCACAACAACAAGCATAGTTCCCAAGTCCCTTCCTCATCTGTCCTGTGACAGTCTTTTCAGTTCTATCACCTGCTGTGTGCCCAACACTTTGGCAGGTTGTTTTACCAAGCTACTGGAGATTCCTTGAATGTGCCATTTGTTTTCATTCTTTGGGTCAGTGTAGCTGCAGAATATTGGGGTTCTCTGAAAAATTCCTACCTAACTTTCAAGAATCAATTCATGTATCTGAAACCTTTTTGGACTGTTGCAGGGGACCAGCCTCAGCAGAGATGTGGGTCCTGAACCACGGGATACCTGGTCGGTAAAATAATGGCACAGACACGGAGATCTGATGCAAGCTGACAGACCTGAGGTCAGTCAGGAGAGACCTATGAAACAGGTTCAGGCTCACGCTCTGGCTCTCTAGCTCTGGCTCTGACTCTCTAGCTCTGGCTCTCTAGCTCTTGCTCTGGCTCTCTGGCTCTGGCTCTGGCCCTCTTGCTCTGCTTCTGTCTCTGCCTCTGTCTCTCTTGCTGTCTGCTTCTGTCTCTCTTGCTCTCTGCTTCTATGTTTCTGTTTTTGTTGCTCTCTTTGCTTCTGTCTCTGTTTCTAGCTTCGCAGGCTCTCTGGCTCTTTCTCCGCCTTTTCCTCTGCCTTTTCCTCTGCCTTTGTCTCTCTTGACTGTCAAGGGTTCCAGTTTTTTATTATTCCAAAGTGAGGAAGTTGGGGGATGAAGTTAGGTTAAAGTTAAACAAAGTGATTCACAGCAGGCAGAGTTAAGCCTTTCTAAGAAATCGGCCTTTACCATTAAAAGGGAAGTTTGTGAATAGACTCAGTTTGGTAGTTGAGCAAGAAGAACAAAAGGCAAGTAAAGATGGTGTTGATGACCGTGACATTAGCATAACTCCAGATTCTAGGCGGGGAGGAGGGACTTTCATTCACATTCACGGGTACCTCCACCAAAGTTTCCGGTGGCTTGGGCATGGCGGGAGGGGCGGATCAGTCACCGTCCCCAACATTGGACCCACCTAAATTGAACCCCCTCTGCTTATTCTATGCCCTGTGAAACAGTTCAGAATGAGCCTCCCCACAGTGTGCCACTTTGAAGTGGATTATTTTGAGCTAAAGACAATCAAGGCCCAAAAGACCCAGGAAGAGCTTTTTAACCCCCTCTTAACTTGCCTTTAACAATTTAGTTAGAGGGCCTGGTCCAGGAAGAGAGCTATCACCAGAGATAACTACAAAGAGTCTGGGCTAGGTGCGGTAAGGTGAGGGAGCTTGCCAGGGATTGTTCGGCCAAAGTCCTCTCTGTGTCCCATTGTCTCTACAGGGCACAACAAATCTTTGTTTATTAAACATTTGCTCATCCCATCTTCCTATGAATTCACTTCCTCCCCTTTGAAGCCACAGATCCCTACGCCAGTCTCTCTAGCTTAGGATGGCATAATATGTGTCCCTTGTATGACTGTCTTTGAGCCTCTCATGTCTTTGTGGGGCTCCCATAAGTACAAGATTAAATTTGCTTTTCTCCTGTTCATCTCTATTATGTCAATTTAATTAATAGGCCAGCCAAAAGAACCTAGAAGAGTATAGGAAAAAATGTTCCTCTTCTACATCTGTATAGCTGATATCCGTTGTTTTTAAATCTATTTGACTTTCCTATTGGACTTCCAATTCCTCGAGGGTAGTGACCTTTCTTTCCTTAGTATTTGTGTACCTGATAACTAGAAGGCATATGATATACATTCAATAAATGTTTATTCCATGAATAAGCAAAAAAATAAATACATAATCAATTGAAGTAAATTTTATGGGGATAAATATTGGAAGAAGCATATATGGGAGTTTTCATTATTTGAAATACTCTCCTAGGAGTAAAAGTTGAAGGTAACTGAGCTGTAAGACTTGGGCATCAGATAAGATAGAAGAATTCTCAGGA
This sequence comes from Spilogale gracilis, assembly GCA_004023965.1. Taxonomy (NCBI): domain Eukaryota; kingdom Metazoa; phylum Chordata; class Mammalia; order Carnivora; family Mephitidae; genus Spilogale; species Spilogale gracilis. The sequence goes on from PITA01000124.1 coordinate 23,950, forward strand.
AATGAGACTTTTATTTGGATGAAATGTGATTATCACTGATTTTGAACACTTCCCTACCTGGGAAGCACATGCCAAACCAAGAAAGACTGATGGCCGACCAAAGCAGCAAGGGAATTCCAGTCCCTGTTACAAAACCATTCCGGGTTCTTCTTCCTTACCCTGTTTCCTGCGTGTGCCAAAAATAGCAAGTGTGTGGAAGTAGAAGGGTATAAATTACCCTCCCTGCTTGTGCTTGGGGCTCAGATCTTTAGAGAACAGTCTCCTCTGAGCCTGCCAGTGTTAAATAAACCTCTGATCATCCAAAGTCTCCAAGTGCCACTTGGTTCTTCTGCCAGGATCCAGTCCAGATTCTGTAACAAGACAAGTAAAAATCAGAGACATAAGCAAACTAAAAATGTAGTTACTCTTCCACACACAACAGATTAGGTGTGGACTTTAAAGAAACAAACGTGACTGGAGTAAAGAAGAAATGTTGTTCAGGGGTGTGTTTTACTGTTCTCTCCCTGATTACCTGCATATAGAAAACCAATGTTAGGAGCCAGAGAAGTAAATTAATGGTTAAGGAATGATTTTAAAATAGATATTGACAGTAGGCCATAATGCTTTCTTATAATTACTCATTTGCTTAAGATCTTCAAAATGCATTAGCCATGGAAAGCCCCCAGACAGACATTTGCAACTAAAATGTTTAGGCTAGGATGCCTGGGTGGCTCCATCGGTTAAGCATCTGACTTCAGCTCAGGTCTTGATCCCAGCATCCTGGAAGTGAATCTCTCATCGGGCTCCCTGGTCAGCTGGGAACCTGCTTTTCCCCCTGTCTGCTGCTCCCCCTGCTGTGCTCTCTTCCCTTCTCTGTCAAACAAATAAATAAAATCTTTAATAAAATGAAATAAAATGTTTAGGCTGTATTAGGTACTATGACTGTTTTAAACAAACACACACATGCACACACACATATAGGCACATACACACCCTCAAAACCCACTTATGTATTGATTCAATTATCCTCATAGGTCATTGCTTCAGATCTTAAAACACTGGACTAATGATACAACCTGTGAAAAAAAGGAAAAAATGCAGGAAAAACTTTAACCTTAGTGTAGCAAAGAGCTAACACCAAATGTCTAACTGCTTATCCTTAGAAAGATCTGCTTTTAAGGTTGGCCCCATGGCTGGAGTCTGGGAACCCAAATTTCGGGAGGGTTCCCACCATTTCCAGGACTGATAAGAGTGGCTCACTGGGTTTAAACAGTTTGTGCAAATATTAAGGTTTATGCTAAACACCTGCTTTCCTTTTGAGAGGCTGGAATTTGAGGACAAGCCAGGCAAGGGGTGCCTACATGACTACCCCCAAATAAAAACTGCAGGCACTCAGCCTCTAACGAACTTTCAGGGTCAGGAGCATTTCACACATGTTGTCATAACTTGTTTGTGAATCCACAAGGAAAAGGACTCTTGGAAAATTGCTCCTGATCCCCCTTGGACTTGGCCCTGTGTGCTTTTTCTCTTTGCTGATGGTGCTGTGTGTCTTTTCACTGTGATAAATCTTAGCCGTGAGCAAAAATACATGCTGAGTCCAACAAGTCCTCTCAGTGAATCATCAAACCCAGTGGTGGTCTTGAGAACCCCTGACACCCCCTCAGACACCAGAGACAGAATTTTTTTTTTGACAGAGAGAACAAGAGCATGGGAGTAGGGGGATGGTTAAAGGGAGAAGCAGACTCAGGGAGCCTGTATGGCGCTTGATCTCAGGACCCTGGGATCATGACCTGATCTGAAGACAGATGTTTAACCAACTGAGCCACCCAGGCATCCCAGAAGCAGATGCTTTTATGATCTCATCTGAAAATTATTCTTACTGAATGTTCACAGACCCTGTCACAGCCTATCTTCCTCTTTTAGTGCACAGCAAATATCCAGTTAAAATAGAGCCTGCTTGTTTTTTTTAAAAAAAATATTTCATTGTTACACACGTAGTTGTACAAGACAAAATATAGTTAAAAGTCAAAACTTTCTTCCAAATAAGGAAGCTGGCTCTCTGTAAAGTATCAGGATATTGTCATCGACTTCACAAGAAAGTCTGTAGGTTCGCACAACCCTTTGGGGATATTCCGTTTTGATGTCAAGACACCTGACTTTACTTTCTAAAAAGTGAGGTTTCTTTTTCTCTCTTTTCCACCAGGCAAATCTCTACTCAGCCTTCAAGATTCAGTTCAAATGTCACCTCTACAGTTCAACCTAAACTCCCCCAGGCTAAGTGGGTCCCTTATCTATCAGTTTCCACATTGTATTTTCTGTCTTCCTCTTCCACAGAGTGATCACATTGCATTAAGATTGGTTATCTCTCTCCTGAACTTCAAGGCTCAGGACTAGGTCTTTCCATCCATCAGTTCCCAGATTATACATTAGCATGTGACAAAGAGCATGTACTCAGAAAGTTTGTCACATAATATTAAAAGAATCACTAGGCACCAATTTGATTCATCGCTGAATTTAAATATATTTACATTTGTGGGACCTTATGTTGATTATGGTACTCAGATATCATTGAGTGGGATTGTGGTTTTAAAAATTTCCTGAAAAAGCATAAAGTACTATATTGCTCTTTATTATTATTAGTCATCATCATGGTTGAGAATTGGTGTTATTATAAAAACAAGAAGTCTTGGCATTTTGAAAATGCAAACTTGAGAATCACTGTTCTAGCTCTTGCTAGAGAGCAAGTCATTACACAGTATTTTATCTCTTTGGAAAGCAACTGAATATGATCATGAAAGAAGCAGATAAAGGGGACCAGAATATGCCACCCCAAAATCTGTGGCATAAGGATTATTTGAGGCTGGTTATTTTTAAGAAACTGCAGACACAGAAGATGCTCTGAAATCAGAGCAAAAGCTACCCTTTTGTAAGAGACATTTACACGTATAAGGGAAATCTCTATTTGTAAGGCTATCTCCCTCTCTGTACTGGCAAGAGGAGGATGACTAAATCTCTAGAAACTGATCAATGGGGATACACAACAACAATACCCTTGTTGACTGCTTTTCCTGGCCACCTCCCATAACTGGCTCCCCCACCCCAAAATGTTTCTTTTATTTTAGCTGATGGTGATATTTTAAGGGGGTGACTTGGACCATTGTGGGGAGTCACTCAGTTTGCCCTGACCTGCCCCATGTATACAGGTGGCATATATGCTATTAAATGTTTGCTTTGTTTTCTCCTGTTAAACTCTCTTTTTATCGTGAGGGGGGAGGAGGTCTCAACTAAAAACCTAGAAGAGTAGAGGAAAAATTATTTTTCTCCCACACAGCAAAGAGTTAGCAGTTAATACTGTTTCAAAGCAAACCACATAACAAGAAAACAATATTGACTAGTGGTGCTAGCCTGTTAAAGATTAGCAAGAACCTTCTACATACCAGACACAGTGGTCTTTTCCTTCTTCCACTCTCTGCTGTGTCTGAAGCTGTTGCCTTCCTGTTTCTTCAGATTTTCTCTTCCCTTACTTTCCAGGACCGCACTCCGTTATCCACCTTTCCGTTTCATGGCCCCTTCCCTTCTTTCTTCTGTGGCTTGCCTCCCCATTCCCACCTCTTAACTGTGTTTATTTACTCATATTCTACCCATGGCCCTCTTTTGTCTCCACTCCCTCTGTTGGAAAATAAGATGATTATAAATTACTCAGCATTTAACTATTTATTTTAACCTTCAAACAATGATACAGTATTGGGGAGGAAAAGCTTCCTTCTATGCATCAAAGATTCTTTCAGCCATTCTAAGAATCAAACTGACTTGAAACACATTAACAGGAGAAAATCAAACACAAGTTTAATAACATGTATACCTCCTGTATATATGAGAGCGACCCAGGAAAGCTGAGTAACTCCCACAAAGGGCAGAAGCCATCACTTAAATACCATCTTAAGCTCAAAACAAAAGAGATGGGAGTCAGTTATAAGGGTACCAGGAAAAACTCAGTAGTGAAGGGTAAGGTAGTTATGCAGACTTAACTCCCTCCCTTCTCCACCGGTAAGAGTTTCTAGAGATCTAAACAGCCATTCTCCTCTTCCTGGTAGAGAGAGGGAGACACCTGTTACAAATGGAGATTTCCCTAATACTTGTAAATGTCTCTTACAAAAGGGTGTCTGATGTTTCTGAAAAATAACCAGCTTGAAATAATCAATATGCCCAAGAGACAGAGCTTGAGATTCCAAAGTTTGTTCCCCTACAATAGGTCCTAGTATCATCCCCATTATAAAGTTGAGAAACCCGAGGCAGAAAGATGGGAAATGAACCATCCAAAATCACAGAGCTCATAAGGGGAGAGGCTGAGACTGAAACTGACAGCTTCACTCCAGAGTCCAGACTTTTAACTGCTTCATCACTCTTTGTCGAAAGCACCTACAAAGCATAACCCTTTGGTTCAGGGTCTGCAAATCAGTTGCCGGGGAGCGCTGAATTTGGAAGGACGGAGGACTAGCTGTTTTCTTGTGAATTCCTCAAAGGGATTCCCCGATCAGGTTTACTTAAAATAGAAACCACCATGTGCTCTGAATTTGTGAGCCCAGGCAACTGAAAAAAATTCTCGGCGATCCTGACCCAAAGTAGATCCCCTTATGACTCTCCTTTCTCTGGTACTGATGCTACCATTAATGTGGAGGCTTCAAAGATGAGATATTGAAGCTACAGGCCTATACAGTTGTGACCTGTTAGGTCTCCACTGACCCTCGGTGGACAGAAACATCACGATTGCTGTGCATTGCCCAATGCCAGGCACATTATCACCTTTCGTGGAAAGTATTTACAGAAGGAATGAACATATTTGCAGCAGAATGTAAGTTCTTGAGAAGCAGGACAGTGATGCTCCTACAATGTATTCTGTAATGTTCCCCCTAAGTAATCCTTCAATTAGGTACATCTGTTAAATTCTATTGATTGCAATCAAACTTTTTGGATGAGCACATCTGAATGCAGTGGGAAGCTTATTTCGAGATTTAAAAAATATTTGCATCACTTTTAAGGAGCTTATTAAATTCTAAAAAGAGCCCATTTAAAAGCCTTTTTATTGAACCAAGAGTGAAAGTAATGAAAACCAATTTTGCACAGTTTAAAAAAAAAACAGAGAAGCTCTTAATAATAATTGTTTTTGAACTTCCCATTACTTAACTCAATACATTTTGTTTCTGAGTAAAACTTTCCTTTCCTCCTGGGAATGACTTAACCAATCCCAAAGTTACACAGTAATTGAAGTTGTTAACTACTCTGCGAGTTATTTGCCCGGAAGTCTGAAACACTTTTAAAAGCTCACTAATGTTGCTTGTGGTGCAGAAACATTCATGGATGGTTCAGAATATTCCTGCATGTTCCCTCTAGTTACCCCCCTCAATTTGAAATAAATTGTTATTTAAATTCATGTATTTTATTAGATATCGCATATCTAATCCAACTGTATTCTTATGAAATTATTTCAGGGTATCTGAATTGTTACATTCTGTCTCCGTGGATGCTGGCTCTTTCCAACTGATGGGACTCTGGGGGAATTGCAGCTTTCTTCCTTGTACTTCTATGTATTCTTTTAAAAATTATTTTTAATTAAAGTATTCCTCATTTTTATCAAATCAATATGTCATTACTTGATTTAACAATATTTACTTTCTGTATTTCAGTTCCAGTTCAGACAATAAACATGTATCGAGTTTCTACTATATGCTAAAATGCAACATTAAGTAAGGTTGAGTCTCCTCTCTTAAGGAATTTCAGCTAAGTTGGAGAGAGAAACATACACGGACAAAAACATTTATGCAGGTTGTATGCACAGGGGACCAAGCAAACAGAGGAGGTGTTCTCTTTGAAGAGAGAGCCTGGGCATGACCAGGAGACCAAATAGTAATGGAACGAGAGGCCGGGGGCAGAAAAGGCACAGGGGACAGCATGAACAAAGGCCTAGAGATAATAAAGAGCACAGTTTGTGTGGCCCGATGCAAACCTCTCTGGAATTGCTGGTGAAGAATTTGCTGGGTACAGTTGGTATGGAAAGATACTAGACAGCTGTCCAAAGACCCACTCAGGAAGGACTTTTTTGCTATTCCAAGCCACTATGCCATGCTCTGCAGCTTGGCAGGAAACGAAGCACTGTGGAAGGGTTTTTAAAAAAGAAAGTGACAGTGGGAATATAAATTGATTCATCCACTACGGGAAACAGTATGGAGGTTCCTCAAAAAATTAAAAATATAATTACCATGTGATCCAGCAATCCCACATCTGGGTCTATATCCAAAGGATAAGAAAATATACAGAAAATAGATCTGTGTTCTCTTGTTTATTGCAACATTATTCACAACAGCCAAGACATGAAAATCACCTAAGTGTCCGTCAGTGAATGAATGGATACAGAAGAAAATGTGGTGTGTATATACAATACTTTTCAGCCACAAAAAAAGAGAAGAAAATCTTGCCGTTTGTAACAACATGGATGGATCTCAAGGGCATTACGTCTCTTGAGATAAATCAGACAGAGAAAGACAAATATTGTGTATCACTTCTATGTGGAGTCTAAAGAGCAGAACTTACAAAAACAGAGCGGAGAATGGTGGTTACTGGGGACTAGGGGATGGGGCCACTGGAGAGGTACTGATCAAAGGGTACAAACTTGCAACTAAAGGATGAATAAGTTCTGGAGATCTAATGCACAGCATAGTGATTATAGTCAACAAAACTGTATTTTTCAGAGACTAGTCAAGAGACTAGGTTCTTTTTTTTTCCCAAAGAGGCTAGATATTAAACGCACTAACCCCCAAAAAGAAGTGATAATTATGTCATCTGATGGAGGTATTAGCTAAAGCTATGGTGGTGATCGTATGGTAAAACATAAACGTATCAAATCAACACGTCGTATGCTTTAAACATACACAAATTTATATGTCAATTATATATCAAAACGAATTTGAAGAATCAAAATAAAAATAGAAAAGAAAGCAGCAAGGTCAGATTTACAATTAAGGTAAGTCATTCTGGTGGCACAACGTATGGAGGTGAGTTTGGCAGAAGTAGAAGCCAAGACTCAGTAGGGAGATTTTTGCAAGGATCCCTAGAAAATGTGGCTTGAACTAAAGCAGGGGAAGCAGGGCTAGAGAAATGGGTGGTGGGTTTGAGGTTATATTTAGTAAGTGGAATTACCAGGGTTCCATGTTTGGAGAGTGAGAGGAAACTTCTAGAATAATCCTTAGATTTCCACCTGTATGTCCTTCGGTAGATGAAAGATAGAGAACATTTTAGGGGAAAGACTGACGAGCTTTGTGTTGGACTTTTGGGGTTATAGTTATCTATGGAACACGCAAGAAGACTTGCATGGCAGGAATTTGGAAAAAGTATTCTAAAGCTCAGGGCTAGGTATTTGGGGTATTCAGTATTCTAAAGTTCTGCGCTAGGGCACAGATTAGGAAGGGCCTATGGTTAAACCTATGAGGTCGGGTAAGATCAAACAGAAAGCAATATGTAATGAGGTGCCTGGCTGGCTCACTTGGTACAACACATGTCTCTTCATCTTGGGGTTGTGAGGTTGAGTCCCACACTGGGGGTAAATGTTACTTTAAAAAATAATTTTTAAACATTCAAAATGAAAAGGGGAAAGCCATGTGTGATGAATTATGGGCCAAGTGTGGTACCTCAGAAGGAATCAGGTAGATTGGGAGAGGAGCATGAATGTAACAGGGAAACAACATCCAGGGGGGTGCAAAGAGGACCAAGAGAGGGCAATGCTATTGAAGTGAGGGCACTAGAGACTTCCCAGAAAGAACTAATGGACAATAGTGTTAAATGTCTCATGACAATCCAGAAGGGGAAGGAGGGAAAACATCCATTAGGTCTGGCAGTTAGAGGGTCGCTCGTAACTTCTGTCATTGCAGGGGGAATGCAGCCCTGGTCTGTAGTCAGTCCAAGTTAATGAAGCTGTTTAGTATCTCCCTGGCTGGTGGAGGGAAGGGGCAGAGGAGAGGGAGAGAATCTCAAGCCAACTCCCCACTGAGTGCAGAGCTCGATCTCATGACCCTGAGATGATGACCTGAGTTCAAACTAAGAGTCAGTTGCTTAACCAACTGCACCACCCAGGTACCCCGATTATTTTATTTATTTATTTTTTTACCTAAACTATACCCACTAATCTCCTGGTTGCCAAGGTCCAGAAACATCCATACCACAAGGCAGCCAGCACGGTCATTGTCTGCTCATCACTCTGGTTCATAACATCCTCTCCCATCTTTGGACCCTGGGAGTTCCTTACTGCCTTCAAACCCAGCTATGTATTTTAAAGGAGTTTGCACCAGGCTCAGGTCATGATCCTGGGGTCCCGGGATCGAGCCCCATGTCGGGCTCCTTGCTCAGCGGGGAGACCACTTCTCTCTCTCCCTTCTCCCTGCTGATCTCCCAAAATCATGCTCTCTTTCGCTCTATCAAGTAAATTTAAAACATCTTTAAAAAAATTAAAAAATAACGGATGTCTACCATCTAGTATTGCCAGAAATGGAAACATAGATCTTTTTCTGAATATTTAAATATGCTTCATGTACATAGACTTTTTCCTTAGCCCCACGCTTTCTTATTCTGTTACTTTACCACCTTATCTCTTTTTAAAATAAGTTTAATTTTAACTCCAGTTAGTTAACATAAAGTGCTATATGAGTGTCACGTTTATCACCTTATCTTGAGCTTTTTGTTTTACAAAGTTCTTCTAAAACACTCTTTGGGACTTTTCTCCTATTTCTTGTCATGTTGTGTCATTCATTCAGTATGATGCTAAATTCAGTTTTCTAATATTTTATTTAGGATTTTAACATCTGTGTTCATACTTGAGCTTGGCCTGTAATTTATTCTTTTCTCCCTTCCCTTCCTCACTTTCTCCTTCCCTTCTTTCTTTCATATCACTCTTTTATGTCTGGTCTCATAAGTTTTGGATTGTACTAGTTAGTATTCAGAAAGAGTTTGCAACATTTTTTAAAAGAAGATTTTAAAGATTTATTCATTTTCCATAGGGAGAGGGGGGAAATTCTCAGGCCGACTTCCTGCTGAGTGCAGAGCCTATTGATCCCAGGACCGTGACATCACAACCTGAACCAAAATCAAGAGTTAGACCCTCAACTGACTGAGCCACCCTGCTGCCCCAAGAGTTGGCAATGTATTAAGTTTGTTAACAGGATCACAAGGAGTACCTTCTTTAAAGGTTTATCTCCTTGAAGAGATGCCTTTTTGTTTAAAATTTTATTTATTTATTTATTTGACAGAGAAAAATACACCTAAAGAGGAAACAGAAGCACATAGGGGAAGTGAGAGAGGGAGAAGCAGGCTTTCTGCAGAGCAGAAGGTCCGATGGGGGACTCAATGCGGGGCTTGATGCAGGGCTCGATGCCAGGACCCCAGGATTATGACCTGAGCTGAAGGGAGACACTTATTGACCAAGCCACCCAGGCACCCCTGTTCTATGACACTTGCAATACCCCTAAACTTTCTTCCACTCCCCTTTACAGTCACATACTGCCCCCACCTCTAGCCCCTGACAACCGCAAATTTGGTCTCTCCATGACTATTGTTCTGTCTTTTCACAAGTGTCATATAAATGTAATCAAAGTAATGAGCAAAGTGATCCATAATTTGGTAGCTGGAAGCCAAGGGAGGGAGTAGCTTTGACAATCTGCTCCTTACCATTTTCTCTACTGGAGCCTGCCAGTATTCATAGGTGAAATTGTTTTCTAATTCCGTATACCAAAACTTGGCTCTCTTTTTTCTTTTTTTTCTCAGTTGATGCCAAAGCTGGTAGAGCATAGGAAATGGGGAACTTCTAGAAAAATATCAGGACAAAGAACCTTTATTATTTTAACACATATGGTTATATGTCAAAATACTACTCTCTCAGGCTCTGATCTTTCTGTTTGTAATACAAAATTTAAGGATATGAGGCGCCTGGGAGGCTCAGTCGTTAAGTGTCTGCCTCTGGCTCAGGTCATGATCCAGGAATCCCAAGATCGAGCCCCGCATCAGGCTCCCTGCTCAGCGGGAAGCCTGCTTCTCCATCTCTCACTACCCCTGCCTGTGTTCCCTCTCTCTGTGTTTCTGTCAAATAAATAAATAAATAATATTTTTTAAAAAAAGAATAAAGTGTCATTTTTTTGCACCTGTTATGTGTTTGCTACAAAGCTAAGTACATGTATTTCTCATGCACTCCTCATGACTATCTTCTTTTTTTTTAAAGATTTTATTTATTTATTTGACAGAGAGAAACACAGATAGAGAGGGATCACAAGCAAGGGGACCAAGATAGGGAGAAGCAGGCTTCTCGCTGAGCAGGCAGCCTGATGCCGGCCTGTATCCCGGGACTCCCGGATCATAACCTGAGCTGACGGCAGACGCTTAACCAACTGAGCCAACCAGGCACCCCAACCATCTTCTTTACAGATGAAAATCCAGAGCACAGAGAAGTTAAGTGGTCTCCCCAAGATCACTCAGCTAGTAATACTAGTAGCATACCTGGGATTTGAACATGTGTCTTTCTCTAAATCTTGTCATTTCTAGAGGTCATTTGTCTTTTTAAGATAGCAGCAGTAGTAACTGGGGCTGTTTTACAAGATTTATTCTTCGCTTCTCTGCTTTGATTCATTTATATCTCCCATCAGAGAACTCACTTTCCATTTTTTTATTTTTATTTTTTTAAATATTTCATTTATTTATTTGAGAGACAGTGAAAGAGATCCCAGAGGCAGAGGGAGAAGCAGACTCGCCGTTGAACGGAGAGCCCAATATGGGGCTCGATCCCAGGACCTTGAGATCATGGCCTGAGCTGAGGGCAGACACGCAGAGGACTAAGCCACTCAGGTGCCCCTCATTTTCGATTTTAATAGTCATTTCTATGGAGCTTACTTCTAAACATTCTGTCTTCAGTCTTAACATCTGCTTTGAACTACCTTGAATGCTATTATCAAAGATGCAGAACTAGGTGTTGCTAATGGATAGTAAGAGGCACAGTTGTTATAATAGTTAAGTGCAAAGGCCTTGGGTGTGGACTGCCAGGATTTAAATTCTGTTTCTACCACTCGTCAGCTGAATACCTGAGGTAAGTTGCTCAAATGCTCAGTGCCTATATTCTTATTTATAAAAAGGGACTAAGATAAGGGCGCCTGGTGGCTCAGTCCATTAAGCATCTGCCTTTGGCTCAGGTCAGGATCCTGGGGTCCTGGGATCAGCCCCATGTCCACTCCCTGCTCAGCAGGGTGTCTGCTTCCTCCTCTTCTGCTTGTGGGCTCCCTCTTTCGCAAATAAATAAATAAGTTTTTTTAAAAAGAGAGTAAGATAAGTTTGCTATTATGTCTTAAATACTTCATTTCTAAAACTGACTTTTTCGACCTCCCCCTCAAAGCACATCTTTCCTCTTTTTACTCCCCCCGTAATAAAAATTAGATCTAGACTCTTTCTTGTTTCATCAGCGCCTAGAGCTCTTCCACGATGTGTTTTGAATCTATCCCTTTGTTTTTCCAATTTCTCATCCACCATACTTTACCCCATGTCTGGATCACTTTAAAAAACTTTATTTTTGCTCTTCTTTCATATTTCTCTTTTAATCCATCCAGTCTTTTCTTCATATAATACACTTCGACTATTTCCTGAGTATCTGTGATTTTTTTGTTATTAAACATCTTTTTATCTGAAGATAATGAATTATCAAAACTCCAACTCCTATACAACAGAAAAAATTAAAGACTCCCAAACTTCCTCTAGGATATAACCACTGTTCTCTATTTAGTGCACATGTTATTTAATACTATACAGAACCATTATTAAAATTAGGTGCATATTTTCTTTTTTTTTTAAAGATTTTATTTATTTATTTGACAGAGAGAAACACAGCTAGAGAGGGAACACAAGCAGAAGGACTGAAAAAGGGAGAAGCAGGCTTCCCGCGGAGCAGGAAGCCCGATGTGGAGATCAATACCGGGTCTCCAGGATCATGACCTGAGCCGAAAGCAGTCACTTAACCAACTGAACCACCCAGGCACCCCCATATTTTCTTTCTTATTACACAAAACCACTGGTAACATTTTGGTGCCTGTTTCCACTGTTCACAATTTGGGCATTTTGCATGTAGTATTTTCCATAACTACTATTACTCTTTTGGTACATATTCTATTTAACATGATACCTAAAGCTTTTCAGCATTCTCTCTTAACCACATGTATTGTTGACATATCTCCGTGGTAGCGATACAGATAAATGTCATTATTTTTAAAAAATTGATCGTATTAAATGTTGATTGAACACAAAAGATTTATGAAGCACATGTAATGCATAAAGAATCTTCATACAGTGAACACTCATATGCACACCACCCTGCATAAGAAATAGAACATTTTCATTACCTTTGAATTCCTGTTGCCTTCCTTCTCAAATGTAACCCTTATTATGTATTTTTGTCATATTCCTGTTTTTCATTGTAGATTGCACATATGTTTGTGTAGCTAAACAATATATTGTTTGCTTTTGCGTGGTTTTGAAATTTATATAAACAGATCATTCTGCACATTGTCTTCTGCAATCTGATTCTCCACTCCCCCTTCACTATATGTCTCTTTTGGGATTGTGACTGGAATGACAGTAAGGAGAATTGATATCTTCATGATATTGAGTCTTTCCACCCCATGAATGTAATGTATATCTCCATTTATTTGGGTCTCCTTTAATGCCTTCCAGGGTCATTTATCATTTTCTTCCTAAATGTCTTGCCCATCTTTTGTTAGATCTATTCCCAGATATATATTATTTTTTGGTGCTATTCTAAATAGTCTTTAAGAAGTCGGTTTTCTGACCATTTTGGCAGATATAGAAAGGCAATTAATTTTTTTAAAAAGTGAAACTGTTTCTTTAATATCTGGAAACAAGAGAGCAACATATTTATGGTTCATGCTACATACAGCTGTAGTGAAATTTTATAAATTTGGTTGGGAATGATGGACACAAACTTCAGGATAGTATTATGTGGGGAGGGAGAAAGAACAGGATCAAGGACAGGCACAAAGAGGACATTAATTGTATTTATAACATTTTGTTTCTTTGGAGCAAATCTGGCTAAGTATTAAGATTTGCTTACGCTGCATAGCAAGTATATGAGTGATTGTTTTATTATCCTCTGTGCCTTTTTGAAAGAGGTCATAATTTTAAAAATAAAATACACAATGTTGACTATATGCTTGAGATAAATCACTTTTATGATGGATGACCTCAGACTATATTAATTCCATTGATTATTCTAAACTGGACGTTGTAAAGTGGGGGCTATGTGCTGAATCCAAGCTCCAGATGTGATTGTTTTTTGTGCCCTACGGTCAAACAAATGAACCAGCCATGAAACACACCAAGGATTTCACATTAGAATCTGCATTTCTGAATTCCCTTAAAAAGTTAGAAAATCTGACAATACTGTATTTCCATGTGGCAATAGTCAATTAGATATGAATAAGTAGTGGCTGCCTGTTTGTTTATTGACTATTTGTTATGAAAAATTTCAAGCATTCTCTAAGATAGAGAGAAGAACATAATGAGCTCCCAGATATCCATTGTTGAAATTTAATCATTGATGACTCTTGGGCAATTTTCTTATATCTGTTTTCTCTGATCTTCTGACCCCTGGATTATATGGAAGCCAATCCAGACACTGTATCATTTCATCTATTTCATGCATAAGTATTTCAGTATTTATTTCTAAAACAGAAGTAATTTTAGAAAACATAATCACAATATTATTGTCATACCTAAAAATATGTAGCAGTAATTCCTTAATATAATCAAATACCTAGTCAACATTATTTTATAGTTTGTTCACAGGAGAACTCAGTTCTTATAAGTACATTGAGTGTGCTTCACTTTTTTTTTAGAGAGAGAGAGAGAGAGCAGCAGAGGGAGAGGGACAGAGGGAATCTTAAGCAGGCTCCTCATCTAGTGCGGAGCCCGATATTGGACTCGATCTCACAACCCTGAGATCATGACCTGAGTAAAAGTCAAGAGTCAGACCCTTAACAGACTGAGCCACCCAGGTGTCCCATGCTTAACATATTTCTTAGATCTCTGGGATCTCATAGTGAGATCTCTATCAGCATTGTCCAATAAAATTTTCTGTGATAACCAAAAGTTTTATATTTGTACTCTTCAATGTAATAGCTACTAGCTATATTATGGCTACTGAGCACTTAAATGTGACTAGTGCAACTGGGGAAACAAGCAGGGGGAGTGAGAGAGGGGGAGAAGCAGGCTTTCCATCTATCAGGGAGCCCAATGCGGGGCTCGATCCCAGGACTCCCAGATCATGACCTTAGCCAAAGGTAGATGCTTAATGACTGAGCCACCCAGGCGTCCCCATTTTAAATTTTATTTAATTTTAATAAGTTATAAACATTTGCTAACAGCTTCACTAAGAGATGATTCACATACCATAAAGTTTACTTTTTAAAGTGTACAATACAGGGGCACCTGGGTGGCTCAGTCTGTAAGTGTCTGCCTTCGGCTCAGGTCATGATCCCAGGATCCTGGGATCGAGCCCTGCACCGGTCTCCCTGCTTTGTGCGGAGCCGCTTCTCCCTCTCTCACTCCCCCTGCTTGTGTTTTCTCTTTTGCTGTTTCTCTCTGTCAAATACATTAATAAAATCTAAAAAATAAAAAATAAAAATAAAGTGTACAATACAGTGGCTTTTAATATATTCACAAGTTGTACATTGATCACCAATTGTTCCAAATATTTATATCACCCCTGAAAGAAACTCACTAGCAGTCACTTCCTATTCCCCTTGTCTCTAACCCTCAGCACCCACTAACCTACTGTCTTGTTTTATGGATTTGCTTTTTTTGGATATTTCACATGAGGAAATCATACAATACATAGCCTTTTGTGTCTGGCACTTTTCACTTCACATAATGTTTTCAAGGTTCATCAATTAATAGATTAATAACATGTATCATTTGATTAATTTAATTTTATGGTTAAATAATGCTCCCTTATATGTATGCATATACCTTAGTTAGCTTATTCATTCATCCACCAATGGACATTTGGGTTCTTGTTGCTTTTTTTAAGATTTTATTTATTTTAGAGAAAGAGAGAGAGTGTGAATGGAGGGAGGAGAAGAGGGACAGAGAGAGAGAGAATCTCAAGCAGACTCCTCACGAGCATGGAGTCCAACACAGGGTTCAATCTCACAACCCTGAGATTATGCCCTGAGCCAAAATCAAGAATAAGATGCTCAACCAACTGAACCACCCAGGTGCCCCAAGATTCTATCTACCTTTATGAATGTGACTATGAACATTCATATGTAAGTTTCTTTGTGCAGATATTTTTTTCGTTCTCTTGAATTTGTACCTAGAGACGGAATTTCTAGGTCATATGGTAACTCCATGTTTAACTTTTTGAGAAACTGCCAGATGGCTTTCCAAAGCAGATATAATATTTTATATTCCCATCAGCAAGGTTTGCAGGTTCCAAATTTTCCACATCCTCATGAACACTTGTTATTGTCTATCTTTTGAGTGTAACTGATATAGTGGATGTGAAGTAATATCTCCTTATGGTTTCCATGTGCATTTCCTTAATGACTAATGATACTGAACATCTTTTCATGTGTTTACTGGCCATTAGTACATCTTTTTGGGATAAATGTCTATTCAAATCTTTGCCCATGTAAAAATGAAGTTATTTCTTTTCTGTTAAATTGTAAGCATTCTTTTTATATTCTACACACGAGTCTCCTATCAGATATATGGTTTGCAAATATTTTCTCCATTGCTCTGGCTTGCCTTTTCACTTTCTTGATGATGTCCTCTCTGAAGCACAGAAGTTTTTAGTTGTGATAAAGTACAATTTATCAATTTTTGTTTTGTTGGTTGTGCTTTAGGTGTCCTACCAACCCCCCCCACAAAACCCCCCCCAAAAATAAAAAACAAAACCCCAAACTCTGAAAACATGGCTTAAGTCAAGTTCAAGAAGATTTGCTTCTATACTTTCTTCCCAAAGTTTCATAGTTTTAGCTCTTATATGCAAGTCCCTGGTCCATTTCAACTTAATTTTTGTATATTGTGTGATGACCATATATTGTATATACTGTGATGTGTGGCAGGGGTATAAATTCATTCTTGTGCACATGAATATCCAGTTACTTCAGCATGATTTGGTGAAGATTAGTCTTTCCTCCATTTAATTATCTTGACCCCCTTGTCAAAAATCAGTTGACCATAAATGTAAGAGTTTATTTCTGGACTCTCAGTTTTATTTTATTGATCTGTATGTATAGCCTTATATGAGTACTAGACTGTCTTGATTATTATAGCTTTGCAGTAAGTTTTGAAATTGGGAAGTCTGAGTCCTCCAACTTTGTTCTTCTTTTTCAAGATGGTTTTGGCTATTTGGGTCCCTGGCATTTCCATATAAATTTCCAGATCAGCGTGTCTATTTCTGCAAAAAAAAAAAATCATCTGGAATTACAATAGCAATTATATTGAAATTTTTGATCAATTTGGAGAGTACTGCAATCTTAACAATATTAAGTCTTTCAGTCCTTGAAACATGTACCTTCCATTTATTTAGGTCCTCTTTACTTTGTCTCACTGATATTTTGTAGTTTCCAGTGTACAAATCTTGCACTCATTTTGTTAAATTTATTCCTAAGTATTTTATTCTTTTTGGTACTATTATATATGGAATTTTTAAAAGATTTTATTTATTTGATAAAAAGAGAGAGGGAGGGAGAGCACAGAGGGAGAGTGAGAGGGAGAATAAGACTCCCCTCTGAATGGAGAGCCCAACATAGGGCTCGATCCCAGGACCCTGAGATCCCGACCTGAACCAAAGGCAGACACTTAAGTGACTGAGCCACCTTGGTGCCCCTGGAATTGTTTTCTTTCTTTCTTTTTTTAAAGATTTATTTATTTATTTATTTATTTATTTATTTACAGAGAGAGAGCATAAGTAGGCACAGAGGCAGGCAGAGAGAGAGGATGAAGCAGGCTCCCTGCTGAGCAGAGAGCCTGATGCGGGCCTCGATCCCAGGACCTTGAGATCATGACCTGAGCTGAAAGCAGAGGCTTAACCCACTGAGCCACCCAGGCACCCTGGAATTGTTTTCTTAATTTAATTTTGAAATTGTTCCTTATTAATGTATGAAAATACAATTGATTTTTGATGTTGATCATGTATCCTGTAACCTTACTAAACTTGTTTGTTATTTCTAATAGTTGTACATATGTGTATATTCCCTGGAATTTTCTATACACAAGATCACATCTTCTATGAGTAAGGGTAATTTTACTTTTTTATTTCCAATATGGATGCCTTTTATTTTATTTCATTTTTACCTAAATGTCCCGGTTAAAAACTCCAGAACAATATTGAATAGAAGTGGTAAAGATGAATATCCTTGTCTTGTTTCTGATCTTAAGGAGAAAGCACCTAAATACTTCAGTATCAGTTGTGATGTTATCTGTCATTTTTAATATACAGCTTTTGTTAGGTTGAGGAAGGAAGTTCCCTTTTTTTCCTAGTTTGTTGAGAGTTTTTATCAAAAAAGGATGCTGGATTTTATCACATGTTTTTATCACATATGTCTATTGAGATGATCATATGGTTTTTGTCCTTCGTTCTATTATTATGGTATATTGCATTGATTAGTTTTCAGATGTTACACCAACTTTGCATTCTTGGAATAAATCCCACTTGGTCATGTGTACAATCCTTTTTATAGATTGCTGGATTCAATTTCCCAGTATTTTGTTGAGGATTTCTGTGTCTCTATTCATAAGATATTCCTAAGTTTCTTTTCCTGTGATGCTTTTTTCTGATTTTGGTATTAGGGTAATACTGACCTAATAGAATAAGATAGAAAGTGCTCCCTTCTCTCCTATTTTTTTTTGGAAGAGTTTGTGAAGGATTGGTGCTAATTCTCCTTTAAATGCTCAGGAAGAACACTTGAAATGTGGACGAAATCGAAGTAAGCACAAAATAATGAAGAGTGTCTGCTTTCAGGAGCTCGGAAGAATGGGGCAGTGCTATTTATGAGGACATTAGGACAAGGGACACTTGAGAGGCAAGGCTTCAATGGAGGAGAAAAGGAAGTTCCCGCACAAATACTGTCAAAGGCACTCCCTCCTGCTGCCAAGGGCTCTTGCATCTTGTAGAAAGGCTCTAGATTGCAGGATGACCTCATTCCTCAAAAGAACTTCTCCAACTGGGCAACTATTTCCTTGTTCATAGGCCAGTTTGAGCTTGCTCGGAAATGTTAGCTCCGCCAGCCTCCCCTGTGCTTTCTTCATCCACGTGTGATGATTCTTTGAACATCAGTAACAGTTGCTTTCCAGCGCTGGTCCTGACATGCCCCAAAGGGTCTTCAGTTGTTTCAGGGGGTGTCTTGCAATTCTAGGAACTAGTTTACTTTTAATTTATTTTAAAAAGAGTATACGCCATTTCAGATGTTTCCTTTGTGGTAGATGCGTCAAGGGAGGCAAGAATGGGAAGATAAGTGTCAGGGAAGGAAAACAAAGCAAAAAAAAAAAAGTTGCAAGTTACTAAAGACGGAAAATATCAGGTCTGGCGTGTTTAGAAGCGTTCACTCTGTTCTAATCACTGAGTTATCCCAGTGTTTGGGAGGAGTTCTGCTACATCAGAGTAGATGCTCAATAAATGTTTGTTAAATGAAAAACTATTGAATCAATGACTGTAAAACTCAACGGGTGTATGGGGGGGTAGACAGTATGTGTGGATTATCTGCAAAAGTACAAAGGTGGAGATATCAGGGTGCCCAAAGGAAGTGGCATGTGTGAATGGAAGGGCAACAGATGGTTGTGTGTGGCAGACTCAGGCGTCAGATTTTTCAGAAAGCTTTAATTTAAGATATTTTGTTCTGTTACTCTCTTGAGAAAGTCATTCTTATTGGAACTGCTTTTCCGTTTGGAAAATACCCTCCTCGGCAAAGGCAGAGGCTTTCTGTGGGTGGAGTGTGGCTGTGATTGGGCCGTGGTCAGCGTGGGAGGTGTGGCATATTAGAACTTGGAATCAGAGGGTAGGCGTCTCAGTTCTGCAACTTGCCACAGAGAGCGGTCACCAGAAACATTTATAAACACGTGAGGGAATGATTCGTTGTGAAGGAAGCTCAGCCAACACAAGGAAGAGAAGTAGAACCCCATGAACATAAAAGAGCAGAATTGTTGGCTAAGGACTCTAAACTAAGCATGTTTAAAATGATTAAAGAGATAAAAATAAGCAAAATAAATTAAGAGCCAAAAAAACAGAATTGCATTTAAAAGAAAGAACATCTAGATGTAAAAGAACAAATGAAACTATTAGAAATAAAAAGTATACTTACTGAAATTACAATTTCAATGTATGGGCTATAATCACTTTACCCCGCGCTGGGGAGTCTCAGTTGGTTAAGCATCCGACTCTTGGTTTCGGGCTCAGAGTTGTGAGATTGAGCCCCACATGGGCTTCTGCACTCAGCATGGAGTCTGCTTGAGATTCTCTCTTGCTCTCCCTCTGCCCCTTCCCCTCTTCATGTGCTCTTGTGTGTTCTCGCTCTCTTTCAGGTAAATAAATAAAATTTTATTTATTTGAGAGGGAGGGAGAAAGGACAAGTGAGAGTGCAACAGCAGGAAGAGGGAGAAGCAGACTCCCCACTGAGCGGGGAGCCTGTTGTGGGACTCCATCCCAGGACGTAGGGATCATGACTTGAGCCAAAGGCAGTTGCTTAACTGACTGAGCCACCCAGGCGCACCTAAATAAATAAATCTTTAAAAAATTCAATATTACTTGGTAACCTGAAAGGTGTTCAATTCTCCTAAAGAAGTTGTAAGTACAAAAATAAATACTAGAAGATAAAGCCTTCCTGACTACCAAAAGAAATTTATAAATTATAACAAAGAAAACACATCATGAAGAAGAAACAGTAAATATACATAACACATGAATACACGTGCATGTCTATAAATATACAGTAAAATAAAACATAAAATAATATATCAGAGTTGAGATTAAAAAATGTCTTATCAATGAATGTGACTGAGTTTAACTCACCTACTAAAAGGAAAATATTTTCAATGTGATTCACAAAGCAAGACCCAACTATATGTGGTGTATAGGAGACACATCTAAGTCAAATGATTCAGACAGGCTAAACATAAAGGCATGGGCAAATGGAAATAACAAGTAAGTGGAGCCTGTGCTCCTTGATAGCAGACAAAATAGAAGTCAGGCCAAAAAAATAATTACACTTGTCAGGATACTTTATAATACTAAAAGCCAATTTCACATTGTAGATATAACAGTTATGAAAAACTATGCAACAAATAACCATCTTTAAGAAGCAGAACGTACAGATGCACTTTGGTAAGAGGAGACTTTAACATACCACTCCCAGTGCAGAATAGGTCAAATGGCAGAAATATAAATAAGGATATAGCAGTAAACAACATAATCAATAAAAGAGATCTCACACATCTATTCTGAATTTTAGGACCTAATAAAAGAGAGTGTTACTTTTCTCCTTGGCTGCACATGGAATAGTCACAAAAACTGATCAAATATTGGGTCACAGAGAAAGCATCAATACATTCTACACAATGAAAATATTACCATCAACCTGTTCTTATCACAGTGCAATAAAGCTAGAATTTTAATTCTAGTTGTAAGTACGAAAAGTGGTACTTAGCTGTAAGTACAAACACCAAAAAACCCTTCCAACTAGAAATTTAAAAATCTTCTATTGAACAATTCTTGAGTGAAAGGGAAGATAACAAGCCAAAATTACAAATATCTAAAGAAACAAACTACCCCCAAAACCCTCAAACAAACAAGTAATGAAAACACTATATATCAGAGACTAATAGATACATTTAAAGTAGAGATCAAGGAAAATTCAGAGCCTTAAACATTTACAGCAATAAAA
Source organism: Spilogale gracilis (assembly GCA_004023965.1). Taxonomy (NCBI): domain Eukaryota; kingdom Metazoa; phylum Chordata; class Mammalia; order Carnivora; family Mephitidae; genus Spilogale; species Spilogale gracilis. Next base: position 44,904 of record PITA01000124.1, read on the forward strand.
ATAAAAGAATGAAAATGAATGAATTATATCAATGTAAAATGTGAGACAAAGAACAACAAATGAATGAAAAGAAAGCACAAGGAAGAAAACAACAAAAGTAAGAGCTGAAAAATAATGAAGACTAGGATTGGAAGCAGTAGTGTCACAATTTTTATTTTTAAAGTCGGCTCCACACCCAGTGTGGGGCTTGAACACACAATCCTGAGATCAAGAGTCACATGCTCTACCAACTGAGCCAGCCAGGTGCCCTAAAAGCAATAAGTCAAAGTAATAAATCAAAATTTTGATTCTTTGGAAAAAGTAACAAAACATGTAAACCACTAGCTAAATTGAAAAGGGGGGAAAAATTCAAAAAAAGAAAGACAGAGAAGAAATAGACAAAAATAGGAGCAAAAGATTTAATGAGCAATACAAAAAGAAAGAGAATGAACCAGACTGTTGTTCAGATGAGTAACATAAGTAACATCAGCACTCTAAACAAGGGAGGGGAGAAGAAGAGGGGGAAATCAAGCCTGAGTCATTTTGGAACAGTATTTTGTCTAAATCCGGTAAAGCTAAGGAAAAAAAAACCACCCTGAAAATAAACGATGAACTCTAATTAATAGGTTCGTGTTTTTTTTTTTTTTAACATTGACATCAATTAGATATTCTGAAATGGCTTTTGGGGTCTTTTGGTATGAGCAAACAAGTAAGTATTTTGACAGTAATTGGAATCAGGTTTCTGATTGCTTGAGATGAACCTTCCAGGTGTGGAAAGGGGGAACTCCAGCATGTACTCTACTGTATTGATTGGAATTGGATGTATCAGTATGAACTCATGGGTTTTAACATATCTATTTTTATCTATCTATCATCATGGACAGAAATGGAAAGGGGTATAGCTAAATGTGAATATCCAGATCTACCTACATTTATAGATATTTTGAATATCATGCAGTGACAAGCACACTTGGAAGTGCTTGGAAAAAGGTCAAACAGTTAAAGGAAGGAGGAGAGGAAGGAAAACTTCTTTCTCGAAATAGATTGCCCACTAATATGTGCAGAAAGAATGATGGAATTGAGAAGTCACTATTTGACAGCATCATAGTAATACATGATTTGGGCAAAATCCTCGACCAATGTCCACAGTTTAATGAAGAAGTTGGTATTTACATAGTCTCAAAGTGTCTGCTCACAAAATTCTTACTAGTTGGAAAGGAAGAATAATAACTTTACAGTGGAGAAACGTGGCATACACCACCCTAACCAGTGATCACAGTTAACTTCACTATTGATGGTTAAAATACTCAGTATGTACCTGTTCCTTTGATGAATGAGGACACAACATTTCTCCTTTGGTGTTCTGGGGCATCTGGGTGGCTCAGTTGGTTAGGCAACTGTCTTCTGCTCAGGTCATGATCCCAGAGACCTGAGATCGAGCCCCACATTGGGCTCCCTGCTCGGCAGGGAGCCTGCTTCTCCCTCTCTCACCCCCCCTGCTTGTGTTCCCTCTCTAGCTGTGTTTCTCTCTGTCAAATAAATAAATAATAAAATCTTAAAAAAAAAGCCATAAACATAAAAAACATTCAAAAAGCCATTGAATCAGCTCACGAGGAAACCAGGAAACATTAGTCAAATTTAAATTGAATACCATTCTCCCAACTATCTGGCCGATTCTCTTCAACAGTATCCAAGTCAGGAAAGACAAAGAAAGATGGAAGAAGTGTTACAGATTAAAGTACAAGAAAAAAAAAAAAAAAGAAAGAGATACAACAATTAATGGAGAATGTTAGGTCAGATTTTGGAGCAGATTTTTTAAAATTTGGGTTTTTTTTGCTAAAAGGGATATTTTGGGGGCAATAACAATTTGAATTGGTATTTTAGATTAGAAAATAGCATTTTATTGATAATAATGTTCTGATTTTGATTATTGTACTTCAGTTGCATAAGAGAATGTCTTCATTATTAGGAAATATACACTGAAGTATTTAAGAGCATGATGTCTGCTGTTCACTCTAAAATGGAAAAAACTGTATGTGTAGAGGGAATGATACAACAAATATGGTAAAATAGAGAACAATTGCGGAAATCTGAGTTGCTTGTACTGTTCTTGCAATTTTTCTATTGGGTTGTAATTGTTGCAATTTAAAAAATTACAAGAAAGAAATATTTAAAAATATTTGTAAGAACATGTAGGAGACTAATTTTATTCTATAGGATTTTTTGAACTCACAGAAAGCACAAACCATAATGGGAAAGAATGATCTATTTGAGTGAAGTAAAATGACACATTCACATACAACAAAGAAGTCTGTAAGTGGAATTAAAAGACAAACCACAAACTAGGAGATGTTTGCTATGCCTAAGATTATATATAACATATCTTAAAAATTACACATGATGGAATGGGGAAATTAGCAAAGGATATAAATAGATGAATTACTGAAGAAGGTAACAAGCATGTGAAAAGATGACCATCTGCATAGGAATTAGGGAGAAACATATTAAAATAACAACCATATACCAATGAACATGCAGTTAGATACCTGCTCAAAATTATACCATTGAATAATACCCATTGTTGAAAGAATGAAGGAGAAAAGGAACTTTCTAAACCGGTCCAACAGTTCTGGAGATTGTTTAGCAAGATCTAGTGAAGTTGGAGGTGTGAACAATTCCACCTTGAACCATGTAGGTAATCTCTAAAGAAACAGGAGAGGGTTGTTCATTGCAGCATTACTAATAACTAGTGAAAAATTGGAAGCAACTTAATTGTTATTAACAGATGACATCAACAGATGACAACAGATGGATCAGTAATTTGTGGTATAATCATACAATGCATTTAAATATGAATAAAATATATCTACATGTGTTAACATGTAGAAATCTCAAAAAATCTTAGGTGGAAAAAGCAGGTAGCAGAAATTTATAGTGCACAATTTATAAACATAGAAAACAATAATGTATGTTGTAAACAAAGAAAATGGTGACGTCTGTTGTGAAAATTAGTAAAGGGAAACCTCACTAAAGTGGAGCTGGAAGGCGGGCAGAGGGAGCTGGTACCACTTCATGTCAATTACAGGAAGAATTGTTACTTACAGACCCTAACAGAAGAATTCTCAGCAGAAAGAATGATCAATTACAGACCCCAATAGGAAAAAGATATAAAAATTGTATCTCCTGTAAAAAATCAACTACCCCTGCAATTCAGCCAATGTGAATCCCTAATCACCCTGAATTCTTGTTTTTCTGCAGTGGACTTTTGTTCAGAATAAGCGCTCCCAAGTTCCTCCTTCTATCCTGTAAAGTACCATTCCTCTCCTTTGTTTGTTAGACTTACTTAGGGTTTTGCTGTAGCCAGAACGTTCCAAATTGCAATTCTTTGCAATTCCCAAATTGCAATTCTCTGCTGTTCCTGAATAAACCCATTCTTGGTATTGAAGTAACTTTAATTTTTAAGGTTAACACGGTCTGTGAATGGAAAAGGAGATAGAGTTCCTGCCCTGGAATAATTTGGCCTTTGAAGAAAGTCAAATGAGTATGATTACAAGCACTACCGATGAAGCCGCAGTGAGACAGGGCCCCTAATACAGATGGGGGAGTGGAGAAGATGAAGGAACATTTCACAGAAATGGCAAAGCCTTCCATGTCTCTTTCCCACACTGAACCAAATCCTGAAAAATAAGAAGGGGTTACCCGGGTGAAAGGAAGGAAGAATGTTTCTAGCAGATAGTGACATTTGCAAAATCCACAGGGGAGAAACCGCAGAGCCCCGTCAGGAAACTGCCAGTGGTTTCTCAGAGCTAGAGTGGAGGAGTGAGGGCAGAGAAAGAGACCATGGGTAATGGAAGGCAACCCCGGACATAAGCATCACCAATTACAAGAAGATGGCTCTGGCGGGAAGATAAATTAGTTGGGGTTTTCTGTTTGTTTTGGTTGTTGTTGTTGTTGTTGTTGTTTTAAAAAGGCTGGGAATAACGGGGCCTCAACCGAGCCAGGGGAGACGGGTGCCTGAGAGATACGGAAGTGTCCAAGCAGTATGACTCAGGGAGGGGTTGGCTGTAGGTGAGAGGAGAGGATTCCAGGAAGTTCCTGGCCTGGGCATCTTGGGTGCGTGGCGGAATGACAGGGGCTGCATTTTGTATCACCTACCCCTACCCCCGGCCACCCCGATTAGACCAGGAACGAGCACTTTAGACATGTTTAGTTAAAGTATAAAAATATACAGAGGAAGGACTGAGGATGGTGGTACGGACTGAATGGGTTTTCATGGGGTGGGGGTGGGGTGTGGTTTTGGATCCATCTCGAACGTTTTAACTACAAAATCAAAGCTGATGTAACGGTAACATTAGTTGGTGTTACACTTTTGAGATCACGCGGA